>JAAWXA010000004.1:51997021-52206317 GCA_038090715.1 Florisuga fusca | reverse complement strand
CGGGCCCAGAGAGTGGTGGTGAACGGTGCTGCATCCAGTTGGCGGCCGGTCACTAGTGGTGTCCCCCAGGGATCAGTGTTGGGCCCAGTTCTGTTTAATATCCTTATTGATGATTTGGATGAGGGGATTGAGTCCATCATCAGCAAATTTGCAGATGACACTAAGCTGGGGGGAGAGTGGATCAGCTGGAAGATAACACTCTCATCTCCTCCACTGAGGGCAAGCAGAAGCAGCAGGGCCAGCAAGCCCAGGTTATCTGTTACCTGCACACCACTTGCTGCATCTCTCTTCTCTTCCTGCCTGGTTCCAGCCAATTCCATTTTAAACCCTCTGTCTATGAACTTGTGGCTATAATTTAGTCCATGGGCCTTCCTGAGCCTGAGGAAGCTGGCTGAAAAGCAGGGGGGGAACCATGTGATGGTGGTGGGCAGACCTAACTAACCAAGCCTNCTGTGCTCCAGTCCCTTCACCAGCCTGGTTGCCCTCCTTTGGACCTGCTCCAGGACCTCAATCTCCTTCCTGACCTGAGGGGCCCAGAACTGGACACAGTACTCGAGGTGTGGCCTCACCAGGGCTGAGTACAGGGGCAGAATCCCTTCCTTGGACCTGCTGGCCACGCTGTTCCTGATACAGGCCAGGATGCCATTGGCCTTCTTGGCCACCTGGGCACACTGCTGGCTCATGTTCAGCTTCCTGTCAATCCAAACCCTCAGGTTCCTCTCTGTCTGGCTGCTCTCCAGCCACTCTGTGCCCAGCCTGGAGCTCCCCATGGGGTTGTTGTGGCCAAAGTGCAGGACCCGGCACTTGGCCGTGTTGAACCTCATCCCATTGGAATCAGCCCAACTCTCCAGTTTGTCCAGGTCCCTCTGCAGAGCCCTCCTGCCTTCCAGCTGATCCACTCTCCCCCCAGCTTAGTGTCATCTGCAAATTTGCTGATGATGGACTCAATCCCCTCATCCAAATCATCAATAAGGATATTAAACAGAACTGGGCCCAACACTGACCCCTGGGGGACACCACTAGTGACCGGCCGCCAACTGGATGCAGCACCGTTCACCACCACTCTCTGGGCCCGGGCCTGCAGCCAGTTCCTAACCCAGCACAGGGTGCCCCTGTCCAAGCTGTGGGCTGACAGCTTTTTCAGGAGAATGCTGTGGGAGACAGTGATCTTTCAGGAGCAGTGAATAAGGATAGGAAAGAACCCATGGAAAAAACAACCCATGGTTTTCATTTCTGGCAGGTAACCGGTGACCTGAGTGCTACTCCATACAAACCAGGAGGGTTTCTGGGGGGACTGCTGGCCACTGCCAGACCCCTCCATCTGGCAGGCTTGGTTAGTTAGGTCTGCCCACCACCATCACATGGTTCCCCCCCTGCTTTTCAGCCAGCTTCCTCAGGCTCAGGAAGGCCCATGGACTAAATTATAGCCACAAGTTCATAGACAGAGGGTTTAAAATGGAATTGGCTGGAACCAGGCAGGAAGAGAAGAGAGATGCAGCAAGTGGTGTGCAGGTAACAGATAACCTGGGCTTGCTGGCCCTGCTGCTTCTGCTTGCCCTCAGTGGAGGAGATGAGAGTGTTATCTTCCAGCTGCACACACCTCGCAGCCACTTTTACAGTGATCTGAGGGGAGACCTAGGCCCAGGCATGCAAACACAAAATACTTCCTGTCCTTTCAACTTTTTTAATCAAATGCATTTATCTGCTCCCAGGAAGAGAAATAAAATGGGAGGAATTCACTACGCTGCTACATATTTCTCTCTCAAAGAAGACCCATCCTTGGTCAGGGTGCTGCGTGGGGCTGTTCTCAGATGGCTTTTCTTCAGCAAGGATGGCAAAATGCATCTTCCCAGGGCTTTTTGCCAAAAATGAAAGTGGGGAAAAGCAAGAGAAGATTCTCCTTAGATGTGAGGGCCCTTTGAATCTGTCCTGGGTGCAAATATGTGCCTGTATCTCTCACAGTTTTTCATACATTTAATACCTCTGATATTACAATATTGGCTTCTCAGAGCATCAAGCACCACCACAAAATCCAGCCTCTTACCTCACCTCCAATACAGACACATCATCCTTCAGAGCTCAGCGTGCCTCACACTTTCACTGACCCATGCCACATGGATCCCACATAAACTACTAAAACCTTTATCTCTTCCCCTCCATCCCTCACACATACATATACCACCCTCAGCCTGACATAAACACCCAGCCACAAACGGCACAAAAATGCAGGACATTGTTCTTGAATGCAGGGCCTTCACTCCTCACTCCTCCCTTTGCTGACACCTCACCTAAAATAGGAGATATCCCAGCTCCTCACTTTCTGCTCTCATTACATCATGTACTGCAAGTATACAACTTAAAATAATGTATATAACAGCTGCTTTAAACTAAAAAAGCAGCAAGAAGCATCACTCATAGCTGGATTTCAGACAGAACTTATCTGCAAGTAAAACAAAAAATGTGCCTCTGTGAACACTGGAGTCTTTTGTTTCATGGCTGATTATTTAATTTCAAGTGCCCTGCATGTCTTAAACGTTTACCACAAATGAATGAAGATGCAGATCCTGGGTGTCAGGAATAAACAAGCTCAATTCAACAGGATACAATAAGTGAAGGTCACAAACAAGCAGGGGGATAAGCAGAGGCACGAGTGGGAGGCTGAAGACAGATCATTATTACTCAGTAAGGCTTGGATGGAAAATAAAGGCTTCTGTTCAGTTTGTTTTGGAGGTGCTTTATTAGCTTTTTCTCTTCCCACAGACAAAAGAAGAAGGAAGAGTTCACCTGGCTGATCTGACTGAGACTTAGCAAGCAGTTCTCTGAAGAAGCACCCAAGGTCCAAGCTCAGTTACCTCGACTTTTACCCACCTTCCAGGGACAGAGAGGAAAAGTCAGAGTGAAGACAGGCTAAACCCAGAGCCTACCTCTCACTGCAACATGGGGTGCTGCAGACAGTGAGGAGATGAGGTGAAGGTTGCAAACTGAGGGCAAGGGATCAGAGCTGGAGTTGATGGATTTACATTGGTCTGCCAGAATCCATATGTGGCAATGGAAATCTTTCTACTCCTTCCATAGGTGCTGGGGGTGTCTTCTATGGGTTCAGAGGCTCAATCTGAATTTCTTTTATCATTTGACCTTGCACAAGACTCCAGCCTAGTCAGCCGTGTCCAGCTCCTTCTGCTATGGAGTGTCAGAGCTCATACTTTTTGAATAACCCTTGGTCTGAAACCACCAGTGCCTGTTAAGCAAGCATGTCTCCTACTTAGCTGCTTTTATTTTTCTGAATCCCTGCAGTTATTTTGCTGTGAACATTTTAGCATTCAGTAGTACATCTTGGTCCTTATCAGATTAAAAAAAAAAAAAAAAAAAAAAAAAGAGAGAGAAAGAAAAAATAATTTCCAGAACATTTTTGTCTAAATTTGCCTGCCAGTCACAATTTTCAACTCAACAAGCTTTCTGGCACAGCTATAAGCTGCAGATCTGCATTATTCAGTTCCCTGCATCTCTAGATGTATTATTTAACTTCTTGGCAATAATGTCAGGGATGTAATCCAATAGAAATGCAGAGAAACAAAGAAACCCAAAATTTCAGAACCACTGAATTTGGTTTTCAGTTCTTACTTTATAGAAGTGGAAAAAAAACAATAAAAAGGAAAAGGAAAAAGGAAGGCCTAATGTTATCAGTATAGAAGTAACCCAGCAGGCATAGACTTAAAGAGGCAAATCTAGAACCCCTGTCCTTCAGCTTCTAGTATAAAATTTTTAACTCTGGTGGGAGCAGAAGAAAAACTACCCTGGCTCCTCTAGCTGCTGCTTGTGCCCTCCATGATCCAACAACACTCACCCACCTCACCTCCTTGTCAGGTTAAAAGCTACATTTCTGGAAGAGAAATTTATTGAGTGACCAGTCTCATTTACATGCCCCACTAGTCAGCTTCCTCAGGGCAGGATAAATTTTTTTCACAGGTGTCCACAAGGCTGACTTATTCAGAATGCATGTCCCCATGGGTAAGATATCATGACCATAAACCACCCACTCCCTGGTTGTGTTTGCCACCTGAATCCCACTTGTACTTACCTTCAGTGCTCTCTAATATTCATTTGTTCTTGCTGCAAGATCATCAGGGTAGGAACCATTCTCTATTTTATAGCAGTAAGATGCCCACCAAGAATAACAAGAAGGAGGAGAATCAATGTTTATAGTTTACAAGGTGAGGTTAAAGGTATTTTTTGCTATTAGCCTAAAGTATGCTCTTAAATACCTGCTGTTTCAGATATCAGAATATGTCTCTTCTCCTCCATTATTATTATTACTCTAAAAATGCTAACTGGCCCTTCATTTTCTTCAAGGATCAAAAGAGCTCATGGGAAATACCAATTTGTTCCTAATGCTGAGGAGCAAGCTGAAGCACACAGAAACCTAGAACACACCAGCCCGTGGCTGAGGCACAAAAATAGATGCCCCTGATCCCATCTGCACTGCCTTCATTCCGAGATGTGTTTTATCACTGCACAAGCAGCACACATTAAAGGTGAGGTAGCAAAGACTTTGAAAGTGCAAAGAATGGAACTAACTGGAGAAGGGGGTGACAGGGTTTGCTGCAAGGGTAAAGCATTGCAGAACAGATGATGCCACCAAGCAAAGATTTCTCTGACAGGGAACATGTCTGCATTCTCCTAGTCACACCAGAGGGGAGGGGGGACATCTCCCCAGCTGATGCTCAGTGGCTCAGAGGTTATATATTTATAACACTTTTTATATTCTCAGACCTTTAAGATCATAAAATATGCTCTGTACTGCACAGCATCACAGTTAGATGTCTTGGGTTTTAGGGGGAGGGGTTTGGAATAAAAAAAACTCTCCCTACACACTAAGCAAGTCCAAAGCAACCTGGTTACTCAACAATAAAAGCTCTTAAAAATGCAGCACAGTCATTTGATATAGGAAGGTTCAAAGAGACAGCAGTACACCAAATATAAATTTTATGCCACAGTCTCCAGCCACCAGCTTTTTGAGAAACTTTCAACAACTATGGGGCTGTGGGGCAGTGCTGGGTAAAGCCTTTACCCCAGCACAACCAGTGAGTCTCTCACAGATGTTTGCCAGTTCAGAGCTTCTCACGTTTTTGGTCCCTGAGCTACACAGTAGTGTCTCATAGGGATTGCTGCAAAGCATGTTTAAAACCATATTATAAAACCATCAAGGACCCTCCTCAAGTTACTTTTGGATATCAAAATACAATCCCGATTCATGGGGCTTTACCGTGTGAACACAGGCAGGGCATTTCAAATAACTTCTCTCCCACTGGCACTGGTGTGATAGTGGAGGAGAATTTTTTTGGAAGGCAGACAAAAAAATCTTAGCAACAATTTTATGCAGCTGAGAAACCTAAGAATCACTAGGATCTTAAAGCTTTAGCAGGTTGGCCTAACAGACTGGTCTTCACACACTGGACTTGTCCTGCTATGAACAGGAATTAGGAACAAGGCCTGTGCTTGAATATCGGGACAAATCTAGCCAGAGCTTTCCAGACCACCTGAGGAAATGAGGGTCAGCACTCTGGTTCAGGACTTTTGCCTATAAGATGACAAAAGAGCAGCTGAGGAAAATGGAAGCTATCAGGTTGCTCATCAGGTCACAGCGTGAAGGCACAGAGTCAGTCTGGGGAGCTGCTGCCTGCTGGTACCACCTGCTGTCCCATGATGCAGGAGCTTGGCCACAGGTGCCAAAGACCCGAAATCAGGGTGTGAAATGGAAGATAGCCATGGCACTCCTTTCTCCCTGGCAGCACCAAGAGCACCCACACGTATTAACCAATTCCTGCAGCTGAAGGGAGAGGCTGAAGCAAAGCTGATGTTGCCCAGGCAGGGTACAGACCCAGGCTTGACACCTGGCAGGGGCATGTGCTGTGTCAGGGGTGCAGGATACCAGCCCTCTAAAACTCAGGGAAGACTGCGGCAGGGAGCAGGAGGCTTTGTAGGGGGAGCTGCCTCAGCCCCTGTCCCAGGGCGGCACAGCTCCCAGCGTGGGGCCAGTGCAGGTCAGCCCAGCAGCAGCCCCAGGCTCCCACCACCCATCTCCAGGGGGGCAAGAGGCCACGGCTCCTCCCAGCCCTCCCTCTGGAGACGCAAATGCCACGGGAAGCGATGCCGTGCGTCCCCATCTGTCACCAGGGCCGGCATTAACAGAATGTTTAAAAGTCATGATGTCATTGCTATTAATCAGTGCCCTGCTGGGCCACGCTCCGGCGCTGCATATTAATCACCAGTGGCCCCAGGACTTGCTTATCTGGAGAGGCTAAGTTTAGATCCATAAAACATGATTTATTTTCAAAAGTAGCATTATTAAAGATGAGCTACATCCTCCTTTGCATTCCCGCTGGAGTCTCCTTTAGGAAAGGTATTTTGGAGTTGGTATGGGAACCACCCTTATTATTTTGAGCTTAAGAAAGCTGTCAGGTGTGATACTGGCCTTTGAATGTCTTGGATATCACCCTTACAAAGGATAGCCATCCCAATGCCCCTGAAGAGTCACAGCTTGGTGAAATAATTCCCATCTGAATCACTTTCAGATACAGATGGGAGAGGGTTAACACCTCAGCAAGGACAGCAGATGATGCTGAAGGGATGGTTAAATGCAGGCCTGTGTGCCCCTGCAATGGTATCACATGGCACTGTCCCACTCCATGTGCCTGGATATGGCCTTTTACCAACAAGTGAGCCCATAATACTGGCTTACAACTGATGTCTAGCTTATTAACTTATTTTCTGTGCTCTGCAAAGTGCTTTTGTTGGATCAACAGTATGATTGATCGACACAAATGAATTCGTAAAAGCCTGCCTGCTCTCAAATTTATGTATGATTAACTACAGTGATTTTAACAATCACTTCAGCTCAGGTTCAGTCCACATACAGGAACTGTACTAGTTTAATAAAATAATTTTCTACATCATTGTGCTATAGTTGATTTGACTCCTTGTTCTTCTTCTCGTACTTTGAATTAAAGAGGTCCTGGTGACAATTTGGTGTGCACAGGTGACACCTACTTGGGGTTCCCCAGCCTAAATCAAGAGATTCCCCCAGCATATTCCAGCAGTTCAGTTAATTCTGTTCCTAAGCCAACCCAATTACAACCACTGCAAATCCCATGTGTGGCTCCAACCCAAGAGATCTGTCAGACAGAGCAAGACAGAGTAAAGCCTCACTGGTATAAGATGCAAGACATTCATTCCATTGTGAGGTAAGACTTGCTCCTTTATTGTCCACAACAGCCATCAACAGTGATTATGGTACTCTCACAGCTACCACAGGGTGACACTGGGTCCCCACGTGGCTGTAGGAATAGTACTGGGACCTGTGTCATTGCCAAGCTGCTTGGTCCCACCCAGCCAGCATCCAGGGAAAAGGGCCAAGGCCAGTCCTACTCTTCTCTGGTGACGACTGCCTGAGCACCGATGCCCCACAGGCACCGTCCCTCTGCTCTTGCCTGAGAAGCTGAGTCATTTGACAGATTCACTGCTCCCATGCTAGCGACCCAGCTAGCGACCCAGCTTCTCAGCCACACCACCACCTCCGGCAGGGCTGTGCAGTGAAGCTCATCCAAATGAGCATGGAGGGGCCTCTTACTCACGCAGAGAGAGAGAGAGAGAGGTAATGCTCCGATCAGTCATGCTGACAAGCCTTGGGATCCATCTGACAGCAGCGAGGGGACTCAGCAGACCAGGATATTCATCAAAGTACTTAAATATGAAACTGACTGGCTATGCCCTGTGATCTCAAAGGAGCCAAAATTTGGCCTGCCAGTCTGCAGTCAGTGAAGAAACGACCCATTACGGCAAAGATTCTCATCCAACCTATACCTCTCCCTTTGGGTCAGGTTTCTGAAAAACATGGTCTCACACACAGCTCTTTCCCATTGCCTGTGAATGAATTTCCTGCCTGGATACCTTGACTGCCCATGTTGCATTTCAGAACAGACCTTCTGCAAACCAAGAGACAGAGGTGAGCAGGGCTCATGCAGCCCTGCTGCAGAGCTCTTCTGAAGCCACATGTCCTAACAGCAGGCCCAGGAGAAGGAGGGAAGATTCATGGAGAATCCTAAATAACAAGGTTAAGTTGCAAACTTAAAACCTGTTACCTGTAGTTAATGGAACGAGCAAACACACTGCAGATAACAGATTCCCTTACCATGCAATTTACCAGCATATCTCTTTGGAAGGCAGGACCACAACGCAGTCTCTTCACCTCAGAGTTTACAGAGCTGAGCTCACCTTGGAGGGCTTACCCGAACTGACACAACTATCATTTTCTGCAGTCTTTAAAAAGTTCAAATTAGGGAAGTGGAGGCATTAAATTTAAACAGGCATGGTGGCTTTTTTTATTTTGGATTTATTGTCTTTTGTGATCCAGAGCAAGGGATGCAGAATGTGGGGGAAAATCTGCAAGGAGACAAAGTCCATGCCTCCAAAACTGTGATTTTCCTTCTAGTGGGAGTAGAATTGGAGGTCCACCCCAAAAAGGCTATCCCTGGCAGTGAGATAAACAGAAGCAATGACAGTTGCAGAGGGCTGCTCCTCTGACAAAAGAAACAGGACCAGCACTTTCCCCACCAGGTTTGACTAGGCAGCTCTCAAATGGGGCAAGCACAGGGCTCTGGCTCAGCCTTCCCAACAGAAACCACCACCTGAACATCACGGCTTAACCTCCCCTTTCACACTTTCACGGCACTGATGCCCTCTGTGAGGAAAGATGCATGGGGGGACTTATCTAAAAAGGCGGCACTCTTTCTGCCACCTACTTCTGCACATCTCTTCTTTCCCATTCAAATCCCCTGTGATCCATGCTATTTAAATCCCTGTTTTATTGTAGTTGGCTCATCATGTTCCTCTGCTCATTAGGCTGGCAGCACAAGCTCAGCAGCATTTGCACTTCAGCATCAGAATTTCTGCTGTGAAGTACGACTGTCATACATTTGCATGGACATGATGTTCCTAAAAATAGCCTCATCCTTTCGTTTTCTTACTCTTCTAACAAAATAAGCAAGCTCTCTACCTGAACCTTGATCACCAAACTCCTTTCTCAGATCCTCACAACCATCCCTTCAGTCTCCTCTACATAACTTGCAAAATCTATAAAATCTACTTCTAAAATTCTTCCTTGCGAAGGTACTAGCCCACCTCAAATCTTCCACTGAGTTCCTTCTTTCTCAGGTCCCTGAAGGCCAGAGGACAGGCATTCACATGCAGACTGGGTCTCCTGTGATGCACAGCTTAGCCACAGCCTGCCACTGACAGTGAACAGTCACAGCTGACTGGGAAACAAGATGAGGACACGTAATCTAGGCGTGATGCCCCCCCAGCAGTATTCCCTACTTATGACAAGAGCATGCTAATAAGAGAAAATTTCACTTCTGACAGAACCAAAGAACTCATCCTGTCTGAAGCATATCCATCCTGCAACTTGAAGTCAGAAGAAGCAATTAACAGCTCCTCATATTCAGGGACTTCAGTGTAAGATGAAGGAAAACTGGGCCTGGTTGTGTACTTAATACCAACAGTACAGAGAAGCCATGCCAAGAAACACAGAACAGCAGCAGCATGGATTTCACCTTCCTGTCCATCTCACCTCATCCTTTTTCTCGACTCCACTGCATCCAACACCCGCAGTGCTTCAGGCACATCTACCATATAGAAAAAGGCAGAGGCAGATGAGTGGCAGTCCTCCCCTCAGCATGGAGGAGAACCTTTGTGGGCTGGGGATGCCTCCGACCTGTGCCTTACTGTTGACATCCTCCATCTCAGGGAGTCTCTAAGCAAAAGAGAAAGATTGCATGTCCTCAGACTGCTGTAAGGGGGAATTGGGACTTCAATATCTTGTGGTAATGAAAAGCAGTATTTCTGCATATCCCAGGGCTCCTGAGCACAGTACACACCAAAGCCTTGCTAACTGTTTATTATTAAGATCTAAAAATCAGTTGTGTGTCTTTGTAACTTCTATTCTTGATTGATGAGAAGAGAGCCCTGAGGGAAAGAAAAACATTTTCCAGGGATGAAGCTTTCAGCATCAGAAGGCAGGAAACCAAACAGCACTCCTCCATGTAAAGCCTCTGTCTTACATGTTGGGTGCTTCACTTCCCCTGTGGCAGTGTGGTGGAAGAAGCAAGCTGCCTGGCTGGCCTCAGGGGGGTAGGGAGTGCTGGGCAGCTGCTCACTGCTACAGGGCATGCAGCAGCACTACTGAGCAGAAAGGAGGAGCTCCTGTAACCATCCTAGCCCACTCCCCACTCCCCCATGCAGAGGAAAGAATTATGAAAACAAGCTTCACACCAGAATTTGAGCCACCTCGTTATATTTGGGAGCAGTGTAAGGTCTCTAAATTCTGAGCAGGGTCCAGTCAGACATTTTGGGCTAGCCAGTGAGAACATCCAGCTCCCAAGTATTTGGTTTTTTGTGCTTAGTGCGTCTGCCAGAAAAAAGGATGTTCCTGTCTCTCCAGATGCATAACCCATGTGGGTTATGACAGGCTCTTTTCCAAATGCCATGAGCACTTGTTTTTTTATCACCTGGCATTCTGAACTATAATTTCTAAATCTGGGCAAAACAGCTACCAAACAATCTCTTTCTGATTTGATAATGACCTAAATAACCATTACAGGCTTAAATGGCTAGAGCTAGCATAAGTGAACTGAAAATCTTCCTGGTGTAAACTCATCAAGAACCTTCAGTCTCTAGTGGCTACAGAAACAGCTTCAGTTTACACATATCTTTCTTTCTTTTCTCTCTAACAACACTTACCTTTTCTCAAAACCAAAAAGGTCAGACCAGTAATGTCTCTCCTGTACCCAAAAGCTACAGTCACTGCATGAGTTGGAATAGCTAACCATGTCACCACTCTTCATCAGGCTCCTGCTGGCATCCACTGTAGATTCAGTGCTTTTGCAGTTCTACCATGGCACAACTGCACATCGTGCAGCAGGCACAGAGCAATGCAGAAGGGTGAACATAGTGCTGCAATAGGCAAAGGGAATCTGAATGTATAATACATTGCCCTGTGTTTGGATAGATTCTCTTATATGTAATAGTTTCTCTGGCTCAGCTTCAGAACCAGCACTGTCTGTGTTGTCCAGTGTCACTACACAGGGTGCCCTTGAGTCGTAATTAACATTTAACCACAAAAAAAGAAGTGCAGTGCCATGCTGCAAAGACCTTCCAAGAGACAGTTTCCTACCTGGGTGTATATATTCTTCAGTTCTATGACTAACAGACCTGGGGAGCTTTGCAGTACAAATGTGTGTACCTGCAGCTGTTTCCTCGCTGAGAGACAAACCAGGAAAACACGGCTGTAGCAGACCCAGCAGAATGACCAGGTCAGAGGGGAACATGAGCACTGGATGGATTCTTTCCGTACCCTCACCTCATCTACCAAGCAAAAGAAGTGAAACCTGTTCTCTGAATATTCTTTGGTTCCTGGTTGCATTTCTTTAGAAGGCAGCTCTAATGAAAACACAGAAGAGCCTGTTCTTTGTGGCCACGAGGTTAATAAGACTGGAACACAGGAGCAGCAGGAGCTGCAGGAAGAATAATTCCTTTTAAAGCTGGAGATAGGAAGCCTATAGGTGGTAAGTGTGACATTTCCGCACGGAGGAGTCCAGCTTAATTACCTACAATTCCGAGGTAGGAAGTCATATATTTATGCAGGCAAAAAGAAAGTGGTGGGAGAGGATGGACTTTGGCCTCTCATGAAGATTTAACATCATTAACTCTCCGGCTTCCAAGAATGTTACCGTGTTTTTTTCTGGCCAAATACCAATATGGCTAATTGCATTTGTGTTACCTGCAGTTCAATGAGACATTGTCTCTTTCTCATTGCCTGCACTGTTGTGTAGTACAGGAACACACAGCAATACCAAGCAGAGTGGCTCTACTTCATTTGTAGGTAAAGCAATTCCTGTCTGCATTAAGCTTGGCTCAGTAAGACACAAAGACAACACCCAGGGGCTGGAGCTGCTGTTACTCGGATGGCAGTCAGTTCTGGCATGCTGACAGGGACAGCATCCACAGGTGCTAAGTGCCTGAAAGTTATTTGGCAGAGCCTGCGTGATTGGGCAGTGCTGGTGATCATAATATCTGGCCAATTAAATATCTGAGTCACCTATTTACCTAGTCAGTATTTGTGTATGTTACAGGAAGACACATGGTTTACAGCAAACCAGGGAACAGACAGTGCCACACACTTATCTCTTCATCTTTCCCAGAATTTGCTGATGCATTCTCAGTTGAGACGGACACAGGCCAAACTTCCTTTCCAACATACCACCAAAAAGGCTATATTCTAACAGCTGTTGTTATTGCCTTAATCTCTTCTCTGTTGCTCATGCCTAACAAAATGAGAAACCTGTGACCACCTCTGAGTTACCAGGCTCCCAAAGTTAGATCTACTGAGAGGACCAAAATCTCAGTTCCAAGATACATTTTCTTGTGCTATGAAGCCAGTAAGCCAGTGTAATAGTCTTCTATCATCCTTGTCCTCTTCACTGAATGCTATCTGCATCTCTCCAGTTGCACCATTATAAGTGAATGTGAGGCCATATAAAAGAAAAGAGATACATAGAGTTAAAAAAAAAACAACTAAATCCATCCTAAAGCTCTGTAGCAAAATAGCATTATTTCCCCAAGCTAACCAATAGGAGGGCTCCCCCAGCATTTAGGGAGGAGAAGTAGCAGAAGTAGCTAAAGCAAAAGAAGAGTAGCATGAAGACAGCTCCTTTCTTTGGGTCTGCTTCCTACCAGACAAGGGTGAGGAGTCGCTGCTCAGGCTGGAGTGACTCCATAAAGTAGCTTTGTTCTACTGCAGACAGCCATAGAGAAAGGGCAAAGAGAGAGAATCAACATCCACATGTGGATGCCAGAGAAAACAAAGCATGACATGGGAGTCACTCAACACTTCCTTTGTTGGGCACCAGTTGCTCTGAGACTGGTCCCCTGATGAAAAGATGAGGGTCAACAGGCCCGTTCCAATTGTGCTCCTGATGCTGGACAGGAGAAACCTGCAGGAAGAGACAATGTATACCCACTACCTTCACTGCATACAGCTTCTCAGATGCACCTGCATAAACAATCACCACTTGCAAGCTTCCAAGAGTCAGGTTTTTTCTTTTGCCCTGCAAAACTGAAGTAAAGGCTGCTTCTGCTTGTTTTTGCCCCGAGCATGTCCCTCCAGTGCCCCCTCCTTGCTGCTGCCAGCAGGGCTGAGGGATCATCCTGGCATTCCCCTTCCATACTGCTGTATTTGCTAGCTGGTAAAAACACCCATGCCCTATGCTGGATGATCTCATGGACAGAGCAGCACAAGTGTTGCAGTCCAAGATGCTAAGGTCTGGGGTACTAGTGTAGAGTTGACTCGCATGCCTGTTCAGGAGTGACCCTTTCCCTTAGAGCTGAAGCAAGAAGCTACATCCACAGCATTAATATGGGAACCTCCAGAAGGGCTCCAGATTTCTTGCCTTTTAATACTCCCCCACCAACATCAGCCAAGAAAGCTGTTCTCTTCTTTTATCTTTGCACCCAGGCAAGAGGATTTAAGGAAAATTCAAAGGCAAGATTTTCAGAGGTTGACATCTCTGAGGCAACTGAGGACGGAGACCACTGATTTCTAAACACCCTTCATCTACCTCATTCTGCGTGTATCGCTCAAAGGTGATTACAGTGGTAGATGGCGAATCTGGAAGGGCAAACAGCTTCAAGAGCTGCAGTTCTAATATGGAGGGTCCAGAATCTCTTCATAGCTGAAGTTGTAATCAATTTCTACCCTCCACTCTGACTTAAATAACTCTTCATATGCATTCCTCCAACTTCAGCTCATAATTGCAGGGTTTGATATTGAAACTAAAAAGATTGTTTTCCCCCCTTCCCTCCTCCTCACTGCAATTTGAAGAATTTGGACCTGTAATTCAAAGAGTTAGGCAATGCCAAGCTGAACCTTTGCCAGACTAAATGTTTCCTCAGCTTCTTTCACTTGAGAAAACAAAGCAAAACAACCCCCCACCAAAAGAGAGGGCTTTTTTTCATCTCTTTAAGTGGCTCAAAATTCAAATATCTTTGAAAACATATGCATAGGCAGCAGTTACAGAAAATAATGTGCAAGTCAGAAAATAAAAAACAACCGACATGCTAAACTGAAATAAACCAAATGTATATGTAGCTGGTCTTCTGGTAGCCAATGCTAGCTGGGAAATCTCCCAAAAGCTAAGATCATATGATTAAGGAGTTTTCACGTTTTTAGACAAAACCAGAGTCTCCTACAAACCAGACTCTTTTCCACTGGAGACATGGAAAATTATCAACACTTTCCACTTGCTTTGGAAGTAGCAAATTGCTGCATACAGAAAATACTAAATTCTTCCTACACTGTACTAAAGCAGATTAGACTTCCATTACTTCAGCTCTGTTTTTTATTTCTAGAGGTTAAAGTTTTGGTGGCAATTATATGTGGAACCTCATATTTTTGCTATTTGCATAAACCTCATGTTTGCACTGGATGCAGCATAAAATACTATCCATCCATTTAGCTTGTTCCTATAAAAGCATGCCTCCCTGCCCAGAAAAAAGGAATACACCTCTGCCAGTTGTAAATCTTCCACTTTCTCATATTGATTGCTGTTTTCAAATTTCTGTACGTGGCTGATTAACAAATTTAAAAAAAAAAAATCATTAGAAAGACAGAGACCAAGTGCATTTGCTGTAATAGAGAACATCATGTGGCAAGGAGCTGCGTATCTCCCATCTGTCCCTGTATGTCAGCCTTGTAGATACTCTGGATTTGGCATTTCATTCTCATACACATGGAAGACTCCTACAAGAAATAGGGAACTACTCAGGACTGTCCAAGCAGCAAGCTTGCATGGCAGGGCAGTCACCAGGAAGAAATCCAAAGGCACCCAGAGTGGTAAGATGATGGGAGCAAACAGGGTCCTTAAGCTGCTCCTGAATTAGCCTGGACAGAGTACCAGCAGAAATATGGGCCTCACATAAAGACTTAATCCTTGCATAAGCTTCATTAATTTGAATGTAACAATTATTGTGACTTGCATCTTTAAATGGCACATGAATAGCTTGAGTCATGTGTAGTTCTTCTGATGCCAGTAAGAACTCATGACCTTTATACAACTTATATACGTGGATGGGTACAGAAACCTCTGGCTGTTGTACTTAAAACTCTCTTCTAGGCATCTACTAGCCAATGCTTAAGAGAAAAAGAAAGTAAATATATCTTGCTGTATGAGGTCTGACAAAATGTTCTGCTTCATGTTCCAGAACACCCTTGATCCTGCCTACCTGATGGGCAACAACTACCCATTCCTGAAAGACCCACATTGACCAATCACAGCCAGGCACTAAAAAAATCACCGTCTACAGGAAAACAAATCCATGGAAGGCATGACATTTTTGACATCCTTCCCTTCTCTGGACAATTTAATCTGGCAAGTAAGTAATGTACTAGTCTGGCTTGATGAAATGGACACTATGACCCTTTCTTCACACTTGAAGATTGATTGATTGTTTGTCCCTGAACAATTACGCCTTGGCAAACAGGCAAAAAAAAGAAAAACCTTTGGCCACAACATTTAATTTCTGCTAGCAACATCTCACAGCCCTTACTTCCCTGTTTACTCAAAGGAACTTACTTTTTGCTTTGTAAATGTTTCACCTTCATTCTCATCCTCATTTCCATACCCTGCTGTAGGTAAAAACCTATTTCCTTTGAGTTCCTTAATTGAAATACATCTAATTCCACAGGCACTTTCCAAGATTTGTTTACAGCAGAACTAGCCACTTAAAAAGCAACAATGTTTTTTAAAGGAACACATCTCCTTATTCACATAGCAAACAAATCCTCAGATTGCTGTCAGAAGGAGTATTCTCAACTACATCTCATCTTTTACCTTCTCCCTGTTAGCCTTTTGCACTCCTCTCAGCTTGGACAATGAAAATCAATGCAGCCGTTTTCCTTTTTCTCTCCAATGAATTTTAGTACGAGGTGACGGGGGAGCAGTTTTTTGTTGTAAGGCAACCCTTTGCACTGGAACTTTTACAAAACAAAACTACTTAACAGGAATTATTTGCTCTTGGCTTGTGTGGGGGAAAAAAAGCAACCAACACACCATCACTTTTTTTTTTTTTTTTTTAACCTTTTTAAACAAAGCAAAAATTTGTCAGCCAAACAGGAATTGACAGCACTCCTTTAGAAAGCAAAATAAAGCTCGCCCCAGCTGGGCACTTACCAAGCTGCTATATTTGTATCTCACATGCTGGGTCCATGTGCAATTCAGTTTCCCTTGTTCTGAAAGTGCTTGATGCACTGTGGCCTTTCCACTTCCCCCCCAGCACACTCAGGCTCCTTCTCTGCCTGTCTCTCTGTGACACCCCTGCACCCCACTGTAGTACAGCTGATCCAAGCCCCCAGAAGCAGCTAAGCCTCCAATGTTGGCTCCAATCCAAAGTCAGAGAAAGCACATCTTTCCTCCAGAACTGCAAGTGAAGGCTGGGAATTGCCACTCACCCTTCCAGAAATGCATCCTAGGGAAAAGTTACAGGCTCTACTGAGTTTCCCCCAATCAATTGTTCTTTACTTTTACTGGCACAAGAAGCAGAAAAATCTATAAGAATACTAAAAGCATTTTCAGTTGTATTCTGTCTCCTAATCACTTGGAGACATTGTTGGGATGAATTCACTAAGTAGCCAAGTATCCTTAGCTTATGAACAGGAAGGACAATTTCTTTTTTTCTTTTCACAAGTTGTATTTCATACCCCTTTTTCACAATCGAAACAGATCCCTTAGTTATTAATTATTATTTTTTCTCCTCCACGTGCTCAGGCATCTTCTGGCTCTTGATTCTCCCTGAAAGCTCTGGCTCATGGGTGAGGATGACAGCCATTGTGTTGACTTAAAATGCCCTTACCCCTCTCCTAATGCAGAGAGACTTGAGATGCTCATACGAAGTTCCTAAAGCTTCTTAGTTTGTAGCCTGGAATATTAAGATGATTAGTCACCAATTTCAAAATGCTTTAAAACACCAGACCTCAAATTGTAATTGTTCAGGATCAAATTCTTAAGAAGAAGCCCAACTGTCCACAGATGAGACATGCATCATCTGCAGTCTCAGCCTTTTAGGTTGTGCAGCATGACTGGGTGTTAACTCCTGACATCTTTGTTCTCCTGGTGGAAGGTATTTTACTTTCCCTCTTCCTTCTCTGAAGACAACATTCATAAACTGTGTGTTTGGCTGCCCCTCTGCCCTTCTTCCCCACAGTCTTGAGTTGTTCCCATTTGAAGGAGACACATCAAGACTTAATGTGCTTTCCTTATTAATCTAATGCATTTGTAACAGCTTCTGAACACTGGCTGTGACTCACAGCTGGTTCTCCAAATCAGCACAGAGCATTTCCATTTGCTTTTTTTACTACAGTAAAGTTAATACGTTTTAATGAAATCCAAAACGAGCAAATAGCTACAAACTAAGGCATGTTTCTCGAGCAGAAAATGAAACAACAGGCCTCCTGGTTTTTCTGTATCAACACAGATAATTTCAGACATTCTTAGTTCTTAGCATCAGGCAAGAAAGTCCTCATCATTAAAGTGTTCCTACTAAAAGCCCTGTCCTGAACAAAGAACTACGCAATTCAAAGGGAAGAGAGAGAACTGGTTGTGGAGTTAATTTTCTTTCTTAGGCCTCACTTCAGCTCCTCCTTCCTGAAGAGAGTTTTTGTTCGCTTGTTGCATTACCATTTATATGCAGGTCACCTGAGTGTGTAGGGGGGAACTAATAAATCCTCTTTGACAATTGCTTTGTTGTTGCAGTATTTCAAAACTGCTAAACAAATTAAGAATAGAAACAGAAAGAAGGAAGAATTAGGTCTTCAGCAGTCATCTGACATCCTATTTTAAGCCTGTTTCTGATGACATGCCCTGTGACATTTTTTTATAATGTCAGTGACTTTTAAAATTAGAGTTCAATCAACTAATTTTCAGTGCTCTTGTGCATTAGATTTCAACAGGATGAGTCTATTAAATATCTCTGTTCTCTCTCTTTTTTTTTAGTTCTTGTCTCTCTCTTTTTTTTTTCCTTGTACTATAAAGTGACAAAGTGAATGAAAGGACATTTTGCTATCTGAAAAACTCCAGTGGATCCTCTTCATGCCATACTAGGTAAAAACCTCTTAGTCAAAGCTTCACATGGTCTGTCTTTTGGGGAGGGTTTTATTCCTTTGTTTATCTATCTCATAAGGCAAACATCTGCTCAAATCAGGTAAACCACTTGAAACTTTAACTACAGAATAACTTCAGTTAGAAGAATTCATTCACCAGAGCCCTTCCAAAACATATTCACCATATGCAGAAAACTATAAGCAACGTATTATTTTACAGAAATAAACACACATTAAAATTTGCATTGTAACACAAGTAGCTTTAAGATTGTAATGTAAAAAGAGTTTCTAGATAAAACAGCATGGAAACATAAATAGGCACTGTTTATATTTGTGCATTTGCAACTTACTCCTATTGCACAGTCGTGAAAATGGAATTGGGTATTCAAAAAAGAAATCAGAAGAAAAATGCAAAATGAACAGAATGAAGACACTTCTGTTAGAGAAGACATCTTGGACTTGCATCAACTATAGAAGTGACCCAATCTGCCATGCTAGTGCTTCTAAGTGTTGCTGTTCTACACGCATCCACCGGGGGAGAGACAAGGAGAAGTGAAACATCATATGCCAGGAAAGGCTCTGGAGGAGAAAGGGCTGTAGCCCTAAACACAGAATCTCTCAGGTTTGCTTAATACCTGGAACAAAGGTAAACTGGGATTACGAAACAGAAGGCAACTTCTGAGGCGAGTGCACAAGAAAAGATAGAGTTCAAAACCCATGCAAGGAGTAAGAAGTAAATAGGCCATTTAAAAAGCAAGCAGCTTCAGTGAGGCAGACAGCAGTGCACACAGAAAGCAGGTAGGTGGGCCCTCATGGGAAGTGAGGGTAGAGGAGAAAGGAGGCGAGTAGAGTTGGCAGCTCCTCAAAGAAACAATACTTCCAGACTCAGTGCAAAGTGTCCAACTGCAGCAGAAAGAAAGGCAGGGTGGAAGCAGGAAATCAACCTAGTTAAATCATGAATACTTTCTTGAGCTTGCCTGAAGGGAGCACAGACTGTGAACCAAGCTACTACGTTAAGGTTACAGGGATGCAGAAAAGCAAATGAAAAGTAACAAGAAATCATCTCCTTCATTCACTAGCAGTGAGAACAACAGTAAGAAAAGAGTTAAAGGAAAAGGAGAGATGACAGTCCTAACAGCTGAATAATTTTTGAAGACTGGTGCAATAAGGAGGTCAAGTACAAGTGTCTAACACTATGTTATTACTGTCAATGGCATGAAAGCTCAAGCTATGAAAGCCTAGAAAAAAATCCAGAAGAATATGTTTTCATGCTGGCTGGTCCTGATGAGCTTCTTCCTTTGAACACTTTGAGAACTGGCTGAAGCAATTTGAGTTCATGGAGACCATGAATTATAGAGAACAGAAAAGACTTTAGAAGCTTGGAAAGGGGAAACACGGTGTCCAGCTTAAAAAAAATCATGCTAGGGATTTACAGACCACTCAGTTTAACTTCCATTCCAAGAAAAATATTGAAACAAATAATCAAAGTGTGTGTAAGAAGCTAAAAGGGTAAGTATGAAGAGATGAGTAACAAACCTTGTTGAATTGTCAGAAAGAAATTGTGGCAATACAATTTAATTTCTTTGTGTGACAGGTAATGGGCCTTGGGCAAAGGTGACAAGCAATAGATGCCATCTATCTTGACTCTTAGTAGGATTTGTGACCCTGGTGCCTTTGATAGCCTCTTCAGCAATCTCAGAAAACATGGACTAGTAACTACTCACAGGTAAGTGTAAAACCAGTAGCACAGCCTTACTCAGAGGGCAGCTCTCAGCAGTTTCTGTCAACAAGGGAAGCTGCACCAAGAGAAATTCCCCAGGGTTCTCTCAGGACAAATATGCTTAATATTGTTCTCATCCTGAACAATGGTGTGGACTAGAGATCTGGCTTATTAATCATGTAGATGATACCTTTGATACCTTGCTAGGAAGACTGCAAGAATGCTGAGAGCCAGCATTAGAATTTTAAAGGATCTTTACAATGTGTAGAAGCATTCTTAAAAATTTAATTAATTGAGGATAAATCAAAGCCTTTAACAAGAATAAAAAAACACATGGACACAAGATAAGGGAACAACTAATTAGTCAGAAGTTTTTCAGAAAGAAAATAATCTGAGGTGGACAGAGTGTAATGATTTGCCAGCTGGACTCATATCAGCAATTATAAAAATGCCAAATATCATGTAGCCGTAGGAATCTGGACTCTTTTTATGATCTTTCCACTCTACCAAGCATTCAATGGCTCCAGCTGAAATACTATGTCCTGTTTTGACCATGCTACTTTAAGAAAGATATAGACCTAAGAAGAGAAAGTCTAGAGGAGAGCAAATAGAACAGTAGACTCTAGAATATAAACACCTCTTTTCGGGGTAAATTGAAAGAAGTTGGACTACTCAGTCAGTAGAAGGGAACACTGGGGAAGCATTACAAGAATCTTCATGTACATAGAATATTGTTGCCAAAAGAGAAAGGAATTTTTTTGTTTGTTTGTTTTTTATGTCCAATGCAGACAGAGCAAGGAGTAACTGTCTTAAATTTCAGAAAGAAAGACACATGCTAGCTAGCAAGGAGAATGAAAGCCCTGCTGGCTAGCATGGTGAAGTACTGGAAAGTCTGTTTGGGGAGAGTGTAGAAAAATGCTACCAGACAGCTTTCAAGCAAATCTTATAGCAGGAGTGACAGATGTACAGGTGACTCTGCTCCAAAGTATAGAGAGGGGCTTGTGATGCTTTCAGGACCCTTTTAGTTCTATTTTCAAAGTCCCTCTGAAAATGTTCAGGTAAAAGCATTTTGAATGCTGGCATCCAGCTTGTTTGCCACTAAAAATGATGCTTGAGAGACTCTATCAAAAGAAGAAGTGCTTTAGGTATATTTCCTGAATTGCGTGTTTGCATCCACTGCTCTGTAGGATGAAATAATCAGAAATTTGCCTTCTGGGCTTCAGAAAGAGACTATGTCATAGCGAGGCTTATATTTGCATCAATTCAGAGCTATTATTTATCAGAGAAAACTAGAACTTCTATTGTAGCTTAAAGCCTGTTAAATGTTTATAAAGACTTCCTCTTAAGAAGTCACAAACATCTAGGCAACATATTCCTAGAGACCAGGGATAAGCTGATCTTGGTAAAACAAAAGAGACTGTGTGGGACTTGAATAGAGGTTCTAAGCTTTCCATTGTACACTGTCTTTGAGTATATTGGTGGGTTAAGAGACATGCCAAGATCTTAAGGGAATACTTTTAAGCCCAATCTTGAAGTAATTGAATTAAATCACTCCTCCATACACCAAGATATCACAGGGAGAGCTAACAATACATACATAAATATCTATGTAAGGACTTCATTAAGATCACTTACATTTGGAGTTAGGGTTTTTCTCAGTCATCTCCATATGCCACTGATTTTCTATAGCAAAGCTCTCCACCTCTCTGGCAACCAGAATGGCAAAATTCTACTAGAGCAGTTTACTTGGGATGACTGGTGTATTTATACCTTACAGTGTTACATACTTGTGAAAAACTAGTTTGATAGTAATAGAGATTGTCCCTGGGATCACAATTCAGCCTCAAGATACCAGAAGAACTGTTCTGAGTTGTAAGACAGAGCCATGGACTCAATTTTTAGCAATGTGTAACTGAAACAGACTTAAACACAGATTTCCTAAGTGTTTGTGGGCTCTTGTTCCAATATCTACCTCTACAGATCTGGCCCTGTATGACTTTATTGCAGTTGCACAAGAAGGGACAGCATAGCTGGACCCACTCTCTCCTGAGACACCAGATTGGAGACGATTTCAATTAGTTCTGACACAGAAACAGTGGTCTCTCAGCTACTACATCCTCACAAACTTCAGAGACAGAGCAAAAAGAAGGTCAGAGGCCCAGTTACCACCTCTCCCCTTCCCCAAAAGGAAAGACTATGACCTACTAGACACCAGGGAAGCCCTCAGGGACGGTCCTGACTGTCCTACCTGAATGGGACACTAAGGAATCCAGCCATGGGGAAAATGGGAGGGCATATTGTCCAGTACAGCACCTGGTGTTTGCAACATCTGGGCTTCAGACACTGGAGAATCTGGGACCAGACCAGAGAACAAAAAAAGGCCCAGTGACTTACTGAGCTGTGCAGGTGGGAAGAGACCACCTGAGATCCCTGGTCCAATGTTCTTCTCAAGGCAGTTCCAGAGAGACCAGCTTTGTCCCAAATTTCCTTCAGAAAGCCATGATGCTTCTTGACCTTAATCCCCTGTATAAGTGTATCTCTGCTGTGATCTGTACTTGCTTGTGATGTGAGCACTATTCTGCTTGGTTTTCAAGCTGGCTTGCATCATCATGTATGCATTTTGGAATCTGTGAGAGGGAGGGATGGCAGAAACAACACAGAAGAAAGAAGGTCCTGTGATTTGCCTGGGATCCCTGAATCAGCTTCATTTCCTTGCTCTGCAGAGCAGAGCCACAGACACCTTAGAGGGATGCCCACCACACAGAGTGGGATTTGTCTAACCTAATATCTTAACTTTGAGATGGACTTCTATCATAAGCTCCCACTACAGGCTATGGAGAAAGATCACAGTTCCAGATAACCATGCATCCCATTCTAAACCAAATATTTGGATGGTTTGACTCCCCTCTTCAGCCTCTGAGTTTCTGAGCCTCCCACGGAAATGGGGAAGATAACACTTTGTTATTTCACAGGGGTATTACACTCATCAGTACAGCAAATATTTTCAGGCCTGCAGGTACTAACCATGATCAAGAGCACAGAAGAACCAGAGACAGAAACCTACTGCAAAACATTCTTCTCCTCCTTATTAATCTTGATCACCACATCTGGATAAATTATTTGTAGCAAAAATATGGCAAATTTCTTCATGAAATTTTGGCACATATGCATTTTTTATTAATTTGTTCCTTATGCAAATATATTCAAAACAAAATTGATGAGGACGTATTTCTGTCTGTGGACTAAATATAAAATTTTTCCCACGACTAGAGCAAATTAAAAATTTCAAATGTGAAATGAAATGTATTTCTTTTTGGCAAAGAAAGGGACAAAATGACAGCATCCTCACACACTTCTTTTTGAATAGGTTAAGCCACAATGTCCAACCGTAACTCTTTCAAGAATTCATATGGTCTTCAAAAGCTGGATAGCAAATCACTTGGTACGACAAAGCAAAGTCAAATAATACTGGTAATTCTCCCTGACTGGATGAGTTCAACCCGACGAGACTTTTATAAACACATACATTTTTTCATTCCTTACTTCTGTGATTCCATAATGATAAACAAAATTCAAAGGAGAAATGTTTCTGAAAGAAAAGTGAGCAGATCACTAGAAATAAGGCTTGCCAATATATAGGGACAGGGAAGGTCATGAGAATCCACACCAGAGTGAGAAGACCTCTAAAATCCTGCTGCTGCAGCTGAAGGTAGACTTATCTGCACTAGGTGTACTGTGGGAGTAGGAGAACCATGGACAATCAGCAATGGTGGCCTAGCAGGTCTGTGACTGAGATTAAAGGCAGAATGCTGAACTCTGTACAAATTAAAAAGTTTCCTTCCTGCTGCAGAAAGAATTACTCAAGGCTGCAGGTCTCATCTCAGGGCTTCTGTAGAAGGTGGTGAAATAAACCAGCGCTAAGTATCACCCTGCTGGAAGAGCTTGGTGCAGGAGCTGCAGCTACTCTATTGCACTGCTGTTCCTGGGGAAACAAACATTAGCAAATGATTTTTTATGGAATTCATTTACCATAGCTCTTTCCAATGACAGGCTGCTGGGTAGTAGAGTTATGACATCCAGAAACTGACAACAAGAGCAATAAAACCTGACATATATCATGAAAGCCAAGCTATAGTACTATGTGTAATTAACAGAGAGCGTAATTATTCACCTCAAGAAGGACTTTGATGGATGCCTTATAGTTAATTCTTTTTTCCTGTGTTTCACCTTCTCTCTTTCACAGCAGCCAAGGCTAGCTTGCAACTTTCAGCTTTTTGCCCTGTTCCTCATCCAAAGATGTTTTATCCTTATGGCCTATAGCCAGGCTTGGAACAATCCCAGGCTTGATGCTTTGTCAAATCCAGGGGGTATTTAGTTTCAGGCCTGACTCTGGGAGCTGAGAGGGAATTAGCCCTCTCATTACCATGAGACTAAGCAGATACATATATTTATTGAAGCTCTGAGCATGCCCAGTATCACTCAGTTGTTTACAGGACCTTGAGTGTAATCACATGAATAAGAGCAATCTTCCTTTTCATAACAGTACTGTCCCTCTCTTCCTTCGTGCCCACTAAACTCTGATAGAAGTTACGTCTGGAAGAGAAATAGTTATTTCCCCCTAGCTCTTTAAATTGTCAAGAAATCAGAACAGCAAGAGAGCATCAGGAAGAGTTTGAACAGTTGCCCAGTCCTGATAAGCTGCAGAGGAGGCACTTAAAAAAGCCACGGTACCATCCACACAGTGGACTCCATGGTGTTTGTTGGCACGTGCTGATTTTGCATGGGAGAAGCAACTGGGGAGGATTTGGCTCAGGCTCTGAAAACCAGGGGGAGAAGCTGCTGCTATACAAAATGTGATCATTAAAAAACACTGCAACCATGAGTAACGTGATGTAGCTGATACACTGGGGGCCAGATAGGAGTTTTAGGCTCAGTCACATGAATCTGAAGAGCTCCACAACTCTTATATGAAAGAGAAGTTCATGGCCTCAGGACAAAATGACCAAAGCCTAATCTAAAGCTCACTGAAGGCAACTAGAATGATTCCACGGGGTTTTGGGGGAACTGGATCAGACCCCCGAGGGATGCAGATCTCTGAAGAAGAGTCTATATAATGTTAACCCAGGAACAGAGGTATTTTAAAAAGCAGTGAAACGCGCACTTGAGTTCTCTATGACCTAGTGATGAATGAGTGTCCATGTTGCACCTTTTCAAAAAGAGAAAGCTGGAGATAAAGGGAATCTGAAAAATAATCCAGAAGAGAAATAAAAGTTCAACCTTTCTAGCTACACATAGGATTGAGTACATAAGCCAAGACAGACCTCAGAATATGGTCAAATGCAAAGACAAAAAAAAATAAAATTAAAAAAAATTCAAAGATGCAGCCCATAGATTAAACCCAAGAGAGTCTGTACATTTAAAAAACAGAAAGGCAATGGCACATATATTTTTGTAGGCACAGAGAGTGCAAAATAAATGGCTCAGACAGGCAAACACAGCTAAACCTTAATGGCATGTCTGTATTCTTTTAAATTGGGTAAGTGAGAAGTGTTCCAGGGAAACTACTGGGACTTGAAAATGACATAGCCAAAGTTAGTAAAAAATGATGTGTGTTATAAGCACTATAGAATCCTTAACAGACTATACAAATCCTCACATCTTCAAATACCATTTTGATAAATTAGTTATTCCCATGTGATGGCCACTGAGAAAAAGGTACTGTACACCCTAATGATGAGGAAAACAGAATCTGATCACTGAAAAAAAGCAAGCATTTATTGGTACAGAAGAACATTTTATAGTTCGAAAGAATTACATGGTAGTACCTGAGAAGTCAAATATACTATGGATGTGTATTGATCCACATAACCAAAATTAAGACATAAAGTTTGTACAGCATCTAATCAAAATCACTACAGAAAGGATAGCAAAAAATCTTAGCAGAAAAAAAAATACTCCAAATGTTAGATGTAATATGCATTTTTGGAAGAAAAAATACAGCTCAGGCTTTAAGGCTCTTCTTAATATACCATTTGGATATTATACAGTGAATTTAAGCAAAGGCCACTCAGTATAAGTTCTGCTCCCAAGATACTACAAAGAGTAATTGCACAGATCTACGAGGGATTACGAGGTGTCATACTTTTAATGGATGATGTTTTAATTTGAGTACAGGGAAGTTAACACAAAGAAAGACTTTGGCAAGTATTGCAGGGAGCCAGAAAGAGATGCTAATCCAATATATAAAATACCTGTGGTCCAAAAGGTAACATTGTGGGCAAAGATGGAGTTCCAAATAAAACAAATACAACAGCTGGATGTCTACCTTACGATGTAAACTCAATCTATAGAGATTTAGGAAGATGATAAAGTGTATTCCGTTATTCATTCCAATTCTAACTAGGGTCAATATGTCTTTAAGGTATTGTGGGAAAAGTAAATCAGCTGGCACTAGAAAGATTATTATGTACTAGGAATAAACCAGTTAAAAACACTGGTCCACCAACTTAAAAATAATTATTTTCTGAAAAGCTGTAATACGTGCATCTCTTGCCTGTTTAGACTGAGGTTTCCATGCAGAAACTATTGTCAGGTTGACAAAAAAGTGCTAGTAATTTTATTAGCTCCTCCAAACTCCGTTCAATCTAGATAAATATGAAAGATATCAAGAAAAGAGACTACAAAGCACTTTGAAGCGGTTGTAAAAAATCTTTTGCCTAATTTTCACAGCTACTAAGCATTAGCTTGAGTTGGAAATTCAGACAGTAAGCACCTTGCAAAATCAGTCCATTTGTCTTTGGAATTGTCTACAACTTCATAGATAAAGCTGGTGTTTTTTTACCAGGGAAGAAGATTTCAAAGGCATCAAACAGGCAATTGCTGTTTGATGCCCAGTGTCTAATGCACAGCTATGATCCTAGCTGAAAGTTAAAGGTTTAAAATTTTTGCTTTTTATTTGGATTGCGTTGGATTAAAAATTGCATGCCAAACACTGCTATCAGGGCAATAAAAAGTGGATAGCATTGAGATTCACCAAACTGTATGTTCTGATATAGTCAGTACTTATACAGTAGACATCACATCAGCAAAAAACAAAATGTGGTATAGGATGTAGCAACTGTTTCACAGCACTGAAGAAGTCTGAAAAAAAAAAAGTAAAAAAAAAAAGGGAAGAGAAAATTTTAACTGCAAAGGGGAAGAATTTGGGATGGCATGTAAACCTCTGTACTGGAATTTGGCCAAGACATTGATGTTAACATCTCTGCTATGTGATTCATAATGGCAACAAATGATCAGCACCTCATTTTGACAGGCTATTTATCCTCCACCAGTATGGGGAGTGGCATGTTGCAGCAGAGCATCCAATCAATCCTGGCTCACGGGACCTGCCTCCATGGAGTTCCCATCAAGAGGTTTTGAACTTCTCATTTTCTGGCAGCTGACCCAACCTTCCACTCTTAAGGTTGGAGAGATCTATCACCATCCCAATATTAGGTGATAGAATTTCAGGCCATAATGTATTGTGCCTCTAGAGACAGGTGAAGGGAAGCAAGAACCAAGTTTTAAAGATGTCTGCATTCACAAAAAAAAAAAAAAAAAATTTAGCAGCTTTCAACAAATTTCCATAACACAGAAGACAGAAAATGTGGTACCTGTTTGTCAGGCTCCCTTGACTGTGAGAACAAAATGTGCAATAATTCAAGATTGAGTGGATTAACTCCTCCCTATGTGGAGCCCAGAGCTGGTATATCAGTGGATTTAACAGGATGGGATAAGCTTAGCAGATCTGTAGGAAACATGTAAGGACATCATGGGTACCGGTTATTAGGACTGGAAGGAGCTGGTGTTTGGAACCCTGGGCTGGGAAAGCTGGAGGTGGGAGGTGCAGGGCAGGAGAAGGTCCTGGCAGAACTTTTCATTGTGTGGGTGCCTTTAATCATCCCCATCCACCTTTCAGTTTCATACACAGTTTTGTGCATGTGCAGTTCTGTGCCATCCAGAAGACCACACGTAAGCCTCTTCTTTGTTGTCTCTGGGGCATCTATATAGAACCCCTTTCCAGAACTCATCCTGTATGACTGTAATGCATGAAGCATGCTGAGATGCTTTGTGAGGCCAAGAGACCAAGGTGGTGGGTTGCTGCTGACAGCAGCACAGTGAGCAGAAAGCACTATGCTAAGGACAGAAGTGTGCAGGTCCTTGTAGCAAAAGCCTATGGTCCCCTGGTTCTTCCTGTGCCTCTATTTTTTTAATACATCATTTTTCTTGCACATTTATTCCCAGGTACTGAGTCATGGGTTCCTGAGGCTTTTTCTGGTCTACATTGAAGAGCATAGAGGTTCAAACACTGCACCTCATGGGCTCCTTCTCACAGCCTTGTCTCCCTCTGTGCCCACCCTCCTCATCTTTTCTGTCCCTCTCCCCTTCCTCATTATTGTGGCAAAGAAAAGAAAGAAAACACTTCAGAAATGAAAGATTAGTTTGCTGTATCATAAAGATGAGCTTTGTAATCGCTTTCCTTTAAGCAAAGAATTAAAAGATAATAAAAGCCCTAATTAAGGACCTCGTTAGCTTAACTAGATTTTCATATGCAAAGTGATGTTCTCCACGTGCTGCTGCCTTCTGCAAATACCGCCTGGCCCTACACGGAAAGCACCTGTGCCAACTTCCAACTGCATTTTCCTTCTTTATTTCACTTAATCTTTGGTTTTTTACCCTCTCTTTTCCCTCTATGCCAGGGTTCAGCAGGCTTGGGCTGCTGTAAGGCTGCTTTGTGCTGGATGCACTTGAGACATATTTGGCACACCTTATGAACCACGTGGAAGAAAAAATTACGAAACAAAAGGACATGGAAGACAGAGGAGAGCAGAAAGGATGGACAAGAAGTCAGAGCACACAGGCTCGGCCCAAGAAGATGGCAGAGGAAGAATATAGGAATCACTTGGGCCAAGGTGGTGTGATGGCAGGTGGAGACTCAGGAGGTGCAGGATACATCTGAGTCCTGCTGAGTATAAGAAGGCTTGGGGTGGGTCCAGACTGCCCCAGGGTAGAGCTGGAGAAAGGACACGCTGGCTGGGGCTAGCCCAGGTCCTGTTCTGGTAAAGCACCTAGCTAAAATTTGGGTATAGACATGGATTGAGTGTTTGTCTTCATCCGAAAGACAAATCCAAAACATCCAAACAATCCAAAACAAATACTGGGTCCATGGGGCTTTCCAGAGCTCTGCTCTTGGTCCCACAAAGACCCTTGTTGCAGGCTAGCTGGTGGGCAGGTAGCTCCTCGGGGATGCATTTAATAGAAGCCAACTAGGAATTCATTCTACCACACCAATGCAAGCAGGTGAGCAAGCAAAAGGACTGCTTGCTGCCGTGTGAGGAAGTAGCATTGCCCGGCTGAGCAAAGCGCTGGGGGTTATCTGCAGCCCAGGCAGGGCCCAAGCAGAGGCCACGG
This sequence comes from Florisuga fusca, assembly GCA_038090715.1. NCBI lineage: Eukaryota > Metazoa > Chordata > Aves > Apodiformes > Trochilidae > Florisuga > Florisuga fusca. Next base: position 52,176,942 of record JAAWXA010000004.1, on the reverse strand, counting down.
CAGAGCGTCTGCTCAGCTGCAACAATCTGATAAATTCCTACAGCTGGGAACTCAGCACGAGATGGGAATGGGGATTTTCATCCTCGTTAAAACTGTAATCGGAGCCTCATTCCAAGTCGTTTAGAGCCTGCTGTGAACGTGAGCAAAGCCAGCGGGGTGCTGAGCAGGGAGGTCACCGCAGGGCGATGGCGAGCAGGCACATGGGCCAGAACCAGCAGGAGGGCACCGAGGCAGAGACCTGTGTGGCCCGAATGCATCTCAGGTTGGTATGCACAGACCCCTGTTGTGACCTCTCCAGCTTTCAACTATTTATTATTATTATTTTTTTTTTTATTTTAGAGAATAAGAAAGAAAACATTCCAGCGCTGAGTTTGAAACAGAGTCTCAGGGCTCAAGCTGAGAGGCTTGATGTGAGCAGCTAGCCACTCTCACCCCAAACCTGGTGGGCCTCAGATCCCTGTCTGAACCACCAGTTCTCCAGTCTACCAGCCCACTCTCAACTTTTAGTTCAGGGCAAGCTATAAGGAGACCTGATATAGCACTACTAGATCAGAGACTGGGTCGATTGGTTTATTAGCTGAGAATTTTCTTTGTTTAATGCAATTGATTTTTGCCTTTTCTCTGCAAAACATGGGAGTGGCTCAATACGATGGGGCTCATATAGTTTGGAAACAGATAAAGAGCTATAAACCAGATCCAGCCAGTGCATCTGACACTCAGACTCCTGGTTAAGCCCATCTCCAATCTCCATATATACTTGTGCAGAGGAGGAAATTGCCAATGTGCCTTAAATATAGATTAAAAAATAATCGTCAACAATCAAAGTACTTCTGCTACACTACAAGTTGAGACTGAGGCAATTTGTTAGTGAGGACCAGGCAAACTACCTTAATTTGGCCTTCCACCACTGCCCACCCCGTGGACCAACAAGTGTATTATAACTATCAGAACAACCTCACCGAATGGTACAATTACTCATGTCAAATGAAAATGTAATGCGGTTAACGTGCATGCTGGCTCCCCAGTGCTACTGCTGATGATTATTGCTATTAGAGCATGACCAAACAGTCATTCAAATATAAACAGCAGATTTGTTTTGATGCGTGCGTGGCCCATTTTATTTGCTTGCTGCGAATAATAACACAAATGGCTTTGGTTTGCAAGACCGTCCCTGGGGAGAGAGACAAAGCCAGGAGTACCATTGTGCTGACCACGTATCAGCTAAACTATCTGCATGAGAAGATTTTGCCTGGCTCTATGGAAAACTTGACAGCCACCTCATCAAAGAGAAAAAGCTGAGCTATGCAAGTCCAGGTGCTGGCCATGCAAGATGAGCAGACACTACCTGAACAAAAAACCATGGCAATCCACTGATGAGAGACTTTCACAAAAATCATATTCCTGCCAGCCATTCAGTTAACACTTGGGGATGACAGCTGCATTGAAACACAGTCCCCAGCTCATTCACAGGAGTTTCTGATCCAAAGCCTACTTAAAGGAAAAGGTCTTCCCACTGACTTAAATGGCTTGTGTGTTGTTGAGCAACACACAGGGCTAAATTCACTAAAAGCTCTGCTTGCTGTGAAAAGATTACCTGATTAAGAAGATTAATTATTATTATTATTCCTCTCACTTCTATGCTGCCCTTTAGTGGAATCCCTTATCTCTGCATCAGTTTCCAAGATGAGAACTCTGTTGCTCTCTCCATCTTGTCTGAGCTGCTTACTGCAACTGTGCTTTGCCTCATAAAGATCAGAGCTAATCCTAATGGCCACTGATGTGATATGTTGTGCAGTTGACTGCAGAACCTCTCCTTTGCAAAAAGCACAGATGCAGAAGGTGGAAATCCCAACATGCCAGAGACCCAAGTAATTACCTTATGGCACTGAGGCCATGATTCTTGCCAGATGCTTTGATAACAGCTTCCATTTATTTTTTCTGCAGAAACACATAATTGGGAATACAGATGAGGTAAGTTTAAGACTCTTGAACATCATAGGACTGACTTTGAAGACAGGCCACAGTTGCCCATCTTGCACTGATTCTGATGGGTTCATGAGATGTGTCATCCTCCTCAGAGAAGCACAGTTCTCTGGAGGGAAGTGATGATTGGTGCAGAAAGGACAGCTCAAGGGCCCAAGTCAGGAAAACCAGTAAGAATTCTGGTAACCCAGTCAGCAGATGTTCTTTGAAACCCTATTTGGTGGGAAGTTAGATAGAGGATAATAATATCTCTGGCATATAAAGGTTAGATGGACTACAGAAGAGTGCTTGTTTGGACAAAAACATGGAGCTTTGAGGAGTCATTCCCAGTTTGTGTCTAGTACCAGTTCCAAAGACAGGTTACTGGCTGTGCAACAGTCCAAGAATTAAAGATGTTTGGAGTGCTTATACTTATTTGGGTGTTCCTTCACACAGCAAAAAAGTTGGGTTTCTTTAGGCTAGAACACAGGTGATGGATAAGAAATGTGATCTAGAAGATACAAAATCGTGAGCATCATGTATCAAGCAGGTAAGAAATGTTCACTCTTTTCCAGTAGAAGCAAGGGGAACCCAATGAAAAAGGACAAAGGCAAAATGAAGCAGGTGGAGCAAAGTTCTTCTGTGGAATTCACTGCCATAGGACACTGCGGGAGTGAGACAAATTCACAAGGAACTACCAAGCAGAAAGCAAACACTGCCAGCTCAGGGTCCCTGTGCTGCAAACCACTGGAGTCTCAGAGAGTGTAGCAGAGCAGTACCATTGCAAACTTACACCACTCTTACATTTCTCTCTTGGCAGCTGCTATAGGTCACTCCTGGAGACATATGGAGGAAAGGCAGCTAAACAGATCCTTGATTCTGCCTGATATGGCAATTCTTATGTTACTGACTAATTGGCTTTATGGCTCAGATCCTTAAGCAGGAAGTTAGGCATGTCCATGCTTAGAGAGCTATGAAATTATGTGTTTCTTTATTTTTGGGTGGGTTTTTTTTTCATTGCATTTGCTATTCTAGGGAGCCCATAAGTTGCCCAAAAAACAGACCAGGAGCTCCCTGCAAAGTCTGACAAGAAACAGTTTGACATCTACACATAACCAGGATGTGGTATGATGAGGGGACATCATCATCATCACACATATCTACTCCCCCTCACTGATTACCAGTAGGAGAGGTGTGTGAGAATACAGCTGTAAGTAAATATGAGAGCTGAATGTGTGAGCGCAGTACGGCAAGATACTCTGAGGATGATTTTCCTACGTGTCAGTGGAAGATAGTACAGGCATGCACAGCAATTGCAAATGTGAGATAAAAATATGAAGGTGCGCCAGTATCTACAAAAGGAAGAGGGGAGAGAGAGGACTACGTCTGCAAATATTTTTTGCAGTGTACATATTTATAGTGTCTATCAGCAACCATCCATCCATGCACTCTACAGGAAAGCGCACCCTGCATGGCAGTGGTTTGTCTGAAATCAGGTGTGTGTATCTTCCAGGCTTCTGTGTGCACACTAACACACAGATTAAACAAGCAGTTGAGAGCAGTGTAAGGGTAAAGGGGCATTTCATGGGGAGACATGGGAACTGGATGCAGGGTTACTCCTCAGGTGGAGCAGGGGAGCATGGGGGGAGCAATCCTCAGAGAGGCTTTTCTTATGCAGGCAGAGTGAAATTCATCAAAACAGCAGCGCTTTTGTGAGCAAAGTGAGGTATTTCAGGCATGCAGAAGAGGAAGGCATCTGTCCCACTCAGAGAGTAAAGAGCTGAGCAGCTGAGAATGCTTGTGTCAAATCCCCACTTAGGAATCTCTTCCCTGTCCATCCCTTGTTCTCCCTCCTTCCCCAGATTCCCCATTCATTTCTCATTCCGAAGCTCTTCAGCACTAGGTCCTTCTCCTGATTAACATTTCAAGCCCATTGATAGTTTATGCTGGCTTAGACAAACTAATCATCATTAGCACTTCAAAAACCTGTCCAGCTTTCCCTCCCAGAGTCGCAGGTGCCACCCTCAGCTGCTTGGGGAAAAAATACTGCAGCCACAACATGCTTGCTTGGAGAGGCCATCAAGAGGTACCAGCTCACAGGCGTGGCAGCTAGAGAGATCACAGTCTTTGGGCTCTGGGCTCCTCTGAATCCAGGCAAGAGATAAAGCATGAGGCCATCAAGCAAGAGGGCAGAGGGATAGAGATGCCTTCTCCTCTGCAAAGTCTTACAGAAACACGCTTTAGCACACCAGAGCTTGTGCTGGAGGCACTTTTCAATTTCTGGAGAACAACAGAGCCAATGTACTTAATATGGCTGTTTTCTTCTAGCCTGGCCAAGCTGGGGTTTGACTGGGGTTTGCTGTACCTGGTGTGGATACACTCCAGGCACAGAAGGCTAGGTGCTTCTCCCAGTGACCTGTATCTCTTGTGTTTATAGAGCAGGAAGGGGCAGCAAGTAAATAAATAACCCAGGGATACTGGGAATGATGCAAGAACAGGTGTCTTGGTGAGCTGCCCACATTTAGCCTGAGCTGCTGCCAAGAGATACAAAGGCATAGATAAATACAGACTAAAGGGAGGAAAAGAGTGATGGGCTGGAAGATGCTCTCTGTGACACTTGGATGCAAGTCTGATACCAAAATGCCAGGATGGCTGGGATGTGTTTTCTTACCTTTTTCCTGGAGGTACCTAAATCCTCCCCATCAGTCAGTCAGCCCTCATGTCACACATTTTTTTAAGATTAACATTGTGTTTTCTGCAGTGGGGCTCAGGTGGTATTCAACATTGCCCTGGGGATGAAGGCTGTAAAAGTGTCTATGAGATTTCCACCTCACTTCAGCTAATGCCAGCCTGGCCCCAGAACCAGCTCAGGACCACTCCACAGATAAAACCCTCCTGGACAGCAGCAATTTGTCTGAGCAAACCTGCTTTTCAGCTGGGATGGAAGCAAAGGGGTCAACATGACTCTGAAGTACACATCCTCCTACATCTGTCTTGGATTCAAAATTTCATTTTGGTCAGACTGATGCTATAGTAACTATAGGACAGTCACTGGGGGAACAAGTGGTGATTGGGCCCTCATATGTTGTGTCTGTGGAATTCACATCCATGGTGAGACACTGAAATGCTGCTGAGCCTGTGTGCACCAGAGTTGTTGTAGAAAAGCAAACACCTCTCGTGTAGCTGCTTAGCAGCATGGACCAAGCTCGCACAGAGGTCACAGTGGAGAGAAAAAGATTATTTATAAGATGACTAAAACCTTGGTACTGAAGCCCAGAACTAATGCTGGACAGCAAATTGATAGAAGAAAAATCTGTCACGTGTCTCTGGAGCCGAGGCCTGAGGAACTCAAATCCCCAAGCAAGAACCATCCAAGCAGGCTGGTGGGGAGATGCCACCTGCCTGCAAAACTGTCTAAAACTCAGGTCCATCCCAGGCTCCCTCTTCTCTCACAGCTCCTTCAGCTACATCCCAGTGCTCCAGAGTCCTCTTCCATCAAGCATCCCAAGGTATCTGACCAGTCATAGCATCCATCTCTATCTTGCTCCAAAGAAATTGGTGCAGAAACAAGGAGTGGAACACATTCTACCTTGTCTCCATCTGGAGGGGGCCTGTTTTAGACTCTTCAGAGGCTCTACCTCTGGGCTGGTTTGAGCACACAGTCCGCATGTGCACTGGAAGGTGCATGTGGCTGGGATGAGCCTTCCTCCATGGCTTGGGAATCAGTTATGAGGGCAGACCAGATGCGGAGCAGGTAGTGTAAAATTTTCAGTCCCCTTCTGCTCAAACTCACCTCATTAAGGATACGTGACACCACTAGTTCTCACTAGAAAAACAGACTGTTTGCACAGCTCCCCATCCTGGGCTGCAACAGATATTTATGAGCATCCCTAAGGAACCATTTCTTCGCCCCTACCTGCTCACCTGAGATCCTCCCCATGTAACACTTATTTCAATAAGCATGCTAGGATGAGTCTTGGCTCATAATTTCACTCAGCCATCATCTGGCAGCAATGGCAATCTTTGCTTGCATGTAAGATACAAGGGGATAAGGGTAGGAAGTTAGTGCAGTCACAGATGTTACTTTAGAAGGTTCCACACTCTTCCTGCTATCCACAAGACTGGGCCTGTGGGAGCATCCTGCTTCCATGTTCCTGAGGCAAATAGTCAGGTACTGACAGAGTTTAAGACAGCAGCAGGTTTCACCAGTGTATCTGTGGGGAAAAAATATCCTCCAAGGTCTGTTGAGCCACTGACAGTCACCCCTCAGCTATATGACTCCCTTGTTCCTGCAAATATTCATTCCCTCCCACACCCCTACCAGCTTCCCTGCCCCAGCCTGCTATCTTCTGACCTGAAAACAAAACACACTTGTTTATGGCACAGTCGTCTGGCTTTAAAGCTGAGTGCCTCGGAGGCTTCATTCATAATTTCTGGCCTCCCTGCCTGTAACCAGCAAGGGGCTGCGTGGAGGATGCCAGTTAGCATCTGTACAGCCAAAAGCACCATGCTCGGCAATGGAGAGCCGGCCCGAGGCAGCCGCTCGGGTCTGTTGCAGGATGCTGACAGAAGGGGGCAAAATCCATCTGCAGTCAGAGCTTGTTCCCTGCCTTTGCTCTGCTTGCTTTCTCTCTCTCACACACATCCCTTCAGCCCTGAGCCTTCTGACAGCCTCCGGCCAGGCAGCCCCTGCGAGAGGCTGTCGGAGGGCTCACTTTCTCATCCCTCAAGAAAAGGTGGCAGCTCGAACAGCCTGGCCTGGGGTGCTCCCCTGATCTGCACCCCAGGACACCACAGCCTCGTGGCAACAGCAAGGCACCAGGCCACCCCATCACCCCCAATAGCCCTTGACTCCATGGGACTTGCAGTGGGCCAGGACAAGAGGGAGAGTGGCTGACAGGCATATGGATGAGATTTTGCAGGCGGGTGCTGAGGGCAATACTGAGCTGAGCATGAATACTAAGTCACTGCATACCTATTACTGAGATGGTTGCTGGTTCTGAGAGCAGCAGAAAAGCTGATGGAGTTGCAAAGTGGGTCCCCAGGAATGGGTGAGAGAAAAACAGTTACAGGGATGGTCAGGTTCCTTTCAGACAGTGTACATTTGGGATCAGATTCTCCTTTGCTTTGTGCCTCTGTGGCTTGATGGAGGACAGGTGTAAAAGACGGTGGTGCTGCTGCACCTGGTGCTGGGCATTGGGCATGCAGAGCCCACACATCTCAACTACTGGGGTCAGCAAAACTGTTCTAGGAAACAGGGAGAACGACAAGTTTCCAAATGACAGTGTGTTGCTTTAGATCCTTCTCTGAAATGCTTATGGAGTCAGGTTTCACCTTTAGGAAAGCCCCAGTGCCGTGGACACCATCACATCTCTGGGGCATTGGGGGATTTGATTCCCTGTGACCTGTAATCTAGGGATGCTTGTGGAGTGACTTCTGCCAAACAAGAAAGCCTGGAAATATTAAACCAAGAAAAGAGGCAATTTCTCTCTAATAATATTACGTGCACCACACCCCTCCTTTTTTTTTTTCCTGTGAGTAAGCAACATTTTCTCTCTCCTCTTCTTAGCTGGCTTGGTGACTTCTATTTCTGTATACATCAGTGAGTCTTTACATCATCTGACATGCCTTACAGCCAGCTCCTGTGAATTTCCTGCAAGTCTTACTATAGCTGGCAGATGCCCTTAAAGCCTCTCAGTTTGCAGACTCTCACAGTTCACTGGGAAAGAGCTTTTGCTTCCCTCTTCTCTGATTTCTAGACTTTGTGTTTGAGAGTGTCAGGGGAGGAAGGAATAAAAAATTAGTACCTCCCTAAGCCCCAGCCTGGCCTCACTATTTCTTCTATGCCTGTGCCACATAAGGAACAACAGAAATTATTATCATCATCTCCAGCTCCAGAGTTGCCATGCTGGCAGTGGGATTGCTTTCCTTCACCTGCCAACAAAGTGCAGCCACTTCTAGGGAGCCCTGGAAACAGCTGCACAGTACCTACATCCCCATAAAAGAGAGAAGGTGAGAAACTGCTTGGTAAAGAGCAGAGATGGCAAAGGTAGGCAAGATAAACCAATAAGTCACCTTGGCCCAGGGCCACCACATCTGTCATAGCAGACCTGCCATGGGGTCTCAAGTGATCACTGCTGGGAAAGGTCTTAGTTTCAAGAAATCCAAGCCTGCATCACCCACCTGATGTCAGCACCCAGGGTCCAACCAGACATCGGTCCATGGGGAAACCTAGCTGTGATGACTCCTTCTCTCTGAAGAAGCTCTGATCAATGACAGAGGGGATATTGCTGCCTGTTCCTTAAGACAACACCCTCTTGAAGCTCTCATGCTGGGCAGGAGAGATGTTAGTGGAGGTGCTGCTGGATGAAATTGTCAACACAGCATGCAATGAAAGGCCCCAGATCTTCCCTGCTTCACAAAGCCTGGGCTGTGGTTGCAAGTCCTTGCATTAAGGTACTTTAACAAGCCTGGACAGCGGAGCTGAGGGAGGGGAAGAACGGGAGAGAAGGGGAGGGGAGGGAAGGGAGAAAGACACCAAAAAAGAACAATATGTTTTGCTGGGAACAAAGGACATTCTTGCACTGCTACTGAGGCCCTCTCTCCCTGACCCACACTCACCCCCACCCCATATACAGACGTGTGTAGGAAGAGATGTGTGTGTTCAAGTTTAACAGAGAGACAACCTGAGGGCTTTTTTGTTTTTTGCACATGGAGGAGGGAGATATTGCACACTTCATTAATGTAGTCTGCAGCCTGAATCTGATGATCAAAATTTTTCCTTGAAACAGGTTCCTTGAGCAGACAAGCAGCCCCTGTACAAAACACCCATTCACAGCAATTACATCAGCCAGAAAAGAAGAAACACTTTACACTGTTAACTGAAAAACCCTATATGGGAAGAGTTGCACTCTCCCTGGAGCAGAGCAGAACGAAAGAAAAGGTGCTGGACTGTGGCAAATAGAAAACTGAAAAGCCTGGTGCTATTTTCTGTGTCCCACAGACTAGCCTACATGCTCACATTGTGGGGGCAGGCAATATGTGACACAGCACTGCTGCATATTTTGAGGTGAGCATGCTTACATCATAAAGACTTTTCAAGTATCTTGGCCAAAATGTTTAAGGATAATTTCCTGAAGAAATTCTTAGTAAATACAGACACACAACTGTGTTTATCACAAATCTGTGATTCCTTCCATGCCCTACTGAAGGGATAAAGTCACTGGTCACTTTTTAGTCTTAACCTCAACCATGCAGATAGGAAAAGATCTATGAATTAAAATAGTGTTTTGGGGATTTTTTTCCCTTCATTCTCAGGAGCTACCCAAGTTTTTCATTTAGACCTTAGTTAGTTATCCTGCTGAGAAACTCACAGTCTCTCTCCTGGAACTCTTTGGTGAACAGGAGAAAAGGATGGCAATTTTTTTTTTTTTTTTTTTCCATCTGAGAGCAAGCAAAACTGACCTGGAATCACACAGGAATTAGAGCAACAGAGGAGGAAGAGGCTATTTTTATCAAGTCACTTTTTTTGAGGCAAGAAAGACATTTAGGCTGTTAGTCCCCATTTCTCTCTAAATTCTCTGTGGAGCTGCCAACGGATGGCAAGGCCTGACCTCTAAAACTAAGTAAGAACAATTAAGACCAGAACAAATCCAGAGTGATCCAGGAATTTAGCAGCTGTCAGTGTGCAGAACACCATGGCCTCCCTGAACCTCACAGCAGGGGTGAGGACAGGACTCTTGTTGCCCTGTTAGCAGCTCTCCTGCCACCTGAAAGGAAGGAGATGCCCCACCAGCCATTGGCTGTAGAGAAGCTGTAACAGAGGCTTGGCATGCCACAGCCACATACAGGGGAGAGAGAGGATGAGATGAAGGATGTTGGGTGATGAAAGACTGGTTAAGTTAGTATGTCTGTCTAAAACATTTCAAAGAAATTAAAGGAGAAATCAAGAAAGATGTTGAACCATAAGCCTAATTAGAGTAGCAGTGTAGTTATAGTCATGATAGCCTAAGGATACAATTAGATGCGTCTAGAGAGGAAGGCTGATCTTGTTGTTAAAGCATAAAGGTAGGGGACAGGATAATATGAGTTTGCAGTCTGGTGCTGGCTCCCAGATGACTCCGGTGTGTTGCAGTGACTCCTTGTGACTCCAGTGGGAAACTTTTGGTCTCTCAACACCTCAGTTTCAATGGTTCAAAATATTTCTAAACTAGTCTGAGAAATTCACAAGACCACGCCAAGCCATGGCATTCCACCACCAGGATAGGATGCCTTTTAGTACACCTGGATTTTTAGATCTTAGGGCAAAAGCTGCTAGGGGAAAGCAAAGCTGTTTGCCAAAAGAAAGACAGGAGCTAAAAAGCAACCAAGGGAGATAACCTAAGTTAGCATGTAACACCCAAACCAGTTGTTTTCTAGTCTAATCACCTCTCAGTTTTGTGGAAGAGATACTAAGAGAGACACAGCTCTTCACTTTTTTATTACAGATTGATATTCCTAAGCAAAGTGACTTTGTTGACCCTTGGTCTCTTTCTCAGTAAAACAAGCAAACACATCACGGCATGCAGGCATCTTTCACAGCAGAGCTCTGAGACCCAGCTGTTTGTCAGTCCCTCTTTGCCCAGTGTTACTGGTCTCTTCACTCTGCATTCAGAGGAAAGAGTTGTGACAGCAGGAACAAGAGGAGATAAATAGGAGATTGAGGCTGACAGAAGCTATGTCTCTAGAAGCCTTAGCAGGCAGGCACAGGCAGCTCAGCCCACCCGGTCGGCAGCATTCTCCCAGGGCACAGTGCCAATCCCAGAACAGCAGCAGCGAGCCCCATCCAGCAAACCTCAGCAGCCCACCTCAGCTCACACTTGGCATTGACCTAGGGAAGGCCTCTGTGCCTTTATCAGGAGCTAGCTAGGGAAGACCATGCCTATTTTCTTCTCCAAAACACAGCACAGAACTTTTCTAGCAGGCGACACTGAGGTCTTGAGGGATGCAAGGGGAGATGCCGAGAGAGTCCCATTGCAGAGGCTGCTAGAAGAAATGTCAGAGTCAGTGCCACCTGGGGAAAATAAAGTCCTGGGGCATTACGTAGACATGAATCCAAGGGAAACACTCAGGCACATCATGGAGTCATCCTCACAGAGGACTTGCCTTGAACAGCAAATGCCAACCACTAATCCGGGCAGGGAACGGGATGTGGACTGGCACCGTTCCCAGCTATCTGGATGTGGGCAGAGATCCCACAGAGGCCCTGGACTTTGGATTCATCCTTGAGGGGCCTCGGTGGGAGGCAATATTTACCATGCCATTTGAGTGCCAGCTCTACATTGTCCATGGCATCAAATGCCTGACATGCTGGTGCACAAAGGTATAAAAGGACAGATTGATTTATTGATCAAGGAAAGACACATTCTCCTTGACAGAGATGTGCTGTCAAATGATGGCAGGACGTGCTGCTAAAAGCCCTCCAGATTGATTACTTTACCTGCCACCTGATCCTTCATCGAACTGGGCTCTGGCAGGTGAAGAGCAGGGGGAGACTTACGTGTGGCAGGGCATCAGGATGGGAAAGCACACAGGAATTAAAGCTCTAGGGGTCTAGCTAGGACAGGACCACCCTCTCTCCCCTGCCTGATGGGGAGCTGAAAGGTCCCTCAGCCCATGAGTCAGCCAAGATGTCAGGAAGACCAGCAAAACCTGCCATGCAGCCAACTGAAAGTGATACCATGGCAGGTAACACCTGCACATCCTGAAATGCTGCCATTTCCCTTCCCCATCTGTTCCCTTTTCTAGGATTAAACCACTCCTATCTGTACAATTATACAGCCTGCGCCTGCCCTGGGAATGACTGAGAGCACAGCCAGGCACCTGGCCTGGTGCTGCTGTCAAACCTCAGCCTGCTGCAGGTACTCAGCCCACTGCAGACCAAGTCCCAGCACAGGACATCAAGCTGAGGAACCCACGGAAAGCGTCCATCTCACCACCAGATGCAGAGGAGTGGTGCCAGTCTGGGAGAGAGCTGTGTCCTGGGGGCTGCTCTCCTTTGCAAGCACACCCTGGGGCTCTCTCTCAATATGGGCTGATGCCAATAAACTGGTGGAGAACTGTACCTTACCAAGGGAGAGGAAAAAATGAGAATGTTCATCTGATTTCACTTCCAGGCCTCTTTCTGCACTGGATACCTCTTAATATATGCTCTCAGATAAACAGGATCCTCCCCTACCTGACAAGAAGAGACTGACCAAGCTTCTCACACAGCTTGCTTGGGAGCCAGCCTGAGAAGTGCTAGGTAAGAGGTAGGTCCTTTCCATGGCAGAAGTTCAAGGCAGTCTGATTATGACATGACATAAATGTGACCACCAAAAGCTATATCAAAGCCCAAAGTTACTCTGGTGACTGGGTGAGTCCTCACTTTGCTATGTGGATGTATTGAACAATTTTCAATGAGCTTGTTTAGAGAGCTGTAGTATGACACAGGCAATAAAGGGCAGACATAATAAAAAGAATCCCTTAAATGTTTCAGAGCTGCCCAATTTACCAGGCATGGTATGTTGGGAAAACACCACTCCAGAGCTGCTCTCATACCTGTTAAAGGGCTTGATATTCCCAATACGTGGCAGCTCTATCTTAATTCTGTGAGCAATCTGACCAGCTCTGGCTGCACACCAAATCCAGCTGGCTTGCCACATCTCTTGTGAAACATGTAGATAATACAGCAGACCAACCACAGGAAAAACAGTGATCAAAAAAAGGCAGAGATGTGAGAGGCTAATTTGATTTCTGAACAAGCATCTAAATTACCATTCTCCTATCAGTCTCTTTTCTGGACTGTAGCAAATGCCATGAATGATGGAAAAATGTCTGACCCAGATGCACAGACTGTGGAAAAGGCAGGAATACAACTGGAGGAGGAGTGAGGAGCAGCTGTGCACTAAAAATGGTAGGTGAAGTGGGCATAAATTACTACACGCATGATAAAACTGTGATGGACTTAACTGGTAACATCTATCCTGATTTCTGTAATGCCTTTGACATGGTCCCACCCAACATTCTTGTTGATAAATTAGAAAGATATGGTTTTGAAGGATGAAGTATTAGATGGATAAAGAATTGGCAATTGGATGGATTGTCACATCCAAAGAGTGGCAGTCAATAGCTCAGTGTCTATATGGAGATAAGAAACAAGTGGTGTCCCTCAAAGGTCTGTATCAGGGCCAGTATTAGTCAATATCTTTATTAATGATATAGTGAGATTGAGTGTACCCCCTTAGCAAGTTTGCAGATGACACTGAGCTGAGTGATATAGTTGATAAGCTTTATTAGGGAAAGGAGGCCATCCAGAAGGACCTGGACAGGCATAAGTGGGCCCATGTGAACCTTGTGAAATTCAATAAGGCCAAGTGCAAGGGCCTTCAACTGGGTCAGGGCAATTCCCAGTATGAATACAGATTGGGGGATGGATTGATTGAGAGCCCTTCCCTTTTGTGGCCTCTCAACATACAACGAGGGCTTATAGGAAAGATGAAGACTGACTTTAAACCAAACAAGGGTAGATTTAGATTGGACGTGGTAAAGTTCTTTACTATGAAGGTGGTGAGCCAGGTTGCCCAGAGAAGACATGGATGCCCCATCCCTAGATGTGTTTGAAGTCAGGTTGGATGTGATTTTAAGCAATCTGATTACTGGAAGATGTCCCTCTCAACATCAGTAGGGTTGGACTACATGATCTTTGCAGGTTCCATCCAAACCAAACCGAACCATTCTTTCATTCTACAGAGCTCTCTAACCTATTACACTGCAATTTGGCTTGGCCTTGAGATGTGAACAGATCTCCCAGCCCTGGGAGAAAGCAAAGCAGCATTGAGAGAACAGTCTCACTAAGAGCCAAAATAATTCTATTTCCTCTTTTAGTGGCACTTCTATTCAAAGATTTAAAAACCTTTTTTAAATAGTGCAAGATTAATCTCATTCCCTTCATCTCATTCCCTCTACAAGTCACAACCCAATTTCACCCTGAATTCATGCAAACGTACAATTGAGCAATGACAAATTGAAAGGTGATGGTGATTTGAGTGTTCCTGGTTTTCGGAGGTACTTGGACGTCCAGAGGTGCTGCTGCAGCCCCAAGCCAGAGGCCACATCTGAAACAGTGTTTCAGCATTTTATGGCAGTAAAAGGCATGGTTTCTTTCCTGCCTAAGCCAAAGAAACTGTGTCAACAGCTTCTTTCTCAAAAAAGTTCTTCTAGACAAATGTATTTTGTATCTTGCATCTCCTTGCATTTATAGTGGAGCAAGAGGGAACAAGAAGAACCCAGCAAGATATCTGTCTACACTCACAAAAGCAACAGAAGGCAGGGAAGAAATCACAGGTAAAATTTTCCTGCAACAAAATGATATTTTGGCTGTGAAGGGATTTCTATTGATATTCTTGGGTGTGGGAGAGGAGGAACAGAGGGAGACATCTGTCATCACATTTAACGGTGCCTCTCGTTGTATAGTTTTAATAATTAAAGAAGATTCACCCAAGTAGAAAGCAAGAAAGGGCTAAGAAAAAAAAAAAAAAAAAAAAAAAAAAAAAAAAAAAAAAAAAGAATACTTCCACTAAGTAATCCAAGACGCTGCTTAAGATTCAAACTATTTCTTGCTGGGGAAAGGCAGGGAGGGCAGAGGGAGAATACTGCAACAGCATTTGACTACATCTGCTACCCACTCATTATTGTAATAGAGGTAGGCATAAATCTGGCTACACGTGTGAGGGCAGCAATTGGTTGTTAGGTTTTAAAGACGCTATTACATCCTGGAGGAGCAGGGATATACACAGGTGACATTCCCCAATTTCAAAGGGGTGGAGGGAAGTCACACACTGGAATGAAGTTAATAGCAACCCAGAGGGCAGGGTCCATGATTGCCAACCAGATTTCTATAATTGGTGTGATTACTACTATTGTAACTTAAACACAACAGCAAATCACTTGCTTAATTGAATTTTCTTTCTGCCTGTGACTGGGAAGGGGGAGGACACAGGGGAGGATGCAAATTTTTGCTGCAGCTGTGTGAGCCTTCTCAGACATGAAGCAAGCACAGAGGTGATGGGGTTGGGAGGTGGCCCTAGGGGCAAAAGAAGACAACTAAGCAGGGCTTAAGACAAGGCAGGGCAGCTTCTCTTGCATGATTTTCCTGGAGGGTGGTGCTCTGAATTTCTAAACAGTGCCAACACTTTTGCCACACTGAAAGTGAAAATTTTACACAGGACTTAGAAAATGCCTCACAGCACACCAGGAGGTGATAAAGCTGCTCACTGAACTTCTTGGGGGTCAGGCAGGTGGCCATGCAGCATTCAGTGCCCTCACTCTCAAATACATCTCTTTCTGGTGCTAGTGAAAGCCAGAAAGAAGTATCTTTCAGATCTGCCTGTAGGATCAGTTTATACTCCTCAGCTTTTTTTCTAAAAACCATTTGCAGTACGCAGAAGACTCTCCAGAAGAAAAACACTATGGCAACTGAAATGCCAGAAACAAACACTACCTAAAAGTATGTGTTATCTCTGGGTCATGGCATTAAGTCTCTGCTATATCTTACTCAGATTTACAAAACTACGACAGAAAAATAGGGCTGCTCATGTTCTCCTATACCTGTTCTGCAGAAGGCACCTACTTGCTCTATTAAAACTTATCTATTTTCAGATGCCATTTTGAAGCTGAAATTACAGGCTGATTAGAAGCTTCATGCATTGGCAGGCTGAGCAGTGGTTTTTAACAGGACCAATCGGTATCTCCTGTATGGAGATTTTGCCCAGATTTTGTGCAGGGTGTCCTGTTCAGGGAATCCAAATACAGATTGAAAACCTCTAGTGTCAGTCTGCCTTCTCTGTGAAACTGAAACCAGGAAAATCTCTGCTGAATTGTTTTGAATTTAGTGCATTTGAAATCTTCCTAAGTTCCTGGATGAGAAACTTTCAGGCTGGTTCCAGAAAAAACAAACAAAAAAGCAGCAAACCGTGCTGTGTCTAAGACTGCAATACTGCAATGCACTTATTTCCTTAGATCTTTCCACGTGTGCATTTTACAGCATGTTACACAACAGGGAAGGAAGCGTTGCTTGTTGACAGGGAACCTGAAACACACAGATTGCAGCACCCAAGACTGCAGGCACTACTGGGAGAAAGATGCCATCCTCCTGATCATACTCAGACCTTTTGCATCTCTGTGACTTATTAAGAGCAAACTTGATGTCCTCGTGTTGTGGGAAACTTATTGATGGCCTTGCTGAGTGTCCTGGTAAGACAAGTAGGACTTGAGACATAAAGGCACCTCTGCAGAGAGTCCTCCACAAGTTGTTTGGATGGAATTTTTGGTACTGTCATGACTCTAACCTTAAAAGTCACTGTTTGTTTTGCTTTTTAAACTTGGCTTTATCTGGCACTGAATTCCAGGGAGCAGGAAGGGACTCTGAGAAAACACAATCCCTTCAATAATATATGTCTCCCCTACAGCTGTGTGAAAATAAAATATTAATTTATCAGATTTGAAAAGGAAAAAAGGAAGGAGGGGGAAAATTGGCTGGGCTATGGGATGTCTTCCATCATATATTTATGTTTATGTTCATATATAATGCTTCCATGTATCATCTGTTACCTTCCACCCTTGTTTATGCTTGTCATGTTGCGTTTCCTTCCATAAGAAAGGAGACAACAAAATCTCAGCTGTGGTCATCACACTGGGAAAGGGCACTAGTGGTAAAAATGATTTTTCACTGAAAGCCTTTGGCTGTATTTTCATAACTTCATTTCAGTCCTTACCTATTTGACTGTCATATCAAGCCTCCTTCATGCCCTGATCTTCTAAATGCACTGAAAGTGAGGATATGTGGGACTTCTTTGTTACCAAGAGAAGGCATGATGAGTTTTTGAAAATAAGCCACTTTCAAGACCATCCCAGCTCAAGGAAAAATGTTAATATGTCTTGATGGGATACTAAAGTCTTTATGATGGTATAAAAGCAGTAGGAAGAGACATAAGTATGAAGCATGTCTTTCAGATCAGATTTGGGAAATGGGCCTCCAGTAATGCTAGCATTTCAGTTGGGAAATGTGCAAATACAGGCCATTTATCATCTTCAGGTTTTTCACTCTGTCCAAATAGATATCTGTCTAAAATAACATGTTCTAAACCCCAGCACTCCACACTTCACAGGAGAAAATCTCTGCCATTCTACAGTTAGCCTGGTTTACCTTCAAGTCCACAGGGAAAAAGCTATGCTGTTGTTTGTTTTTTTTTTTTTAATTTATGTCAGTTTTGAAATAGGAAAAGAGCCTCAAGAAAGTCCAGCTATTAACAAATAGGGCAACAAAAAGGTAACCAAAATTAATGCAAAAACACTTTTCTTCCCCCAGAGACCCAGCTGTCCCCTCTAAAAATTATCAATTTGCCCATCTATCAGAAAGAATCCCAGTCCAGCTGCACTAGCACTCAAGAAATATCCTGTCAAACAGATGGGCTTTGTAACAAGCTTATTAGGTCTTCTTGCTAAAGACACACCACTACTATATGGCTGAGTTTGGCTTCTGTTTCACCTAGTTTTTCAGGAGGGCGCATAAATACAAAGGAACTGACACTACAAAAATTCAGAACTGCTAAAACAAGACTGAGAAATCAAGCACTTAGAAGTCAAGCCATTCCATATGTTAAAGTTTCTCCTGCACCATTGATTCTAGCCCATTGTACATCCGATTTATCACACATTACATATGCAATTGTACATTTCACAGGTAAAATAAGAATAGAGAATCTATATATATTCTGGTGTGCAATGAGATTAAGTTAATGGTGCAGAAAAAAACCAGGCTCTCAGAATATTCTCAATTCTATCCTCGATTTATATTCTCAGTATTACATTACATTGTTACCTTATGCTTCCACCTGTGTCTTTGTTTTATCTATTTCTTATCTTTTCCTCTATTTTATGCATAGTGTCTGCAAAGTCTTAGACGGGCACTGAATTTGTATCCACTGCAAGTAATCCCACAGAGGTTCAACGCTCAACATTTTGACTGTGAACTTCTTCGTTCTGGAACTCTCTTTATTTTGTATCATTAGTGAGTCCAGTAGCCTGGGCTCCTGACTGGTATTTTGGAACAGTATGTTTCATAATAGCAATTATTATCAGTAATAATTTCAATATACTGCTAAATGTATTCTTCAGGCTTTACAAGACCAGGACTTTAGATCACAAGTTTTCTGAGGATTAGACCAGTTCTTTAATATTCAGAGCACCTAAGCGTTATTACAAAACACACAGTAAGTTTCTGCTTCAGCTAGGGGCAGAGGTTGCTTTTACATACTTCACTTCTTCTTTTTAATGACAAGAAAAGAGTCAAAACTATTTGCCTTCCTATTTTCTAACCTGCTGCCTTCATCAGAGGAGCTTTGAAACTCACTGTACACTATCTATCACAGTCTTCTCTCCCAGTTAGTACAACCTCTTGATTACCTCCATGCCAGAGGTGATGATCAAGTTAAGAGTGAAGGTCACGTCCTGCAGAGTGTCCAAGTGTTGCTGATAATCCTTTCCTGGACCATGGTGTTTTGAGGTCCAGTAGGTGTTCTTGCCAAGGTGCAAGGACAGCACTCCAAAAGTTGCCCTTAGAATCAGTCAGTCTATCTCGGTGCTAATGCTCCAGAGTCAACTATCCTCTTCCTCAGGCTGCTCAAGAGTGAGCTAAGCTCCCCTCAGGAAGCCCACCTTTTATTTGTCCCCCAGTTCTGCTCATGTGCAGTTGGGCCCAGCCCTAACTGGGCACAGGTGGGCTTAACAGGAGCTCACGCCTTCCTCCTCATAACTGGCAACACCTGATGGCATTCACCTGGTTGCCTCTACATCCAAGGGAGGAGCAGCTAAGCACTTCGGCCTTGAGAACTTGTCATTATGCTCCATTCTCATCACCCACAGCTAATTGCCCTGAGCTTCCAGGATGCATCAGCTCCATACAGAGCAATTTAGTCCCTGTAGGTAACAAGTCCTGGTAGATTCAGTGGTGGAGTTCTCTACCTGAGTGCATGGCTAACAGATTGGCTGTTAAAAGATCAGGATGTTCACCTCTACATGTGGGTTGGTGTCCAAGTCAGTCACTTTTCCACACACAGGGATGGCTCTTTTAATACTTCTGAGCAATGAAAGCATGTGTCTTAATCACAAGTAAGGTGTTCAAACTGGGAGGCTCTGCAAGCCAGGATTCTGACATGCTGCTGGTATCATGAATATTTACTGAAGTGAGCTGTCCTATGCCATCAGGTAACAGTGTTGCACTCCAAATCAAGCTTGGGTTTTCCAGCAGCAAGCACGAATGTCTCAACCTGCCTTTTATTTTACATTTGAGAAAAGCTACAGAAAGGAAAGAAAAGCAATCACCACGAAACAGAGCTAGTAAGTCTCTACCTGAACCGAGACACAAAAGAGCAAATGCCCTCAACAGAGAGGGAATTTCCTGCCAAGAAGGATGCAGAATGCCAAGAGCAGGTGGCAAGTAAGACAGCTGCTGAAACCACACATTAGCAGGTGCCTTAAGAAACCTAATGCTGATGGATGGGTAGACAGATGCTAAATATGTAATCTCCTTGCAGATGGACAGTAACATGCAACAGAAACACTATCAAGAGGGAAATGTTGCATGTTTGAGCAGATATCTGTAAGCACAGAGAATCAATGAATGGCTGTATCTTTGGCTTTTTCCCTTTATGTCATATCTAGTCTGAAACAGATACCAGGTTTGGTTGCTCAGTTCACTCTCTCTTTCAGCCAGCCCATTGCCACAGACTTTCCTGTCTGTGTCTGACATCAAGTGCCAAAGAGGACAGAGCTGAAGCCATTCAGACATTTCCAGATTACCAGTGATTCGGGTGAAAAAAGAACCAACCACTTGTGAAGCTTCTTGCTTCAAAAACAGGGCCAGGAAAGAACCTGTTTATTTCTGCCTTTCATGATATTCATCCACTTGTTCTCAAACATTTCTACAGTTGTAAGCCACATACAGAAGTTGGTTTTCTGACTAATAAAAGAGCTATTGGAAAGCTCCCAGGAAAGTGTGTTCTCTGCTTATTTCCAGAGCCAAGAGATGTCTTGATTAATGCTGAAAACTCCCTGACACCTGACAGTGCTTAAGTCAACCTCTGAACTTTGAGGGCAGCTGTCACCACCATGAGGTTCCTTCAGCCACAGTGAGCCCAGACCTATGACTGCAAATGATCAAGACTATCTAAAACACATTTTTTAGAAGATGCTGCCAATCCAGCATGCAGCACCCTCTCTCAGAGCTCTCCTTCTGACAAACTGAGAAGTGAGATGCGTGACAGAGAAAAAGCACGTGTAGCAGCCAGCCTAACAGAAAGAGAAACTAAACAGCAGCTGAAGGACCATTTGTACTCTTGGGAGACAAAATATGTGGCTCATTGCTGCCCACAAGCAAAACTCATCAACGTCATTAGCAAGCACAGCTCTGTTCAGTCAGCTTGTGCTCATTACAGTGGATTTTTCAGTCACTTCTTTTGCAGACAATGATCTGGCCACCAAAGCCTAAACTTCTGGGCATACATGGCTTCATTTTAGCATGAGACTTTGTCTGCACACTCTGCTGAGATCAGAGTGCAGGTTGAGGGCAGCTATGATCTTCTCATCTCTTGCAAATGATGTGAGAGATATCAGCCACTGCCTCTACTAGCGGGTGAAAATCCACATGGCCAGGGCCAGTGGCAGAGTGGAAGCTTCTTGAGTAGCGAGGGCTTTTAAAAAGAGATGGCTCCTGGATGGAGTCCATGCACTGAAGGTATCAGTGCCTTGCATAGCATGCTACCACAGCCTGGTATGTACCAAGTTATGGAGTGGATAAAATGTTTTGAAAATGCCAGAGAGTCACTGTATGTATCACCTCTTTCATTAATGGGTTGCCTTCTCCAAATGATTCCCCTTAGGATAAGAAGTTATCAATGTAGCTGCAGGAAGCAGAGACCTTTTTCAGTCCCTGCAGCATCACAGCCCTTGCCAGAAAAACAGCAAAAAAGTCAGTTCAGGTCAGATTCCCTTACTGCCTTTCTTCTCCTGGAACATCGTCTGATGTAGCCTGAGAGGGAGGGTGGACATTTTCTACTAGGGCTGTCCCTCTACCTTAGAAATGGAAGAAACCTCATGCAGCCCTTCCAGACCCTTCCATGATGGGATTTAAAAAACAAACAAACAAACAAACAAACAAAAAACTAAAAAAAAAAAAAAAAATGAGGGCAACAGAAGACACAACAGTAAAGACAACACCTGTTTTTTCAGGCATTTTAAAGACTGAGGACTGCAGTGCCGGGGCTTAAAAAGCCATTCCTACAATCTCAATCGATCTATTTTTCTTCATCTTTCTTTTCCTGCAGCCCTTTCCTGGTTTTGTAGGTTTTGGGGAAATTTTATTTCTTATTTTTACGGCATCTTCCCCCTCTCCTTCTCCTCCCTTGTCCAACCCCCTCATTTCTCCAGCCACTTGCTGCCCACTGCCTCATCCTCCCAGCTCGTCAGAGGGACACTTGTAGGAAGGCAGAGGAGTTTGTCTGAACTTGAAAAAATGCAGGATATTTGATAAATGTCATCAGAGTGAAAGATGATAGAAATTAAAGAGGTTTCTCTTTCCCTCTTTTCAGTAACTCTGTCTGAACAGTCATACCACCCCACAACAGATCTGACAAGCTAAGCAGAGCTGAGAAACGAACTGTCACTGTTTGGATGGGAGAAACTGCAAATAATGGTGTTAAGTGAGTCAGAAAAGTATTGGTGCCACTGCAGTCCTAGGAGGGATGTGCTGAGTGCAGCTCTGAAGTGTCCCCTCTTCAAGATACCAACCCTTATGGTATGTTTTAAAAAGGAACAGGAACTTGTTTTTATTGAGTGGGTCTCTGGGTTTGCCGGCATGGTTTCATCACTCACATACATAAAGTGAGATTTTGAGAAAATACACCTGCACCCATTAACCCCCCCGTATAACACCCTCTCTCATGAATGGCCTCATTCATTTGAACTCCTTCTGGAGTGTTTTTCCTAACAGAGAGAGTGTGACCCCAATCTGCCACCTCAGTGACGGTGGCTCAAATCCACATCCCTGATTACAGCTGCACAACCTGCCCACCTGGAGTAAACCTTAGGCTCTGAGGTCACTCTCAAAGATGGGATTTAATACCTATCTAAGCAAAGAAATTTGCTAGCATCATGCTTGTGCTATAACCTCACTGGTGTACAGTGTGTTTGTAGAGCAACATGTCAAGCCACTCCTGTTGGAAGCAGCAGCATCAGCCGTATGTTGGCTTAGCTGATGTGGTGGGAAGAAACTCTCACTCTGCTTAAACACCTGTTATATTCTGGCACAGAGGAGGCTGAACTTTGGTACTTTGGTATGAATATCATGCGTATCTTCTGTAAGGAACTTTGAGATCAATGAAATAAAATGAGCTACTGCAATACATGTTAATATTCCAGCTTAGATACATAAACCAGAAGACAGGGTGGTTTGAAATGTGGTTTATGAATATGCAACACTCTATTTAAAATAATTGTACAGTTCAGCAAATACAAAAAGGGAAAATTTGGGGACAGCCTCTGTTTGGTAGTCTTGTTTAATTGGCTATAATTTCTACTTTGCAGCAGTATAGACTTTAAAATGTGTCATAACCAGGGTTGGGAAAGTTACAGAATCAGCATTACATGAGGATTTTAGACAGTTAAAAGGTGGTTGCTCTGACCATCAAAACCCCCTCTCTTCTGCATCTGCTTTCTGCACACACATCCAGCAACTGGGAGCTGCTCCCATTAAATGCTGGCAGAAAGCCACTTCCAGCTTGCCAACCCACGTAACAGTAATGGAAGAGAACAAAGAGGAAGCTCAAACACACGCACGTATTCACATCGGAAGTTGTACTTTATATTGGACCAGATGCCGCCTGCCACAGGAAAGAGGAGGAGCTCCCAGAACCTCTTACTGCAACTTGAGCTCAAAAGCAATCAAAGGTGCCAGTTGCACACACCTAACTTAGGGGAAAGATTTGTGTCTATGAAATTACTGTATGCAATTGTGAATGCACAGATTACCTTTCAGCTCCCACACAATCAAAGAGCTGTACAGCTGCTTGTGTTTCCCAGGAGTGGTGCTCTGGGACAAGCCAGGGGGTGAAAAAAACTTTAAACATGTTTCAAGTGATCCAGTTCTTATCTCTTCCCTTTTCATGAAATGGTTTCCAGAGAAAGTGAAGGCAACTAGCTTCTTCATAATTTCCTCTGGCTACAGGAGACAGCCTCAGTGAATCAGGAAAAAAAGGTGAGAGAGTGGGATCACAGCTAAAGCAAAGCCAATAGCAGACCTCTGATCCTTACTATTCAATTGATTTTTAAAAAAGGAGAAAAAAAAAAAAGAGGGAAGAAAAAAAAAATAAATAAGGAAGCACAAACACAAAAAGAGCCATACAAGGAAGGAAATAAAGTCAAGGCAACTGCCCTTGGATCACAGGTGTTTGTAGTACATGAAGCAAAACAGCTGAGTGAATCATTATAAATTATCCTCCCAGGTCTAATAACCAAACCCAGTGACTTTAAAGAAAACAGAAACTACTTTGTTTACAAGAAAATAGGATGTGGTAACTGGGGGAGGGAAGGTGGTTGGCAAGAGGAGGAGAGCAGATGGCAATGGGTGTATTACTTTCAACCCCTCAAGCACTAGGCTGTTGTCTGTGCTTCCTCAGCAGGACTTGGGCAGGGGAATGCAGTGGCCGCTGCCCTGGGGACAGTCTTGTCCATTGCTGATGGAGAAGCAGCCCCTGCAGTGTCACTGGGCTTCAGTAGGGTGTTTTTCCTGCACGTTGGTTTGATCTGCTGTCTTCTGCCTGATTCGTCCACCTGTTTAGCTCCCTCTTTCCCTGATACCATAGGTGTGCTAACAGCACTGGGGTCCCCAGCATCCCAAGTTGACACAAAGGCAGGCAAGGAGCAAGAAGAGTTGGAGTCCCTGAAGCACTCTAGGATCACTATAGCTGATCTTCTATAACCCACTGTCACCTATTTCTTCCCCTTGATTATCTGGCTATAGCAGAGATTCATGTCCAGTGTCCAAAGGACACTAGGGAGGCAAGCCAGAAGGTGTTACCCAATGTCCTCACTGCTGCAAGGGATAGGAAAAGGATGAGAATATTCAAATAAACACATTGCTACTCCAGCTGAGCACTTTCTGAGTTCACATCACACAGGAAGTCCAGCCTGTTTTTCACACAGGATTTCTCCCTGACTTGTCATTCCTGGCCCACACACACTTCACTACCCCTGACAAAGTACAGCCTCTTGCACATGTTCTTGAATTTCAGGCCTAACTTTTCCAGGTGTTTTGTGCCTTTGTTCTAGACTTGTCCACAAGCATGCCTGCAATTACAGAAACATTAAAAATAAAAGCTCCCTTGCTATCCTGTCAGCCAGTTATGAAAGAAAATACTGAGCAATAAGTGACATAGGGCTGACCCTTGCCATGCCATGCATCTTCCAGTTTGAAAAGGAACGGTGAGTAGTTCATGTCTTAGCAGAGCAGATCTTGCAACCACCCTTTGGTATTTCAACTGACCTTCTCTAATGTGCTTGTGGGGATGCCATGAGCATCAAAAGCCTTAATAAACAAAAATAATATCTGCTGTTTGTATCCTATCAATAAGGCCAGTTACCCAGAGAGGGAGGATGAGGTTGGTTAGAATGGCATCAGTTAAAGCTGTCTCTGTCTTGGGGCATGAGGATGGCACTCCTCTTGGTGTCACTTCCACACTCTAACCTGAGCTACCACCACAAAGATCTCAGCATAGCAGTGCCTCGGTGCAGCCTTGCATGAGGTAACAGACAGCTTTGCCTGAGGCATGGCAGCCTGGTGAGGAAGGAGTGCCTCTGACATGCACCAAGAGCCACAGGACCTGTGAGACAAGTGTTGCAGTGACTTTTGGGAAACAGAGGCAGCTGACATTGGTTTAAAATTTCCAGAAAGTGCTTTGAGGTGCTGAAAGTGCAGTTTTTCATTGTACACGTTATTTGCTGAGAGAAAACTTTGTATGGCCACTAACACCAAAGCCTACAATGATCTCAGTTCTCTGTCCTCACAATAGAGAGGTATTTGCTTCAGAACACTCTCCCTCCCAGCCTACCTGTCCTTTCTGTTGGGGGATCCTGTCTTTGCCTGGCTTACAAACCACCGTCTGTTTACTTGAGAAGGAGAGTGAGGTCAGAGAGGAAATTCCTATGCATTACTGAGCTGCTAAAACATCAGTGAATATGTATTATTAGCCTATTTTAACTTAATTTATTGCTGAACATACAATAACTATCAGAATAAATCATATATAAAGGCCAAGAGAACTCCCTTGTATCTTAGGGAACAACGTTGCTGAAAAATAATGGCAGCCTGTGCATTGCTGGCATTAATTTTAAGCCCCCTTCCCAAAAATCCCAAACAAACTGTAATAGTCCCTTGCAAATGGATCTTCTTCTCCACCTTCCTGCTATTAGCTGTTGAAATCATCTTTGTCCCCTTGTTTATACAGCGTGATTCTAGTTTGCCAGTTAGGAAATGCAGAAGTATTTCCATCGTCTACCCATTACCTATCCACTGAAAAACCTGTACATTTTAGGCTACATTAGCTTCTGCATACCTCCCCACAGCCATTTCCAAGCTGAAGCTGTCCCATATTCCCAGATAATACACATTATGTCCTTCTAGGTGCTGCATCCTTAAGGACACAGGACCACTGTCAGTCTACTAAGCATCTCCTCTGGGTCTCTTCTCTCTGATGCTCCTCAGCTTCCCGCTTAACCTCCTCTGCACCAACTTCTCCAGCTCCTGCCACCATCCCTAATATCCTTGTGGTCTTGACTATGGTCCTGGCAACCTCTTGCTGGGAAAAGTGCCAGCCCCTGTAAAGGATGGGTGAGCATTCATCCTGCCTCTCACATAAGCAGCTGCTGCAGAGAAGCTCTCATCTGGGGGGATTCACCCTCTGACCACCCTCCCTCCCCCACTGCCCTGCCAACACTGTGTTTTTCCACAGCCTTGCCCTGGTAAACCTCTGGCAGGGCAAAGGGGACAGGCACACCAAGGCAGGGATGAGGAACAAAGACACAACAGCCAGAGCTGAAGAGGAATGATGTATGAAGATAGGCAAATCAGATGATTAAAGACAAAAGTTTTTCCTAAGGAAAAAAAAAAGTCCCTCATCTTTCTTTTACTGAGCTTCTTGGTTTAGTGTTTGGGGTTTTTTTCTTTTTAATCTTGTGTGTTTTCAATTTCAATCTCTCTTTCTCTCCTTTTATTTTGAATACATATTTGCATCAGTGCCACAAAAAGATGTATAGATCTCTACCATTGTAAACTGTTCAGCACAGCAACCTGGTAGCTGAGGACATCAGCAAATAAGATATGTCACTGTTTTGAGTATTCTAACCTTACATCCTGAAATCTGGGCCATAGTTTTGAAAAGGTAGCAAGCATTCAAAATAGCAGTAGTGTTTTCTCAATGTGAGTCCTTCTCCAGGTGCAATTTCAGACAGCAGCATTTTTGTCCATGGCTTAATGATAGAACATTTTGTGCCTGCTATTAAATTGTAGGCATAAAATTGATGACCAGTCAGGCACTGATCAAGGGGAATAAAAACTGCATCTAAAGGCAACTCGGGTTTTTTGGTTTGGTCTTTTTTTTTGTTTTTTTTTCCTTAAACATGGAAGAAATAGGGACAAAATTTTGTGAAGTAAATCATGTGCCCAAATGAGTTTCCACCTCCCCTATTTCTGCAGTACATCAGTGAATAACATACTTTCATTCCTGTGTAAAGGCATGAGGGCATTCTGGTGCAACATCCTCATAAATTCAGGATGGAACATCTTCATATGAAGCAACATAAATCCTGTGGTGGGATGCCAAGATTAGCACCTGCAAAACGATGTTTGCACACCTTAGTGCTACTGTTGGTCTCCAAATGCAGCAGTAGCCAAAGGAGCCAGGCTGTCTGCATGGCACTGTGTGAACATATGGAAAAAGGCTCTGTTTGCCCAAAATGTTTTTAGTTTAAAGCCAGGCACCTAGCACCTTATACCAGAGAAGACTACAAACAACATAAAGAATCAGCCATAGTGTACTTGGTTTCCTTTGGTTTCCTAATACAAACAACTTATCTGACTGCCCTTAAGGCAATATTCAATTAGGGGCTTAATTAGTTGCTAGGTTTAACTGAGTTGGGACCAAAAAAAAAAAAAAAAGCCTTGAATGAAGAGAGAATAGCTCCTTTATTGCTGTGCTTGCCAACAGAGCATCCAGGCCACGGACCGTGGATGACCAGCTCTCACCTTGTCTCTTCTGTTGTGTCCTCAGATCTAGCCACCAGCTACCCAGAGCCACCCAGCTCTCCCCAGAACCCTAAACAGCCTGAATCTACAAAAGCTTACTAACCAGAGAGCAGATAATAAACTGCCATCACCTCGGACCAGATCCAGATTCCTGCTGCAGTCCTACAGTACAAGTCAGGACACAAAGAGAGCCCAACACAGACGGGAGCTCAAGCCCATGGCAGCTCCCACTGCAGCAATGCTGCCCAGGCATGTGGTAGATTCCCATCAGGTCTGCTGAGGATGCTCCCAACCCTCCTCAACCCATGGTATTCCCACATCACCTGCTCAAACTCTTCTCCTGTCCTCTCCTGCTCAGTTCAGAAGTGCCTCACCTGTAGTAAGCCCATTTTTAAGGTCCTTTCAGTAAAAAATCAATCCACCTGTTTTAATTCTCACAAAACCCCCTGTGCAGGCAATCTGGTACCCTAGAAGAACTGCTTGAGTTGTGTGTGTTCTTTAGCTATAGCACAAACCCCCACTGGGTCAGGTGCTATTGTAATACAGGTGTAATAGATATGGTCTCTCCCTTTCTGCATTTTACATGTTTGTATTTTTAAAACAGTCTGGTCACCTGGAACACCTACCATTTTATAAGACATGGTGAAATGGTGCTTTACAGACATGCTATTTTCCCTTCTGAGAACTTTGCTTTTGTTCTTTCTTGTTCTGTTGCTTTTCTTTGATTAAATAAAGGCATTCAGAAGAAAAGTGCACGTCTGCACTTTGTGCTTGAACACTAAGACAAACAGCAATGTTGCCATGGATTTTTTTAAACTCCAAATAAAAATAAACAAACACATCTTGGCAGTGTTTGGAATAGAAGCTAGTGAATAATTCACAATGAATAATTGATTTGTTGAATTTAGCTTGGTGAGGGGTTTTTTTGTTGTTGTTGTTTTGTTCTGCTGGTGGAATGTGTGCTACCAGATGGTGAGTTCAATAAATGTATTTGTTTTTCCAATTTATTTGATGGATTTCCCCCCCCACCCCCAAGATCTCCCCCTCTCTAAGGTGAAGTCTGAAATTCCAGATGGTTTAACTAGTAGCCAGATAAGCTACTATGCAGCTTCCTCTTTAGAAAAGTGGCAAAAATGATAACAAGAGTGGAAAAACACATACATGAAGCAGGAACAAAAGGGGAAGGAGGAATCGTATCAAAGAGAAGATAAATATGAGGAGATGTGGTAAGTCTATAAAGTAATACAGAAAATGGAAGAGAAGAGTTTTATTTTTATAATGCAAGAAAAAATGATCAGTGAATGAAGCTGAGAGGTGATGATTACAAATTCACTAAATTATTATGTTTTTAACAGAACACTGAACTTAGGCAAGAGAACTCACTGTCACATTACAGTAAGGCCAAGAGTTTAGCAAAATGAAGCAAGGAATTACATACTTACATGGGGAACCCAAAACATCCAAATATAAAGTACCAGTGCTGATGACAGACTATATTACCTCATGCCTTAGGGAATAAACTAATCATTATTATTGATAAATGCATGATGTTATCTTCCAACTGCTGCAGCCCCCTTACTTTCCAACTAGAAAACTGATGTTGCTTATTCTGGTAAGTGAAACCAGGACTCAAGGGACTTCATGACTGATTCTCTTTGACAGTGGCTATAGCTGGAAAAATGCAGAAATCCTTCTAAGTGGAATATTCACAGTGAAATTTCTAAAATTCAGATTTCTATAAACATTTCCTATAAAAATGAAACCCATGGGTTTTTTTGTTTTCTTTTATTATCTTTGGTTTTTTTGTAATATTGAAATTGTTCAAACATGTGCAGAGAGAAGACATCAAGTTCAGACAAAGAATACTCACTAACAAATTTGATCTAATGCTCATAAAAATACAGCTTGCATTATTTACCAGCAAATACTATAAGCAAGGTGAGAGCAGGTAGTATTTTGCTTAGGGTGAAGTGTCACTTATTACGTAGATACTAATGGCAAGAGGGTTTTCTTTGACTTCAAAAAGGGCTCTTTCAGGGGAATAAAACTTAATTCTACAAGTGCTTATACACAAAAGCCTTTGGTGCACAGCCCAAACCTGCAGTAAGACACCTGAGGATCTGAAAGTGAGAGCTGTCTAGAAACAGAAGAGAAAGAAAAGGCAATTGAAAAATCTGTTATCAGTAGCAACAAAAGGCAAACCAAAACAAAGCAGCGTAAGCAGGGAGAGGTATATAACAGTTTAAAGATGTTTTTGTTCATTTGTTCAGTCCCAATTCTCATCCATCTAAAGTTCATGGAAACTTTGCTACTACTGTGAATTAACACAGCATCATGTTTGAACTACATCCAAAAGAAGAGAGCACCACATTAGGTGATCTAAGTATCTCCAAAAAATCACATTCAAATTTTGCTCAAGCCTGCAAAAAAACAATTGAATTGTGTTATTCACCTCCACAAGCTCACAAATCACTGTCTTAAACAAGGCAGTATCAAGGCCTGCATAAACTTCTGCCATCCTTCTGCTCTGCTTCTGCTGACTCAAGCTTCTCCACTTCTTTTCCTATGGGAGCTCCATTTGCTTCTGTCTTCTGTATTTCATTACATCACAACAAAGAAATACAGGCTTATGAAAAAATGTTGTTTGATGTTTTGGGTTTTTTTTACCTTGGCCATTTCTGTGTAAAGCCAGAATGATCTACTGAGCATGCAGTCTACAAACAGAACAGATGAGGGACATGGACATATTGTTATATAGACTATACTGATCCCACCCAACACTATTTGCTCCAAACCCATCTTCTCAATAGCCTGTAAATAGGCTTGCTGTCTTCTCCCAGGTGCCATGGCAGTGAAACACAGTGAAAAAGCTGTGGTTGCTGGGTGGCTGAAAAGCCAGGTAAATGAGCAAGCACCACTAGCCACCACTGAAGAGGCAGAGGTGGAGTGCCTCTGATGGGGTAAAAAAATTTACAGCCCTCCTCTCTAGGATAAATTTTGCAGTGTGGAAAGCCCACTCCCTCAATGCTCAGTCCCAGCCTCACTGACTTTCCCTCCAACTCTTTCTTTTACGGCACTCCTCCATCACTGTCTTGCTTTCCTCCTCGCTCCCTGCTCCAGTTTGTAAAAGCTAATGCTGCATACCTGGATGTGTGCAAGGCCAACAAAAATGGGACAGATTTAGTGGAGATTTAGTCCTTGCTGGTTTATGTACCCTAAGCTCAGATTTCATCTGTGTCTTATAAATGAGATACTGATGTATCCAAACCTGGCACACACCAAGGGTCAATCCAAGGGGCACAGGCCTGAATCCCAGGCAGCAGCATCTCCACACTGGAGTGCAAGGGGTTCTTCCCATTGCACCCAGCAGCCCTGGACCACTTCCGCTCCAGAATTTGGAGACCTCTGGAAATGTATCACACCTTCTCTGCCTACTAGACTTTTTTTCCAAAGAAAAGGGGTGGCAAAGAAAGACACACATACAGAAGCCTCCTGAAAAGCTCACCGAGGGCCTACCCAGCTGCAGCAACCAGCTCTACTAGATACAAGATCTGCTTTTGTGCAGACAGGCCACAGATGACCACTATACCAAACCTTTTTCTGGGGAGATCTGAGCTCCAGCAAAAACACATCTCACAGATGAAATTAGTTTTCTTGGCTCTGCTATCTGGGGAAAAGATGCTGCTACAGGAAAGAAGCGGGGCGCATGGGCAGAGCCACGTGTCTTGAGTCTGGAAATACGAGACTGCTCCTTCTAGCTCCAGTCAGGACAAGAAGGTCAAGGTATGCAGGATCATGGTCTTCCAGGTCCTTCAAGCTGGCACCACTTTCACAAGCTGGCAGACTGTGTTGCTTTGTCCCCACAGCAGATTTGCACACCAACTACTAAGAAAAAGCTGCGTGCTCTGCTGTCACCTCCCAGCTCCCCAAAGCACTTCAGCTGCCTTGGATAAAAATTAAATAAATAAGAGACACACAAAAAAAAGCTCTTCAAAGACAGCCACACGAGCAGCCAAGCTGTCAGGGGACTCTCTGTGCTGGTGCACTCCCTTGCTCTCCACTCCATCCTCTTTCCCTCAGCCAGTGCGGATGGCGTGGGGGGACTGGAGGAAGCCTGGCAAGGTCAGTCTGTTTGATTCTGATGCCAGTTTCAATTATGTCCTGGCTTTTATAACCAAATCAAAAAACAAAAGGCTAAGAAGAAAAATAGAGGGAGGGAAAGAGGAGAGGCAGTAGCATCCAGCTGCAGGCTGGGAAATGACATTTCAATTTGTCAATTGATCTGGTCTTCCTCCTTCCCCTCCCGCTTTTCCTTTTTTTTAATTTCCCTTTTCCCTTTCTGCCCTGTAAGTTAATAAGCCTGTTCATCATGTGGAAAGACTGCAAATGGGACAGTCCAAACCTGCTTTCTGTTTGGGTATGGGCACCAAAGATGTGGCCACAAAGAATCGACAGCCAGATGGAAGAGATGTCCCTATGTGTTCAATTCTCAGGTTTCAGCTTGTCCTGGAGAGGTAACAGATATGTTTCCCACAGACTCTGAAGCACCAATGCACATGAGAAATTGGTAGCTACTTTTCTTCATCATCTTAGACTTTTGTCCAAGCTTGGGGAGCAAGGACTCAGAAGAAATTGAGCTAAATGAAAGACTGAATTAAAAAGGGCTGGAACGTATCTTTTCTGCATTTTTTTCTCCTTCACACATTATTAAACTCTGGGATTGGATGCTAAAGGAAATAACTGAAAGAAAGACTTTTGCACTATTCCAAAAGGGGCAGGATCACATCACAACATCCAGAATTATGACAGTGAATGACACCAACTTTTTGTAAGACAAATTTAAATTTCACAAAGTAAACTAGCTCCCTGCAGTGATGGGTAGGGATGAGACTTAGCATGAGCTCAGATTAACCAAATGTGCCAACTTGCTCCTTTTCTCTGATACATCTGCTACCATGATCAGAGCTGGGCTTCTGAATCAAATGAGTACCAGATCCAACCCGAACCTCTGTGTCCAGACCTCCTAGCCTACACAGTACCAGCTGCAACACGGAAGAAGTGAAATATCCCGAAGACAAACTGTTCTCAAGATCTTTTTCAGCTTCTAGTAAAGTCATTCATGACACTCCTAGGTACAATTCAAAAGTTCAGATACTGGCATGGAAAGGAAGCCACAAAGTCAGGTTAATAATTGATCCAAGCCTGTGGCTTAGACTCTCCAGAGAGGAGGACAAATGCAAAACTGAGAGTCTTGGGGACTTCCTACCATTTTCCTGCATCCCAGGCATTTCATGATGCCAAGGCTGCTTCTTAGGGCTTAGCCAAACTCTAATTGACAAAGGGCAATGAGTGTTTTCCTTGTCCAGAGTCTCTAGGAGAGTGTTGCCCTGCCATCATCCTTTTAAGCACCATCGTAGGGAATTATCTATAGGGCAGCAAACACTAATTCTCTCTTCTCACACCCTAATGAGAAAGAAGATTCTCAAATGAGACACCTGTGGAGTTAGATAAAATAAGTAATATGATTTAAAAGCAAAACAAGGGGACAAGCGCACAGCTAGTTCAAGTGAATAAGTTTGGAGAATTTTCTCAGGCATATATTTGGCTCCATACATTTAAAGATATTCAGTATTCAAGCACTCTTCTCTCAATCTCTTCTTTTTATCCATCCATATCTATGCAAATCTCATTTCCTCAACCCAGCTCACTACAATAAGTATCTCTCTCACATACATAAAGCCTAAATTTTATCAAGCATTTTATTTACTTCTGTCCCTGTGGAGAGAACTAAAAATGGAGGGAGAGAGAAAGAGAAAGATAGAGGAGATTACTGATGCCTCCTTTTCTTTTCTTTTTTGTTTTGTTTTGTTTTAAATAATTGGCAGGTACTAAGACATTTCCATTATCAGCACAAACAACCAAAAAAACATCCACAGTGGGTCAACTCAGCAGCAGCACCTTGGGGTGAGGACTCCAGGTGAGAAAGAGAGCTATGGGCAGGGGTGGCTCTGTATGCAGCTGATTAAATGCTGCCACAGCCCACAGGCTCAGTGGAGATGAGGACAGAAACCAACATTATCCACTCAGGTCCTAACAGGGGGCAGGCCCTTGCTGTGCTGTGCATGCTAAGTGAAAGAAAGACACCAAAGAACTCATCAGCAGTGTGCAAGGAAGGACAAAACTGGCAGGGAGAGGAGGAGGGAAGAGAGAAAAGCAAAGTGCTAGCCAGCTGCCTCACTGTGCTCCAGTGTTTGCTCTGCTGGGAAGAGGGAGAGGGGCAGGTTGTGATGAAGGACTGTGAAGAGGCAGTATTGTGGCCTTAGGAAGAATTACAGGCTGCAAAAAAGCTCAACTGCTTTTGAAATAGCCCCTACATACTTTCTGATTCTGTATTCACAGCATGGCTGGTTACTATACCTCTCCTGTTGGTCGTAGCCAGAAGATGGGAAGCTGTGACCCCCCTCTCCTTCCCTGCACAATCTTCATACTAGAGCAATGGACAGGATGTTGTTTCTTACCCTCCTCCATCCCACATAGTCAAAACTGAGCACTGGGACTGCCACCTTGGCACCCATCTCTGCTGCTGGTGCTACTCAGAGCTCCTGTAGGGACATTTTTTCCCCTCAAAAGCACAATACAGAACACCCTGTTTCTTTCATTCTTCATTAAACACTGCCTGGTGCTGCTCAAGACAAGCAGTGTTTAAAACCTCTCTATCAGAAACGATGCAGCCAGTGAGCCCAAGTTAAAAATGCACACTGGGAAGTTGAGCAACTCGTGTGGGACCAGCACAGCAGGGCCCCCTCCCCAAATTGCAGCTTTCCTCATCTACTGTGGAAGGGGCACTTTAGGCTCCAAGCCCTAACAAAAGTACTGCTACAGCAATATACAGCTGGGCATTCCTACACAGATACGCATCCCACAGAATGCTACTCAGATGAGCTCTAAAAGGGCTATTGCCAGCACACTGTAACCATCTGAAAGCGAGGAGGTAACCATTTGCTTATCCTGTTTCACCTCAGTGTCTTTCCTCAGACCTTGCCACCTTGCACAGCACTTCTATGACTCAGTTTCCCAGGAATTGCAATGAGAGTGATGCTGTTCCCAGCTTCATCAGAGGCCTATGAGACTCTATTTTGTTACACAGAAGACTGATAATGTAACTGCAGATCATGAGACTCGAGATGACAGAAATGAATCTTTGCCATAGCAGTTTCTCAAAACCCTAGCTCAGCCTTGCCTACGGCCCCATTTCACTGCATCATTTCACAGATTTGATTAAGTTTATCATTGTGACGTCGCTAGTTGTGATGTCATTACTTGTCTCCTCTTCAGCTCACAAATTAGCAAATCCAACTGCAGAAATGTCGTGCACCTTCCCCAAAGTCACAGAAGTGTGTGGCACTGCAGAGAGCAGCATCTAGGTCTCAGCAGCCTCTCTCCTCTTTCTTGAAACTGAAACTTTGTATCCGTCCCTGGAGTCATCCAATGATTGGAGAAAATAGAAAGCTATCACAAACCAAGTGGGCACTAGTTAGTAATTCGCAGTAAAATGGAAAATTGGAATGTCTTCATTTTTGGTTTGATTAAAAAATTCATACATATTTAAAACTATTTTTTCCCCTTAAACACTCTCTTCACATATAGGAAATACTGCTTGAAAGACCTTTTCAGATCAGAACATGTTGGTTAGCATAAAACATGGCTTCCCTCCATCCTCTCACCATTTTACTGCAAACTTTCTTCTCTAAGGCCAAAACACCTGGTATGCTAAAGGTCATAGAAAAGTGACAATAAAAACAACTAAATAAACACTCAAAGTAAGCAAATGAACATTTGGACATACATTCAGTCTGAATTTACCTGTCATTTACCTCTGGATATTATTATACACTGAAATCCTGCTACATCTTTAAAAGACTAGGACAGAAAAGCCAGTAAGAAGGATGGGGTTTGTTTTCTTTCTGCACTGCAATGTTCAAAAGAAAGTATGTTCCTGGCCCAAGAGATCTAAGCTCAGTGAGGCACTTTCAATGTTCTTTGTCCTCTCAGGGGACTCACTTGAGAGGACACTAAGAGAAGATCAACCTAAGGACAGATCTCAGGACCCACTGGACCTTGACTTCCACTGTATTTCAATATTCCAGTTTTCCAACTCCTTCCTTCTCCTTCCTAACTTCCCAAGGAGGAAAGAACAAGGAACTGCTCTTTACTTTAGAGGTGAATCTAACATTGATTCCTCAAAAGTTTTTCTGCTCCTTGGGGTGGGAGAAGGAAGGAGATTATCAGGACAGCCACAGAATTTCCTCACGCTTGCTTCAACCTTCCTCAGTCCACTTCATCTCACCCAACCTGCAGGCACGGAGATCTAAAAGGACCTACACTACATATCCTAATGGCAAAGGTACCTCCAAACTTGACCCTTACGTCTTCACGGGTGACTACTGCCTGCTAATCGATACAAATACAGATTAACCTGAGGGAAAGTGGCTGTACAGCTATTTAAGCTACATCTCCAAATGTGACAGAAGCAGCCTGAACCAAAGACTCCAGGATTATCTTATAATTCCCAGAATCATAAGAACTTTAGGTTGCTTAGATGAACTTAAGAATCTTTTGAGGTTTCTCTTAGACCAGTAATAGACCGACCTAACTACACTGACAAACATCAACAGGCTCCTCTGCTCTTCTATTTTTGTAATAAAGGAGAATTCTTTCTTCTTAATTAAATTTTTGTCTCCTCTTATTACTCTCGGCTGCTGCTTTGTGTTTGGAGCAGTTCTGTTCCAGACCACAAAACAATAAAAGAATATGTCCTTCATGCCCATGAAAGGATTCTAAACTGCCAGAGCTGTGCTAATAAAAGGTAAAAATAAGAAGTAAAAATAAGAAGGCTGAGATAAACCTTCTTCTACTTCAGACATTGAGACAGTTCAGATTATTACAAATGGGGTCAAGAGGGGAAAACAGCTCAGAGGATAGCAGTGGCTTATCAGTCTACCAGAGACCTCAAAGCACTAATGCCAATGAATGAGCTTTTCTAGCTCCTTCTGAGATGAATCAGAACTTTCATTGCTCCAGAAGGAATGACAAAACTGAAGCATGGCAAGGGAACATGATTTATGCATAGCCTGACCACGGCACAATAGACAGCTGACTACAACTTGCCCTTAGCTGCATGTCATCCCCCCAAAAAAAGGACTTGATGAAACCATAAAAGGTTGTTACCAGCTGAAGCAGGCCAGCACAACACACAACCTGTGAAGCAATGAAGTAATATATTTAGCCAAATAGCCACCATGGCTGGTAAGAGCTTTCAGGAAACAGATACATGGGGCAGAGGGTTGAGGGGAAGAAAAGTGCAATCTGATTCAGAAGACTTCAGAGGCCCAGCTTCCTTATGAGTGCATTGCCAAATGTGGTCTATGTCTGTTTTGCTTTGGGCAAGAACCACATACATCTTTCTACTGCACTTCTAGAATTAGTGAAAGCATTGTCTTCCTCAGCTTGCTTCCACAAGGACACCAATGGCTCTTAGGGCCAAGGGAAAGGGGAGAAACTTCCAGGACAAGTGTAAATGAGAGGGTGGCAAAGTTTGTTTTACTGCTCTTGGAGTACACTCTGCACTAAAAATGAAAAATCACCCTTCCAAATGGCTGATTTGACCCTTTTCAGTAGCATGATAATAATAATAAAAAAAAGTGGTGGTGGGGGGAGGCCACAAAATCATATGCATCAAATACTCTAGAGCAGTGGTCATGGCTCCAGCACATAAAACATTTGCTCTGCCACCGGACAAAGCGTAAATTCTACTTTTCTTTCCTAAAAAAAAAAAAAAAAAAAAGAAAGAAAAGATGAAAAGCCCCTAAATGATTCAATATTTTATACACACTCTGTATACTGCAGCCTTGAAAAAGATGCCGCAGCATGACGGGCTTTGGAGACTTTATCTTGCTGCAGCAACTGAAGAAGAGCAATTTTAACGCTGACATAATAGTCAGGCATGTGTTTGTTTGGTGGTTATCCACAGCTAGTATTAGGGTGCTGCTGAATATGTTCTTGGCAGTTTTGTATATGCACAGGTTTCATTTTTAATGGGCTGTAGTCCATGCACGCATATGTTCCAGCCTATGTCTGTGTAGAATTTATTAAAGCTGTACAAATGGTGGTGCCAGTGCTGTGCACACGCTTTTGGCATGTGCTATACATGCATGCAGTCTGTGTGCATGTGTGTATCCACATATGTTCTGGGCTGTAAAGTTGTATTTCTTACTGTGCATCGGAGCTTGGCATCTGCTGCAAGTGCATGTGATTTTGTAGGGTTTGCTAAGGCATGTTGCCCTACTTGTCTCCAGCTGACCCTGGTGATAACCACTCCTGCTCCACACTAAGGGTTAATCCCTTATTTTCTGCTATAATACTCTCAGAACTGCCATTTTATACAGCCGAGTGGCCTCCACCATAGAAAGACTGCCCTTACCCCACACAGGGCAATTCCTCAAACAGCTCCAAAACAGAGCTAACCTCAAATGTCTGCCCACCACAAGGAGTCAGGTGTCCCAGTCCCAGAAGCATTCTTGCTCCTGGCACCATCCCTATGGGCAGTGACTCCTGCCTATATGCTGAGGTAGAACTGGGGCCATGATGCTACCACATTCTGTGCCCTCAGGCACATGGGTGCAGTTTTTTACTGCTGCCTGGGGGAGACAGCATTGACCAAGAGACCATGAGGTAGAAAATCAAGAGAAGAGCCTGCCGTAGGCCATGTTGAACACAGGTGTTGTTAGCAGGAAACTGCTGTAAGCTGTTCATAAGCTGTGCTAGATGCCTCTGCCTCCTGGAAGGACTTGTGATTTGGCATCTCCCATACTCCCACATGGATCAGCTCCTTATTACACCTGAAGGGGAGCCATTACACCTGAAGAGTCATGACCAGCTAGATGAAGCTCCTGTTGAAGGAAGCAGCTAGAAAACCTCCCTTAGGTTATCACCTCTGGTAAAAGTGGTACGAGCAACGTAAGCTTTGATATGGTGATACAAGGTCTAGCCTTGAGGCAGGGAATACATTCAAACCTTAACATAAACTGCCATCAGAGTAGCTTCTGATGCACAACTCTGTCTTTTGTATTTGTTCTTTTGTACTCCCTCCACTACCTGAAATCAGGTTATGACTCTTACATATGGTGGTTCTTTAAATTGAACTGGGATCAGGGGAAATGTCTTGCACTCACAGTCATGCAGTCAATCCTATAAAGTCCATCTTCTATATCACAACGCAGAGCAAAAGGTCAGAATTTGGTGCAGAAAAAGAAATGGGGTGCTGTCCTACATACCCATCCCATCACTGGCCAAAGGTGAGCCCATCAGTGGTGCTGGTATTGCCTCTATGATAACATATTTAAGAAAGAGTAAAAAATGCTGTGAGAAGAGTGAGAAAAAATGAAACAGCCTTGCAGATATAGAGGTCAGAAGGACGACTAGAAAGGGGAGAAGGTTCTCCAGGTGCAGAAGCAGGTTCCTCTGCAGCCTCTAATGAAGGTTATGGTGATACAGGTTGTCCCCCCCCAGCCCACTGGAGAACCATGGTAGAGCAGATATCCACACATGCCCTGAAAGAAGTTGCATCCTACGGAGAGCCCACAGTGGAGCAGGCTCCAGGCAGGAGCTGCAGACATGGAGAAGAGTTCAAACAAGAGCAAGTTTGCTGACAGGAGCTGTGGCCTGTGGGAGACCCACACAGAAGAAGCTCTTGAAGCTCCCCATTGCAGCAGTTCAGGAAGGACTGTCTCCACAGGAGGGACCCCATGCTGGAGCAGGAGAAGGCAGTGATGAGGAAGGAGCAGCAGAGACAAAGTGTTATTGACTGAACACAAAACTGATTTTCCCTTGCCCTGTGCTGATGGGTATGTAGGGGGAAGGTAGAAGAGTAGTGAAGTTGAGCCTTGTAAGGAGGGAAGCATTGAGGAAGGCAGTTTTAGTTTTGTTCTAACTATCCTACTCTGCTAATAATTGCCAATAAAATAATTTAATTTACTCAAGTCTGCTTTGGTTTGCCCATGACAGTAACTGGTAAGTGATCTTCCCCTGTCCTGCTGAGGAATGGGAGTGTCGGAACAGCTTGGTGGGCATGTGGCAACCAGCCAGGGTCAACCCACAGGACAAACAAATAGATATTGCCACTAAGGGAAACCTTGGCGAGGAACATCCCTAAGCAACTGGTGATATTGTTAGAAGGGAGGTGGAGAGCAGCAATGCAGCTTTGTGTAGCTTTTCTGCTCAGCCCTATGGGCTTAGTAAGAGAAAGGATGAAGAACCACAAAATTTCTATGACTATGAACATTAGCTGTTCCCAGGGACTTTAGAAAAATGGAGGAGGTAGACTGCACTTTTGAAAAATCAAACCCTCCCTCTTGAGACAATAATATCTCATGCTCTAGCCAAATAATAGTTCAAAGAATTATTCATGGTCCAACCAAAGTCTGGGCCCTGAGAAGCTGCTTCCTCTTGCCCGGGATGCAGTGTGAAGGCAGTGGCATCAGTGCCATTAGCAAAAAGCCTGCTCCGATTTCTTGGCACCACAAACTGCTACGGATTGACAAGACACTTCCTTCCCTAGGATGTGATGCCTGGGACGGCTCTGCTCTTGCTGCCTGCCAGCACCTGCTGTCTTCCCCACTCCTCCATGAGTCCCCCCTCCTCCCTCCACTACACATTCCTTCACTCAACGAGGCTGGCATTTAAGAAACACTTATTCCAATCCATTTCTACCCTTGTACAGCAATTGGGTGTCATTTAGTTTGATTTAACCAATTTAGCCCTATGAATTAATTGGTTAATAAGCCATCTGTATGCATCAGGTGACAGAGTCACGCTCTCACACACAGACACAGACAAGCTACTCGCTTGTCCTTGTTTAATAACAGGCTGTAGGGAGTAGGAGCGAGAGAGGCATGCAGGC
The DNA here is from genome assembly GCA_038090715.1 of Florisuga fusca. Taxonomy (NCBI): domain Eukaryota; kingdom Metazoa; phylum Chordata; class Aves; order Apodiformes; family Trochilidae; genus Florisuga; species Florisuga fusca. Next base: position 52,136,650 of record JAAWXA010000004.1, on the reverse strand, counting down.
TAATATCACTCCCTTCAGGGAACTGCCAACAAAGGCACTTGGCAATCATTGCACCAACCTTGACCTCTGAGTGGGGGAACTGTTTGTTTAGTGTAATTCAGAAATAACCCACGCCGAAGCTAGAGGGGAGTGCCAGCTACAGAACAGAAGCAAGAGCTGCAAATACTCTTCATGTTGCGGGTTGGTTTTCCTAAAAGAGGAGGAAAAGAGGTTTAGTTCATGCTTACTAGACAGTAGGAAATTCTCAGCTGCATTCCCAAAGAGCTGAACTTTGTATGTGTGTAGGAGGGGGAGAGAGGTGGGAAGTGTTAGAATATGAGAAGGCTGAGGTCCAAAGCAAATGCTTTTAGGTGTGATCTTTAATTACAAGAAAAATATCTCATCTACTTTGATTTCTTTTTAAATGCTGAGAAAAAAGCACCCCTCACAGGTCCCAAGCATTTCAGTGTCAGACACAAGCCCCCAAGCCATTCAACAAAAAACAATACTGCAAACCAAAAGCAAATCCAGCAACATATCCCTACCCACATAACAGTGAAACATCAGCTGTTTAGACAGAAAAACAACAACTCTGGATTCCCTCTGGCTTCCCATCGATCTCAGCCAGCACTGGATGCCCCAGCAAGCCGACAAGTTCCTCTGCATATCCTGAAGGTTGACACATGGAGGACTTTCAGGCTGAGGGGAAACTGAATTAGAGCTCTTTGGAGCCCTCAGGAAGAAGCCCTGCCAGCAGCTCCCTCTCTTTTCTGCCCTGGTAGATGCCCTGTGTCTCAGCCACTGCAACTGCAGCAACATTAATTACATGGGGAAGGGCTTGCTCCCTGGTGTGGGAGGTTCCCAAGTGCTTTGAGACACTATATGTCAGCAGTGGAGCCATCAACTACTAAATCCATCCCAAATAGCAGTGCTGTGATGTGTCATGTTGGGCGACGTGCTCTCATTAAAGAAATGGGCCACAAGTTTCTGTACTGGGTGGTTTCCAATAGAATGCAAGATGCAGCCCGCTGCAGGCTGCATGGTTCAGCTGTCAAAGACCAAACAATGAACACCAGGGAGAGCTTGGGCTGAGGTCACACCAGGGGGAAGAAAGAGATGGTGCATCTGCAAGAGCTCCTCCAGTCCTCCCCCACAGTTTCTGGCACACAACGTTTTCCAGTGATCTGGGAAAGAAATTAGTGTGCTGCAGACTCTGCAAGAGAGATGTAAAGTGAGTAGTGGGGATGCAGCTCCAAGGAGAAAGTACTTTCCCCTTGTCTCCCTAAGGAAAATGAAATTACAGTGAAGTTCGCTTTAAATGGATCCCATTAGTGCAACAAGCACCACTGGAAGAATAACATCCTCTGTGTGCTGAAGTGAGACACTGACAGGCAAGCAGAGCAGGCTGAAAAAGTCCCTTCCAGACAGGAAAGGGAGAAAAGTGTTTACCCAGTATTTTCAGTAGGAGACTGCATGAAGGAATAGGGGGGGGGAGAAAAAAACAACAACAAACCAACAAAAACTCACGAGGAAACATGCCAGAGCTCCTGGTGTGAGTGTGCCTTGCCAGCCTGCACAAAGCAAGAAGGACAGAGCCTTTTCATTGCGTTTGTGGGAAGCCCCTGAGAGCCTTGCTGGATGTTAATCCCTGAAAAACATTCTTTTGTTCACACTAGCATGTGAGTATCTGTTCCTGGACACTGTAAAACTATCAAAACGCAGAGTTAAGCTGCCCTGCTTGAACAACTGGAAGTCCTAGCTAAACTACCTTTGCTGGGTCCACAGCAGCAATGCCTGGGAAACAAATGAACAAACTCAAGGGCACATACCAGCCTGTCCATAACAAACAAATTCAATTGAACAGTGACCACAAAAAACAGAATGCCCTGGCCTGAGCAGAACAAGGGGCAATGCAGCTTTCCAGATTGTCTAATGGCCGTGTAGAACATATGTATCTGACTGCTACACTCTCCTGATTAGGCAGCTGACATGCAAAAGGCAGTCATATCAGACTTCACAAGAAGTCTTATCTTTGCCAGTTGCTAAGGACTTTGGGCCCCAAATACGTAGAAGTAGTTAAGGGATTAAAGAGGCAGAAAGGTTTGTTTGTTGTTGTTCCTCCCCCGAAATGCCTCACCTGGCTCAGTTCCTTAAAATTCAACTCATTTCAAATAAAGGGATTCCTACGCTACTTGGGAGGACTTTGAAAAACACACTAGCTGTTCCACGGCAGCTCCCAGCTCTGAAACACCTTTGAATCTCTGTGACATCCTGTTAGCCAAATATCATCAGTCACAAAACCACCTTGTACCTCTGTGCAAGTTTTGCACTTCCAGCTGGAGCTACACAAATGCTGATAGCAGCAGTGCAAGAGAGGCCACCTCTGATGGAGATGTGCATGGCACAGGACAGGGCTGTTAATCCCTCAGTTGCAACCTAAGGGGTATGGGACACATGACGAGATGCAGTGGAAGAGCATTTGGGGATTGTACAGGACTTACAGGAAAGACCAAAGGTAGAGAATGTAGCTTGCGGAGGGAAAAGCAGGGTAAAATAGATGGATAAGGGGACAGAAGGGGCAGTTGTGTCAACAGGTTGCTGGCCATGCCCTGCACCTGATGGGAACAGTCTGTCTTGCCCTCTCATTAAGCCACTTCTCACTAAGAAGGGTGACAGGACTCTGCTCTGTGGGCAAGTGTGTAGGAGGGTAAATAGGACCACAGGACAGAGGCCCATGGTGGGTGACAGCAGTAGGTGAGGGTGCACATGCCAGTGTGCAATTGCTAGGAAGCTGGCTGAGCTGGTGAGTACCTCAAGGGGCTTAGAAGCCAAATAACTGTGTCTCTCATCAGGAACAGGACAACCGGAGGAGCTGTCTGCTGGAGGGATCAGAGAGGAAAGTTGTCCACCTGGACAACTGCTGGAGAGATGCACCAAGCTAAGCCCTCTTGTCTTCATCTTACACATCCTCCCCAGCCTAACAGCTGTCTGCCTTAGTTTCCTTCTTTTTTTCTTCTCCTGAAACCTTTAACAGTCTAAAAGCATCCCCAACAAGGATGAGACAACACAAATGTCTTAGCAAATGTGCATTTGAGCTCCACATGTTCCCAGGGATGGCGTAGTAATAAAAAACAATTAGATAGTGCTCAGCAGCTACAGCAAGAGGGAGTGGTACAATCTTACCACGACTAATAGGTTTTTTAATAATAGATGGGTCTCTGTGCAGTGCTGGAGAGGGGAAGCCAAAGTGGTTTCAGTTACAACTTTCTGACTGGTGAATTTCTATGCGTAGAGGATTAATATTCTATGAAAGTGGAGATTAACTTGCCCTCCAAGCTTACTTCTTCTACCAGGAAGATCCCTTCAGGGTCAGGACTGGGCTCCCTCTGACGATGTGGGAAAGGGTAATCCCATGGAGAAGCATGCTGAGCTCACTCCCAAAACCCCTCAGGAAAGGACAAGTTACTTAGTCCTACAGGCGCCAACTTCTGAGCAAGTCAGGTAAAGAAGAACCTGGAAAATCACACACATCTGCTCTCTCACTTCCTGTGGTATTCCAGGAAACTCCAAAACTGAAGTTGCAACTGACCACTGCAAAAGGTTGGATAAAGCCCAACACATCAGAAGAAGCCAAGTGTGCCCTGGTGGGTCAGTATTACAGAATGTGCCACAGAGATCCCCTGACTACATCTTTTCTTGCTGTCTTCTGTTTACAAACCTTCACTTCATGCCTCCTTGCTCAAAACACAAACAAAAGTCAGGAGGGGCATCTTCTTGTTGCCGTAGAAACAGTTATTATACTCTCAAGCTGTACTTAATGCATAACTCTTCCCCCTCCAGTACCTTGCAACAGCTTGCCATTCAATTGGAAGGCTATGCTGTGAGAAGAGGGAGAGGGCAGAAAAAGAACCCTGACAGCTTGAGTCCTGTGCTTCAGACCCAGTGTCTCTGAGGCTGGCCATAATCTCCTCTTCATCACTGCACACTCTTTCTTCTCTCTTTCTGTCTTGTTTTCTGTTCTTTGGAGTGTTACATCATTTACATTTATGAAAGGAATTTTCCTGGGGGTGCAAAGATAGTTCCAATTGTCTGTGATCAGATCAACCTTCTGCATAATACATTTGTATGAAAATAAACTCCCTGGGGCCCACACTCCTGGCTGAAAGTCTCTGTAATGAAGTATTTTACTCTAATTTAGTTAAAGATGATGGAGATAGGAATGAGTGCGTGCCTGCATGCATATAGAAGAGGAAAAGAAAGGCAGGATACTATTCACACACAAAAGCCAATAATTATAAGATTACATGCTAGTTGGGAATACTACTGAAGTACATTATTATTACAAGAAGTTAACTTCTCATTTTTTCTCTCTGAAACTCAGTCCTGCCACATGTGACTTCTTGCAGACCAGATCTGGACAACCTAAATTCTTGTCCTCAGAAGGGATAGACAGAAAACTATTCTGCCATCCCACATTGCTTGTTATGAAGATTCCCATTCCACATCCAGACTGAACCAAGAGCACATGATGATAATGACCTTCCCTGCCCACCATTCTTCTCCAAATGCAAAAGCAAGACATAAAACTAGATTAGAATCACTCCTCTTGAACATCAGCCTTTATTTTCCAGACTCTGCTCTATCCGAATCAGAAGGAAGACTTCCCCACAGGGCTGCTTCCCCATGCCCCCAGTTCCAGTAGAGTAACTTCACTCCCAGGTTCCTGGCAACTTCTATTTGATTGCTCCGACTTGGTTTGACGCATAAACCCAGAATTGTGAAATTCTTGCTGGCAAAACCATGTTGACATGAGGACAATCCCACCCAAGGTTTCTGTTTCAATTAACTGGTATTTTCTGAGAATAACAACTATGCACACAAAAATATCAACCAGATCTGTTAGCAAAGGTTAAATGATTTCAGTAAATCTTGGGTCAAGTCTGAAGTATAAGTACTAGTTAACTTCTAGTGGACTCTGCCATTATTGACTTGCACTGATGCCTTGCATAAAGCTCTGCCCTCTGTTTTGTTTCCTCATCTTTTCCACCGGGGACAAATTTACCTCCCTGCTGAACCAAAACCATGAGATTTCATACACTGGTCTCCCAGAGTTACAGCCATAAACCAAGTGTACCCAGGGACATCCTCAAGATGTATCCAAAGAAACACCATTTGATTGCCACTGCTTTCAATTCAAGAGGATTGGGTCCTCCAGGCTTTGTAACAGTCAATAATAAAACACTGGGATTTCTTTACTCCATTATTGTTGGCCTAGTACTTCCCTGTTCTAGGGAGGTGTGGAAAAAATGCAAATGAAAGCTATTAAAGAACAGGAGAGGGAAAGAAGTGGGGAGACAGAAAGCTAGGAACCTCTGATAAAGGACAAAGGGAACAGCACAATTCAAAGTGCATGAGAAAGAACTGGAACAAGTGATTTAGCTGCCTAGGACTCCTAGATGGGATGTATTGGTTTTGTGCATTTTCCTAATAGCTCTGATGAGAGGATCTGCTTTGGTTAATGGTGGTGCTATGTAGAAGTCTTACATGTTTAGACATGGCTGCCCCACTTTTTTTCAAAGGCTGTGTCAGATGGAATACGAAAGAAAAAAGTGTTCCAGGATGTAGATAGGATAGGAGCACTATAAAAATACTTATTTTATCTGAGTCTTTTTTTTTAATTCCCATACCCTAAGAGAAAAAGAGACAATCAGGTCTTTTTGCTTAGAGAGGCCTAGAAAAATTCCTACAACCCAGTAAAAACTTGATCTTCCAACAAGCAGGGGAAGCAACCAACTTCACTGAAAGAGAATCTACAAAGTACACCTTGAAAATTAAGGCACTAAATCCGTTCCTGGCAAGAAGAAGATGCAGCTCCCTTTGAAGCAAGAGAAATCAGTGCTGCTGAATTTGTCTTAGGGAGATAAATACTAATAACCAGTCCTTCCCAGAGGACAATCTGATAACACTTCAGTTGACACCCACAAACGTCAGGCAGGATATATTTCCTCCTTTGTGCCGGTATTTAAGCTTATCACCCTATTCGCTGCTTCTCTCCCAAGTCACTTTGCAGGGTCAAAGGCTATCACAGGGCTTTAATTAGAATGCCATCATAATGAGCTGACACTTAAATCAGCCTGCCAGTGGCTGAAGAAAATTAACCTTAGAGTCAAATGAACTCCAGTCTGGGAGTTCATGTCATGAGGGGGCATCAGGCTCTTGCAGAGCTGATGGGTATGGTGGAGAAATAGAGAGCTAAACCTTTCATTCATTTGAACCAACAATGGTTCAAATAGTTTGTAGATTCATTTGAATCTACAAAGGGAATCTCACCTATCCTAGATGCTTCTGGAGCACAAAAATAACCAGTCTCTCATGAGCTTTGCACAACACATTCGCTGTGCCAAGCCTAGGAGAAATCAACAGGGAGAAGTTACCTGGGAATAAAAAACTTCCTTTGGGCTCCTTGGGAAAGAATGCTACCTGAGCTTTTATGTGCCTAAAAATGAATCACATATAACAAACTATATCAGTTGCTATGAGCGACTTTGTTATGACTTAGTTTATTACCATGCTATAGTGGAACTAAACAAGAGCAGGCACCTCACCCAGCTCAGACCCTGCAAAACTGAACAACCAAATAAACTGGAGGAGGCTATCATCCCCCACTGTTTAACAAACTAGAGGGGCATCCATAAGGATAAATACAGAGGATTAACCTAGTCACTAACCTTGCCCTAACTAGAGCTGCACTGCAACTCTACTGCCCTTTCCTACATGCATAATGCATCAATTTCTCCCTGCCTCATCTTTGGGCAGGAGCCACAATATGAGTGTATTTCCAGCAACTTTGAGTAAGTTCTAGACAGTCAGTAACAGTTTTTTTCCCAGTGAACCCAGATATTCCCCTTAGTACCATTTTTCTTTGCATCCTAAAAGCACCTAGAGAAGAAATCCAGTGTGCGTTACTCACAAGTACCAGAGAATCCATAAAATCTTACTGCCTTCCTCAGTGCTGAACTGCCAGTGCTATCATTTTCCAAGACATCTCTTTTTATGTTTCTGCACTTGACAAATACCTTGTTGCTTCCACAGGTATTTGGGAAACCCTGCCAATGCAGGCACAGAGAACACAGAAACGGACCTAACATCTCCATCTATTCAAGACAGATCTTCAGCAAAACCAAGATATACTGCTGACCAAATCTGGCCATGGAGCTGGCTGCCTATAGCAGATTCAGCCTTGCATTGCCATGAGAGGATACATTTTCCTTTCATTAAAATCAGGACACCTCAAGAGGCTACTTTAAACAACCCTCTAATCATTCTCAGTGTGTTTCTACTACAGGCGTAATTGACCTTTCTCTAAAGAGGAACTATTTGATTGAGAACCCTGGGAGACGATTCTATTTATTATAAAGTTTAAAAGTGGAGCAACTCCACTGGTGTCAATGAAGCAATAGTAAATTTACAAAAGTGTGCTAAACAGTAGAATTTACTGCAGAACCATCTTTTTAAAGGATGAAAAAGCTGAAACCCTCTTCTTCTGCAAAAGCATACAATGAAACACTTGCTTCCTATGTTGCCAGTGACTACATCAAGTAATTGTTCCTGAAAGACTGTTGAATGCTTCAGTTAATTCTTCTTTAGTTACCTTTTTTTGTTTACTTTGGGGATTTGACTCCACTAGGGGTAAAAACTTGTTTCCTTAAGAACAACAAAGGTCCAACAGGCTCAGTGCTATACTTCCCAAATTAATGTGCTAGGAACTAAAAAAAGTCAAACTTATATTCCACCTTCAGTAAGGTTCCAAGATTTTCGGAAGTAGAGGGAGGACTGCAAACATCAGAGTAGATTAGTTGCAAGTATTTTAAGACCTAGAATTACTTGCATCACGGTATTAAATGCATATTTTTTAGCTTATGTTAAGCTTGAAGTATAATGTTGTTGTTTTGAAAGTAGTCCTAAATTGCATGATTAGGACACAAATAATTCAATTTGTGATACCTGCTTAAAGGTTCAGCTCCCATGAGGCTTCACTTTTCTTCTAAAAAACCAATGTTATTAACCAAACATGAAATTGTAACTTTTGACTTGACCCAAATGTCTCGAATCTAGAGGCAAGTAATAACAAGTTCAGGTGTTGGGTACTGTTCCTGTGGGGTGTAAATTCTAGAAGACAGCGTTGGTCATATAAACATTTCCTCTCTGTAAGTGTTCAAGGCCAGGTTGGATGGGTCTTTGAACAACCTGGTCAAAAGGGGGGTGTCCCTGCCCATGGTATGGGGGTTGGAACTAAATGATCTTTAGGTCCCTTTCAACCTGAATAATTCTGTGATTCTATGATTTCTGAGGCACAGGACAATTTGGAAGTCAGTCTCTTGTTTTGGGGCAGTCAGACACCTGATAAAGAGAAGGGACATCTCTGAGCACCATTTTTTAAAGTGAACTAATTTTGGGTTTGTTTTTGTTGTTTTTTTTTCTTCCTGCAATTTTCTTCCCCTCCTGTATATCTTATAAAATATCGACTTAACAGATGGTGTGGTCTCTTTTTCCTTCTTTCTCCTCAAGATAAAAAGTAAAAGAATAAACACCACTGTAAGCACTTTATGCAGAAATAAACCATTGCAGTACAAGAATGTGAAACCTCAGACATTCAAAATAAACAAAATGTAAGAAATGACAGGTACTCATTCAAGTCATACAGTTCCACACAGAAAAATAGCATCTTCTTGTCTTTCTTCTAACAACAAGAAACATAGTTCCCTCCCCTACTCCCAGATAGATCTCAGGCTACTGGAACACCACTGACATTTTCTTTAAAGAATTGTTAATTAAAATAACATTAAGTATGCCATGTTCAGTATTTATCAGGAAAGGCTACTAAAATTATCACTGAGGGATCCATTAAATATCATCATAGGCTCCTTGAGTAACTAATTACAGACGTTTTTAAAGGTTCTGATTCACGCATCCTGCAAAAATCTGCTATTGTTTGATTCTTTGTTTACTTACATCATATTAAATAACCCAACGTTATCAACATGCTGTTCAGCACCTATCCTGTGGAACCAGCAGGCATTGCCTCACTTCCCCTGGTTGCACTGAACAGCCTGCTGGTGTCTTGGAGCTGGGGAGCAAACTTGATGAATTTTCAGCTCCTTTTATTGTTTTCCTTCTGCACCTTTTGTTCCCTGTTTTCATCATTTGAACATTTGAGCAAAGTCCACAGAAAACACTGGAGCTTGGGAACAAAACAGGAACTCTCAGCAATCCAAATCCAAGAACTTTAGGAGCTTAGAAAATGGCAAGCCCTTTGAGAAACCTCCAGCCTTGCTGATCTGTACCTGCACAGCACCTCACGTAGCAGGATCACCTTGAGTGACTACTGTAACTACTGGCTACAGCAACTACAGTAAATAATACTGAAAAAGGCTTCGAGATGAATTTTTCCTTCTGTGTGGAGCAGTATCAGAACAAAAACAATGACAATGGTTTACTGTGGGGACAGAATAGCAACAAAACCTCTGTGCTGTTCTAAATGGATCTGCTCTTCAGAACCCAGGGATCCTAGATCCACTCCTAATGCCACACCACACCAGAACATCTAAGCACAGAGGGTATGTCCAAAGGCATACTTTTAGGTTTGCTGACTGCAAGGTCAGAGAGGCTGGTCTTGAAGCCACCCAGGGAGCACTGAAAGTTCAACAGAGACATATCAAGACACAAATGGTTTCTTCCCATCTCCCAGAGCAAACACCTGTGTACTGCTCAGCAGCGTTAGACCAGGTGAGAGGACTGACTGTGAGGAGCAGACCTCTTCTGCTGAGTCAGTTCAAACAGGGCCTTCCAAGAAGGAATTTGGAGCAATTGTCATTAATGCTGTTTCCTCTCACTTTGAGCATGAGGTAGACCAGTCTCCCCACTGACCTTCACACTGCTTGTGAGGAGGGCAAGCATTTCAGCACCTATGCCATCTGCAAACTTGGTCTTCTCCCTCAAGAGTATAAAAATTAGGTCAGGGGCTTTTCTCATTCCCTTCCATTTCTGTAAAGCACATTAGAGCTCAAATCCTCAAGACAAAGCATTATTATTATTGTTGTTATTTTTTTATGGTGGAAGAAAATATTAATGTTACAAATAGCTGCCATTAGCATAAGCAGAGCTGCGTATTAATATGCACACGGGTGTCTCCACTGTCAGGAAGCAGAGAGGCCCCAGAGGCCCTGCTTTCACTGGGGAAAATGATGATGGCATTAGCTCTAATGATAATGATAAGGAGGCTGCCATAAACGATATGACAATTTCTTTTGTAACCCTGTTCGGGCAAAGACTTCTTCCTTACTCCCCAGTGTCCATAAAAGGATGCTGTTTGAACAAATGGCATCTTGACTGATTTATTAAATTTTACCAAGGCTTTACGGTCTTTTTACAAGTGCCAGCTCTTTGAGGCATGTGACTAAGAAACTCAGTTAAGCCTCTCAGATAAATGCGTAACCACCAAGATTTTGGAGAATGGGATACTAAATAAAAAGAATCCCACATTTATTTATGTTTTTTAAACCTCATGATGTTTGAGTCCTTTTGGACTAATGATACCATTATATCCAAAGACTGCAGGAGCTATGAAGGAAAAGAAAAATGGATATGAAAAAAATATCCAGTAATTCAAGTTGTCTCCAGTGTTAGATGTTCCCAACCCTACCATAGTCCTTCTACCCCATCACTTACCATTGTGCCTCTGCCTGTTTATACCTGTAATGCAAAGCAAATCCTTGCAAGACTACACTACAAATCAGATGAGAGAACTCATCTGGCTAAAAAGTGACAAATGAAAGAAAGAAAGAAAAGGGGTGTGTTTCCTACAGAAATGCTTTGGATGTGCTATAAAGTGCAGACCTGCAGACAGGAGTGCAGGGACAGCTGGGAGGGCAGGAAGAAGGTCATCATGTTACTGAGAAAATATATGATGGACTGGGGGAAGAGATGCAGTAGGAAAATCTGGATTCTTAGGGTTCATATGTCAATCAAGAGTCTCTCAAACTCTGCTTTGGCTCTTCCAGATGTAAAACAAACATGAGTTTCCTTTATGTTTAGGAAAGAAGTAAAGCAGAAATTGTTACCTCCATTTGTGATGTTAAGGTCTCAGGCAACAGGACTTTGCAACAAGTGCAAGAGAATTTCTTCACTGAACTCTGCACCTGGACATAGGCAGAAGTGGCTCTGTGGCTCTCTGGCTGCTGAACTATTTACCCAGCTTTTCAGCAATGTTGCTGCATGGGGTGTCTCTGCCCTGGAATCATCTATTATGGCTACAATGTGCAGTGGGGATCTAAATACATTAACGTGTCAGTGAGGTAGGGATGCTAGGTTTTGGTCTGTCAGCTTCTGGGATGAAAACCCCATTGAGCTCAGCTAAACCACTACACTATCCGCTTTTCAATTTTCACATTGTCCTTGTGATATGTATCCTGAAGCTCATCAGAGGCAATCACAAGCTTTATACAAGCAAGAATGATCTTTGCAGTAAACTCAGTCTGAAGGGACTAGCCAAGGCCACAAAGAGATGACTGATTCAGCTAAGGTGACAGAGATAGGCCCAAAAACTTGGCATGCCCAAGCCAATGTTACAGGTGTTATAGAAAGCCAGTTTCCTCCACCCACATAGCCTGTGGTGGAGGACATGGGAAATAGACACAAGTGTCACAATCTGTCTCCCAGGTAATAACTGACCCAGATAATACAACAGCAAAAAAACCCTTATCATTGCAGTTCAAGAGTGCCATATTAAAGCTGCAGACCTGGTGGACTCAAGATGGAAAACATCAGGGTAGTTCAACATATGAATTCTATTTGTTCTTCTCTTGTATTTTTCTCTTTCCCTTTGACTTTGTTGAGTGTGTCAAGTTTGTATTTCAAACTCAGTACTCAGAGAAATGTTTTGTCATTCATTTCTTGTTTTGGAATAGAAACTCAGTTATCCAACAGAATTCCTCTGCAGAGACAGAAGGAATTCTCCAGCAGGAATGAAGAAAGCTAAGCAGTGATGACCATGTTTAGGAAATACATTAACCTCTTGTTTCAGGCATAGCCGGAACCAATAGCAGATCTTCTTTACGTGGCTAAACTCACTAAGATAGTGCAGATATCTAGAAAACTTCTCTAAATAACCAGGACCACAACACTTCAGTTGTAAGCAGAAGCACATAAATACACACTGCATATTATGTATGTAAGTATCAATAGCTCCAACTATCTCCTACTGCAAAAAGTTGAGAGAAAATAATTAATGTAATTAATTATTTAAATAATAATAAATGAATAAATTAAGTTTGCTAGTTTCTTTTGACTAGAACTTACACCTCTACACAGAAGTCTTATGTGTACTCATATTTGGATTTCCAAGCATGTTGTTTGCTGTCTCCCAGACCAGCAAACCTGATCTACCACATACTGCCTGTCGATTTAAAAAGAGAAGCAAATACAGTTTTTGTATGATCCTGGAAGCAAAATGTACAAACCCAGAGCTACTTCCTAGAAAGCTGTATGGGCTCAGTACATAACAAGCTATATGGTATAGATGTAACCATAAGGTGATTGCATGCTAAGCCCATACAGGAATAAATATTGATTTCAAATGTGGCCATCAGGATTTCAGTGCTAAGCAGAAACAAGAGCAATGTGGAAATACTTTCAAAAATACTTTGTCAGACTCAGGCCATGCACCACAAGAACATGATGTCTGGAAGGGGAATCAGCTTGGCATATACAAACACACTTTCTTGAGCCTGCTGTTTCCACACAACTTGCACTGTGGCTGTAAAGAGGGGTACACAGTCACCACAAGACAAAAATCACACCAGTGACTGTTTCAAGACTGCCATGCCCATCATGGCACCTAGGCTAAAGAAAGGATGCAGTGGTAGTGCCCACTGATCTCATTATAAACCAGCCTGGGGGAAGGAAAAAGCAGCAAAAAAAGATTATACACACTTTTGATTGCAGATGACAATTCATTAACCCAGGACAATGATACACATGCGTGTGCTATAAGCACAGGTAATGACTTACTGACAGGGTAGAATACAATGCAGGTTAATCATTCTGATTGCTAGATTATGCAGTCAAAAAACATCTGCTTTTCCAACAAGTTTTTTTAGCAAAGACTTACAAACAAACAGGAGAGCCACGAACACCTGAGACTGGAAACCCCTCACTGTGGCCTTTGAGCCAAGGAACACATCACCTTCCCAGTTCATCTCAGCCTAGTCAACTGGCACTTTGTGCATAGGAGAACCAAAGCTTCACTTACCTAGAACAGAAGACAAAGAGAGAGGAAAAAAAAAAGGTTATTGGATTTCCCTGAAATATACAGATGCAGCTTATCTTTATTTCCCAGGCCATTCCCATGCCCTGGCACATCGTTAGGAGATTCCTGACACGTTCAGGAACAGGAGTGATCTATGATAGTTCTTTTAGCAAATGGCCACTATCTCCCCTGCTGTAATTGGTCTGTGGTGCCATTTAATGTAATACAGATTATTCATTAAGGAAAGCAAAAAAAAAAAAAAAAAAAAAAAAAAAAAAAGAAAGAGAGTCTCCACAACAACATTAACCACACGGAAGGGCACAAATTATTCTGACTGTGAACAGCAGGGTGCAGAAGGTCTTGAAGACTACTAAAACAAACTGTGGCAGGAAAGAAAAAGGCTCTTATTAAGGGAAGGATGGATTGAGTCACTGTGCCTCATGCTTCTGTCACGTATTGTATTAACTACAGCTTCAATGAAAGGCCTTGATAACCTTGGTTTAAGTAAAGCAGGGTCTGCCATGGGAAGAGATATTTTCAGGTCCATGCCACCTCCGCATTTCAAAATTTTCATGAAGACAAGACACCTTCATGAACAATATATCACAGACATAAAAAACCACTGCAACTGTCTCACAAGGAGCTACCACCTGAATAAGCCAGAGGGAAGACATAAAAGGGGGCTGCTAGATAGGATGCAAGGAAACTAAGCAGACCTGAAGCAGCACTAAGCCTTTCTTTTGGACCAGTTTCATCAAACGCTGATTTATAGATCTGGAGTAATCAATCACCCAGGACTCATCTTTGCAAGCAATAACTACTAAATAAAGATTATTTGCTTATTCTCAAGAGTTAACCTGCCCCTGAAAGGTAACTCAAATCTCCAGAAAAGGGGGTAATGCAACTAGACCAACAGTCAGTTCCTGGGAAAGGAAGAGGTTTCCTCCAGCTCAGTTTTGAACAAAGTCATGCAAGCATTTTCATGTTCGAAACTGTGTGGCGGTTACCTCTGCATGGTTCTACCAGTCCGGGATAGCACAGAGCAGGACTTAAATATCCAGCACAAGATTTGCCTGCCACCATGGTCTGCATCATTTGAACTGTAATGGAATATAGCTACTATCACAGAATCCCCTAGAGGATATGCAGTCAGGCTTGTGGACAATGGGGAAAGAAAGAAATAGGTTAATATACATTCATGGCACATTTGCAAAGAGATTGCTTTGCTCACAGTGAGATTTGCACCTGTATAATTGTATCACTTTCAAATTAACCATCATCACACTCTCAACCAATATATGATCTACAGAGTAGGTCTCATCCTTGGACTTTCATAATCAGTATAAAAATACATATATTGGCTCTGAATGCACCAAGATCTCTGCTGGTACACGGGAAACACAGATAAATGCCAGCTGACCCACTAAGTCTTGGTATTTTGTTTCTCCAAAGCCCTGTCATAGCACGTATCTTTGCATAAGCAATAACTGGTCTGTGCAACAGGAGCACTGTAATAGTTAACAATATGTTCCCTTTGCAGAACACTGCAGAAAAGTAGCACAAGTCTGACTTTTCTGAGGACAACTTAAGCTCAGGAAAGGTTAAGTGAATTGCCAGCAGATACATAGTGTAGCTGTCACACAGGGACACACAGGACCTGTAACTCTTGGCTTCCCCAACATGCACATTTAATTACTGGTTATCTCCATGCAGGAACAGCAACCCACAAGTGCAGTGTAGCATCAGCCCGAAGCCTCCCTAGTGCCGTGCCTGCCCCTCCTCTGCCGTCTCCTCCAAATGGCTCCCAGCAAAAGGCGGATTACTTAATTGTGTTATTAGCTGAATTATTAATTGATATGAAAACAGCATTTTACTGGGCATAAAAAGTCATTTGGAAATGAGATAAAATGTTCTCGGCACCGACTGCCTCCGAGCAGAGCTGGAGCGAGGGCTCCGACAGCTTGATTATTATTCACATTAGGGCAATCTGGTGAGCTCCCAACACAAGGACGGCAGAGTCCCCGAGTACCGTATCCATCAGGCTTCATCCCTGTCCTTTTCTTTTTCCTCTCCACACCATCACTGCCTGCTTTGCATTTATGTGGGAGACCTCAGGAGTAATTTTTCTTTTCTGATCAATTCCAGCTGTCATCACTGCAGAGCTCTTAACGATAGCAGCAGTGGGAAAATAGTGTTTTTCCCTTTAGCCCCACACCAGGAAAGACTGTCTTTCTTCCTCTTTCCCAAAACCTTCTGTGCCCCAAAAGGGAAGATACTGTTTCCCAAGATACTCTTTGTTGGAAAGAAGCTGCTTGCATTTCTCTGTCTCCAAGTCCCACTGTGGAAATAGCTGTCTGTGTATGTATACCTTCTAAAAAATGTTCCAGTATTTCATCGTGGGGGGTGTCTGTATGTGTGTGTCCAAGTCTTGATGCCATTTCAGCCTTTGTTCAAAAGTGTGTCTTTGGAGAGGATACACTTTCAACCCAGACAGACCCTTTTCCCCCGGTGCTGACAGGGGACACTTTTATGGATGCTCACCATGCCATCCATCCCACTTCTCTGTGCCTATCCCCCTCTCCCACTCCCTTATCAGCCCCCCAAGGCTTTGCAGAACCACAGCAGGAGCAGAACTGCCCAACAGATGATACCAATTAATTGTGAACCTCTATTAAACAGGCAAAACGTGCACCCTTGTGCAAGGGGGGTGATAAACCCTCCCCTACCTTTTTTCTTTACCCCATTTGCAGTCACCCTGCCAGTGGTAACCCACCCTCACTGACCCACATCTCTAACATGCAGCCAGAGTGAGCAGACACCAGTGATCAATCCCATCTCTCACATGCAAACCTTGTAATTTAGCAATAACTACTCAACCACCATTGACCTGCTAATTAATCCATGGATTTTTTGTTGTGACTTTAATCGTTGGCCCCGATATCTGAGTCACTTTAGACTGCTCACTCTGTGCAAAGCCTAACCAACTAAATGCTACTTCAGCTCCGTAGTAATAAAACACTGAAATATATTGACTCCCTGCCAGCTCTTGTGCTTGCTCTCTGCCTCTCTGCTTGCTGGCTGAGTGCTGGTGTGTGAAGGGAATATAGAGAGGAGAAGACATTGGCTGTGAAAGATGAAGTTTGGGACACAGGTGAGAGAAAGCAAGAATCAGTCACTGGTGACAGGCCACCAAGGGCAGTCTCTGATCCCTGCTACTGCCTTGCTCTGACAAACTCAAACCCGATGTTCTTCCATCCTGACATGGACTTGACAGCACTAAAAATTCACAGGCTTGCTGGATCCTGCCTTCTTTCTGCATTCCTTAATGAAGAAATTCTTATGCTCTTGATTATTGCTGTCACACCAACTATATACAAGTTAACGGTAAAAAGCCAGATAGCATAAGCAAAAAATTAATACATGCAGTGGAGAGACAGGAGACCTGTATTTTTTGTTTTGCTAGTACTTCCAGAGGATCCCTGTGTGAACACAGATGAATCACGATGAATGCAGTGTTCTAAAGTGACTTGTACCTTTTGGTGCCTTGATGATAAGTTTGGGGAGATGAAAATGGCAGTCTGAAACTCTGACATGGCAGAAGCTGCTGATGCTCAGCCTGCCTGGGCATTGAATGACTGTGAACCAGACCCTTACACTAGCAGTTTGATAATGTGGGTCACTCTGATGTTGAGGATAGGACAAAGAGAGTAAAGGGTGATAGTTCAGTGCTTAGAGCAGAGAAGTAAAGAGGAGGCTGTTAACTCCCTCAAGGAAATTCTCATCAAAAAGTATTAATTTTCATTTGGTTAAAAACACAGCAGAAGCTCTGTCAGCAGCAGCAGCCACGTGGAAATAAAGTAGAAGGTGGCAAGTCCTTCCAATTACTGCCATAGCTTGCTGCCACCACTTTTTGTTGTGGCTGATCTGTAGTCCTCAGCCATTCCTGATGCCCATCTCATGGTCTGCTGCAAACAGACGCACCTCACAACTTCTCTGTCCAAAATGTTCATGGGGTCTCTACAGCTAAGCCCCAGGAGCAGGCCAGTGAGTCGTGGGAAAAAACACAGGCAACAGGAATAAGAGGGTGTGGTGAAGGGGGGACTGGTGAAGTTGAGACAACCCCACAAGCAAGCTACCTGTGCATCAGTGCATCACACGTGCAGATAGAGTGGTGGTGCCCCCAAAGCTTGCAGGCTTGGCATGGATGGGAAGACCGACACACTCCAATGAGACAGGGATGCATTGGCCCTGTCACAAAAACCTACCATGCCCCTACACCAACACTATAGTAACACTGTGACCACAACAGAATAGCTCAAACCCCATTCTGCTGGCACACCTGAGATGCTGTAACCAGGGGGCAATGGCAGGACAGAGGCACTTATTGTTGGAGAGGGCTATTGGGAAAGCCCTATGCTTCCTGATGCTAACGCTGCTGTTGCCATGTAAATAGCTAGTGTTCCCAAGACTGCTGTCTCTCCCATCCTTTTCTATTTGTCTCTGTAAACAGCAGTGCCAGAGCATGTCTGGGGTACAAAGAGTGGACCGAACAAGTCTTCCCAGCAACAATGGGTCACACTGGCAACTCTGAGGGGGTCTGGCAGCAAGCTTGTCTGAAAGTTTCCTTGCGGACTTCCTGGGATCTTACTGTCCTGATCTGCCCTCTCTTTTTTAATACTGCAAATAATGTTTCCGAAATGCAGGTCGTTTGGGGTAATTTATGATATCTTTCATTGCCAAGAGGGTCTATCAGCAGCGGATCTCCTGCTGGTTAGCCCTTCAGGACTTTTGAACAGGAAGGATTTTTCTGTGCTACCCCCAAAACTGTCTAGATGCAGAACAGTCAGCTGGGAGGAAGCTGAAAATTGCTTGTTTGAGTGCCAACACATACTGGGTTGGAGATGCTGCACAGTACATGCAAAATGTCTCAGTGAAAGGACACCATTTTGCTGAATAGCTTTGTCACTGAATTGCTTGATCAAAGATACCAGTATGAACAAAGTCATTGTAGGCATGAGAATAAGTTATATCTTACTGACTTCTTTTACAGAGTAATTATCACTGAGAGAAATATTTCCGTCTTTACAGAGAAATATGCATTACAAATAGCTCACCATTTTGGGGCAGGATGGACCTTCAACAGACCTCGTGTGCTTTATAGGAGAACAGTTAAGTGACTTCATTTTGGAAATGCACTGCTTTACAATATTCTTCCTGACACACATATGGATCCAGTCTCATCCATCTCAAGACTTTGGACTTCAAATCTGCTTGAAGAGGGTGCTTTCAATCTCTGCTACTTGGCTCTTATTTTGCCTGCAATCTACTGAACTGCTGTGTCTGAGACAGCAAAACAGAACCCTTGCACCTGATGGCTGCCTGGTAGCCTGATGCCAACCTTGGGCAGGACTGTGTCATGGGCTGTCTTTAGGCAATTTTCATATTCTTTACACCCTAGGAAATTCTACAGGTGTCTTGCTGTCCCTGTTCACAGAATGGGAAAGTTAAGAGTTACTGTACTGCTACATCTCCCTGTATCCCCATGTCAAAACATGAAGTAACTGTTAGGAGTTAAGAAATTTTTACACTCATGCTTTGATGATTAAAGTGCTCCTTTAGAGGTGTAAACCTCAGTGGAGCACTTTAATCCCTGGTGGCAAAAGCAGAATTTTTTTTAAATTAAATACCAGCTCTTCCACACACAAGAGGCAAGGGGACCCCAACCTGCATTAGTTCAGAGGCACTGAGGAACAAATACAGCATGTCCAACCACCTGAACAGTGGTGATCATGCCAATTTATTCCCAGATTAACACTTTCCCAGAGAAGAGAGTTTGTTTGCATGTGGGGTTTAAACTATATCCAGGCCTACCAGTTTTCTGATAAGTCCTTGGGATTCATCCTGTGAAGATGCTGCCTCTTGTACATGCAAGAAGAAAATGTTCCCTTTATCACTTGACTGCCTTACAGAGCCCAGCAGCCACTTTGAATTTACATTGGGTTTCCCTTGGAGAATCCTGAATGAATGAGAACTAGAGAGTAAGAAAGACAGTAAATGGTTTGAGGAGCCTGATGTGTGATTCTCTCCTCTAGTCCAGCAAGATCTATTAAGACTATTAAGAGAAATCTTACTGCTTGGGCATATACAGAGAATAACAGAATGTAGGAAACAACTTTGTATGGAGAGGGAGCAGTCAGATGGGAACTCAGAGGGTTCTGTGGTTGTTCTTCAGGAAATTTAACCAGGCATTTACAAGACCTCCATCAGCAACACCCTATCTGGACACCTTGTATCTGAATTTCTACTCACCAGGCTTCCTGGGAGGCTAGGCAAAACAACTGTGCCCATCTGAAAGATGGACAGAAGATTCAGTGATTTCATCAAACTCAAACTTGCTGCCTCTAGCAGAGATGAGAATCAAACACAGATTTTTCCAAGACTGACAGCCTAGCCTTTTCCCATCCAGTTTCCTGTACTGGAAAGTAAAGCAAAAAGTTGGGATTTTGTTTTGTTGTTGGTTTATTTTTGGGGTTGTTTTGTTTTGTTTTTTCGGGGTTTTTTGCTTTCTTCTAAAAGCAGAACTCTGCCTCACATGACTGAGGAGTGTCTACAGCCAGCCCTTAGGCATGAGTTGGACCTTTCCCACTTTATCCAGCTGCATACAGCTGCCCTATCCTGTCCTCAGATCTCATAAAACCATAAAGGTTCATGTCATACGGTGACATTACAATAGCACAACAACAACACAGGAGCACTTTCCAAGCCTGAATTCCTCTGACTGCCAGAGGGAGCTTTCAGTGTGACAGGGGGAATCTGACAAAGATGGCTTCAGCTGGAGGGGTCTGACTGGTATGAATCAAACCTCAGCCACCACCTCTGTTCAAGCAGGTCCCACCTTCCTGATGCAGTGTTGGCACAGCAAGCTCAGGATTAGTTTTGAAACTCCTGCCTCCTAAAGCAGCAGCAAGCTGCCTGCAGCCTTTCCAGCTATTTGACCATGCTCTTACAGCACAGGGAAAAATTCATCTCAATTGAAAAATTGGGGTATAGGAAGTAGAGTGGTGTTTCCCAAGTGTCCTCCCCTCAATTCATCGTGGCAGGAGGGGATGGTCCTGTTCAGAGGAAAACAGCCAGAATGAATGATTGCATCCATGCCACTGAAAGATGCTGATGAGAAAAACCCAGGCTCCTGCCTGTCATATATTCAAAACCCCCAGACACTGGCTCAGAGCCTTGCCTGTCGCTTTCCTTAAGCCTCTGCTGAGGAGGAAGAGTGAAGATCTCAGAGACAGTGTTTAGTGTCATAGACAGTTCGGCAAGAGAAAATTTTTCACCCCGTTAAATCCCTCTGCAGAATATTATCTGCTGGTTTCCCCCCTTTTCTATGATTTTCTTATGATTATCTCCTGCTGTTTCTGTCCTCAGCAGCCAAATAAATAAATAGCAGTATAGCTGTCAGCAGCTTTAGCTGAGTAAGAAGGCCCTGCAGACAGCTGTGGTGGACTGCACCCCTCCTTGCTCTCAGAACCACTGCCCTCCAGGCAGCATCAAGATGCTTGAAATGCTCAGGTCCAAGGGAGTGGGAAAGGGCTGAGAGTGCAGCCTCTTGCTTCTCTGCCTGTCTATAGCTTCTCAGACAGGGACATGTCACTGTCTTACATATAAAAGATGATGATGATTATAACATTAACAGCAAGTTGATCAGGGAGAAGGCCTACCAATATTTAACCCCCACACCTGTGCTTGTTGAGTGTGTTCTTATAATCCCATGGCACAAATGAAAAAAAAACCAGTGTAAAAGAGGTGAAAGAACCTTCATGGGGTCACAAAACCAGGAGGTGGCAGACCCAGGAATAAAACCCAGCCAATCTGATAACAAGGCACTGGTGTCTTACCCATAAAACAATTCTGCCCTTTAAAAAAATGCACTTCTTTCTCTTCTGTGTGTTGTATCCTTTAGCTCCTACCTATTGGTTCCTTTCCTCTGCCTCGTTTATTCATATGGCAGGTGCACAGATGTGCACAACACTTTACATATAAATAAAAAGACAAGAGGACTGTACAGGGGGACTTGAGAGTCTGGCTACTGCTTTCTCTCATAGCTCAGGAATTCACAGCATCACAGAATGTCGGGGGTTGGAAGGGACCTCTGAAGATCATCAAGTCCAACCCCCCTGCCAGAGCAGGACCAAAACCTGGCCAGCTCACTCAGAAATGCATCCAGATGGGTCTTGAAAGTCTCCAGACTCCACAACCATTCTGGACAGCCTGTTCCAGAGCTCTGTAACCCTTACAGTAAAGAAATTGTTCCTCATGTTGAGGTGGACACATTAATTAGATCCCCTCTCAGTCTTTTCCTCTCCCAACTAAAAAGCCCCATGTTTCTCAGTCTTTCTTCACAAGGCAGGTGTTTCAGTCCCTTAACCATCCTCATAGCCCTCTGTTATCCTCTCTCAAGTAAATCCCTGTCCCTCTTGAACAGGGGAGCCCAGAACTGGGTGCAATTCTCTAGCTGAGGTCTCACTAGGGCAGAGTAGAGGGGGAGGAGAACCTCCCTCCATCTGCTGGACAGACTCTTTTTAATGCACCCAATTTGCCACCTTGACCACGAGGGCACATTGCTGTCCCATGGATAACTTGCTGTCCATCAGGACTCCAAGCTCCTAATTCCATCACAGACTCATTTTTTCTATGCTCCTCAGGGACTGTGGTCCCTTTGGGATGATGTTTAATTCACTTCCTGTGACACTCAGGTACTTTAGAGGTACTTATCTTGTCTTTTTCATCTGAGCTCAGTGGTCAGATGTCAGGCTTTTTTCTTCCATATATAGATTTCTTCTCCTTGCTAGCTAGTTGAAGCTTTTCTTCTACTTCAGCCTCCATCTTTGGTCTTGCTCTCTCATTTCTCTTTTTCTCCTTCTCTGTTTTCAGCATATCTTCCTCATTGTTTCTTTTAGAGCTCTTTTCTCCTTGCCCTTCTCCAAATATCTTCCCCAGCCCCCAGCTCTGCCCATGCCTGCTCTCCTTCCTAGTAATACTCTTCGTTAGATCAAGTGCTGGATCTTACCAAATAAGCACCTTTCCAGGGGTACACAGAATATTAACGAGATGATGAACTTGTTACTGCAAAATAACATGAGATATACAGAACTGGTTCATTTTTAACACAGCCATTAGAAGTTAAGTCCCAGGGCAGTGCACTAGCAGCACCAGCAGTTGGTACAGAGCAGGAATGGCTAGGTTTTTTTACAGTGTGTGATATCTTAACCCAGCAGTTGCTGATTTGATTGTACTTTAAAAAAAAAAAACCAACAAAAAAAAACATTTACTTCTTTCCTATTTCCTGCAGTCCCATCCAGCACACAGGTCAAAGGAGCAGATACCCATTTTCGGATATCTACCAGGCCACAAACATGAAAACACCTTACACTTCCAGCTCTTCTCTCTGTATCTTCCAGACTTCAAACTATTGTGCTAATGGGAGCAAAAGGAAATCTCTATTTTCTTGGGGAAGAATAAATTTCTTATACTTTTCTATATGGATGGTGTGATTTAAGCAGGCAAAGAAGTGTCAACCCACTCCCAGCTGTCACAGGAACTGGCTTTTATCTTGCAATGCTTTGAGAACCTGAAGTTTTCAAAAACATGAAAATAAGGAGCTTCATGCCTTATCCTGCTTTCTGACAGTCGTTTCCTAGCACCAGAAAGTGTAAGGGTCAGGTTAATTACTTTGCACCTACTTGTACAAATTTTTAGGAGCTCCATCCAATTGATGTCATTTCTTCGATCACTGCCTTCCCTCTATTAGCTATGTAACCTACTCTCAAGGATATTTTTGTGATGAAGTAAAAAAAAAAAAAAGTCAAAGATGTGATCATCAGAAGACTGAAACAAAGCTAGTCCTCACTAGGAAACTGGAGATCACAACACTTGCACACTTCTTACACTCATTGAATAGGTTAATATAGCAAATTCACTGATACTGTAAGTTGTGCACAGATGGCTTGAAACTCAAGATACTGGGAACCACTGGAATCCAGAAGCCTAGATTGTGCAGAATACAATCATGACCTTAGATAGAAAAACTAATTTTAAAAAAAATTAACAAAACAACCAACCAAAAAAAACACCCCCCAAAAAAACCAAACCAAAAACAAAACCAAAAGAAAAAAAAAATCATAGAATCATAGAATTAGCTGGGTTGGAAGGGACCTCAGAGATCATCAAGTCCAACCCTTGACCCACTACTGCTGCAGTTACCAGCCCATGGCACTGAGTGCCACATCCAGTCTCTTTTTAAATATCTCCTACTTCCCTGGGCAGCCCATTCCAATGCCTGATCACCCTCTCCTTAAAGAAATGCTTTCTAATATCCAACCTAAACCTCCCCCAGCACAACTTAAGACCATGCCCTCTTCTCTTGCTGAGAGGTGTCTGGGAAAAGAGACCAACCCCTCCCTGGCTACACCCTCCTTTCAGGGAGTTGTAGAGAGTGATGAGGTCTCCCCTGAGCCTCCTCTTCTCCAGGCTGAACAGCCCCAGCTCCCTCAGCCTCTCCTCATAGGATCTGTGCTCGAGTCCCTTCACCAGCCTGGTTGCCCTCCTTTGGACCTGCTCCAGGACCTCAATCTCCTTCCTGAACTGAAGGGCCCAGAACTGGACACAGTACTCGAGGTGTGGCCTCACCAGCACTGAGTACAGGGGCAGAATCACTTCCCTGGACCTGCTGGCCACGCTGTTCCTGATACAGGCCTGGATGCCATTGGCCTTCTTGGCCACCTGGGCACACTGCTGGCTCATGTTCAGCTTCTTGTTGATGTGAACAAGAAGATCCAAACAAGAAATAACAACCAGGAAAAACACAACAAACTTTCGATGTTTACTTCACTGTTTTTGAATGCTTTAAGCTCCTTTACCTCTTGGAAGTGTAACATTCAATAATATTACAGCAATATCCACTCTGTCCTAAAACTGCAGGGCTGAGGTGATTTGGACCCTGCTGTGGGGTCTCCTTCAGGCACTCTGAGGTGCGCAGTCCCCTCCTGACTGTAGGAGGAGGAGTTCCCCAGCCATCCTTTCAAGCCCCCCCACCACTGTTGTTACCAGCCCCAGACATCTCATCTCTGCTTCTCCTGAGGCTGTGAGAGCAGGTGCTCTCACACTAGGCAAGAAGCCATTTCAGGTGAGCCCCATTCTCTCTTCCAAAAGCTGAAGTAAAAGCAAGCAGGAGAAAAGGCAGAAAGGAAACAGGCCAGGGGGTTAAGCTCTCTCTCTTCACTGAGAACTGCTGGCTGATCCTTTCTCTCTGCTACCCAAAACCTTCCTTCCTTAGCTGAGGAGAGTGCTTGAGCCCCAACAACATCCTGCACTGCCTTCCCATTAGGAGGCAAAGGCAAGGGCAGCCAAGCAGAGAGCTTTCTCCTCGGGCCATAACAAGCAGGAGCTTCTGTAGCCACAGACAGGCAAAAGTGGTTTTTTGGCAGGAATTAAATCAAGAATACTTAGGAAACAGTCTGGCTATCCAGAGAAAATGCAACCACGATCAGCTAGCTCAGCCTGATGTGCCTTTTCCCTAGCCCCCCAGGAACAATTAAACTGAAATTATTACTGTGATCTCAGTACTTAGGTCTGGACAAACATGCCCCAGGATCAAAACCACAAGGCACATCACCTCATGGGAGTTCTGCAGCTTTCCCTCAGCCCTTCCTTTGTTTTACAGCCAGGACCAATACTACTTCATGCACATGCTGACCTCTTAGAGGCACTGCTCTCCTCCCCACCAAAAACAAGTTGTATCTAGGGTGGGTAAAGTGAGAAGAAAAAGTAGCAAGGCAGGGACACTGTGCAGGCATGGAGGTAGGCTGGGAAGGATGGGATGTGGAGTTTGCCAGATACCATTAATGAGTTGAGAAGGCCCAGCTGCTCCATCAAGGCCAGCCTCAAAGCTTACACTTCTTGCTCCAAGCTACAGAGACACTTGGCTGAGAAGAAGACAGCCAAGGAGCCAAATTTCAGAGCCTGTTGCAGGAGACTAGTTGGCCCTATGATGCTCTGGGCCTCATCCACAGGATGGCTCGGGGTCCCACAGAGAGTCAGGCCAAGCCAGCCCACAGGGGGATGCCCGGGCATCGAAGGCAGCCAGGTGGGCAGCACAGTGCCTGTGAAAGCAGGCGGGCAGAAGCCACCAGAGAACTAAGGCTAATAAAACACTGGCTAGGTGCCTGCCTGCTGGCAAGTAGAGACAGAGCTGCTGGGAAGCGTGGGTAGAGCCTGGAGCCACATGAGCATAGATGCCATGGGCAGTAGAGCATGGCAAGAGCTCCAGGAGTAGCAGCCGGTGCTGAACTAACAGCCTGCCTGCTGGCACAGAGCTGGGAGGACTGGGCAAGGGAAGCAGAGAGTAACCATGCTCCTGGCTGAACAGAGAAATGGGGCAGGAGGGGAAAAGACAGCTGCTTCACGCCACCTCTGCTTTCCAGACCCTCAACACATAGCAATCCATTGATGAGCCATGGGAGCTGTCACTCCAGGAGAAGAACATCCCCAGGCAGAGGGAGGACAGCAGGATCAAGCAGCATGAGCATGCTGTTTATGCTGAGCTTTCGTGCAGATCTGCTGGGGCACCAGGCAGTTTGACAAAAGTAATAGAAAACACACAGTGGGATGAGGAGGGTGTTGTGCCACACAAATTAAGAGCCCAACTGCAGGCTCTGCTGCAGTTATTATATAAGGCACAAGGCAAGGGGCAGTCACTGAACCCCAGAGAGGAAGGAAAGGAATTATTAAGCTACAGTAAAGCTGCTGGCACTATAGAGTAGTACCAAAACCAACAGTCCTTTTCCTGAAATGATCATTAGGGCTAGTTGCTAGTTTTGCCAATCCATGCTTCCCAGCTACCAAGAAACACAAACTGGGAAGTTTTTTTTCACACATCTGTGCATCTTCTTACCCTGTTCCTGCCACAGAGCAGCTCAGCAACAGGTTTTACCCCTGATGTTCTCCAAGAAGCTTTCATGCTGAAAGAGTACTGCTAAGCACCTCTCACTACAGGAAAAACAGCTGAACCACTGATGAAGAGCTTGGCTGTGTCTTGTTCACATAATACCTGAACTGGCATCAGACGAAGTATTGCAGGAGAGCACTGAGCGGCCTCTGTCCCTGTGTGTAGCAATACAGCTGCCACACTTGTGAAGATACAGCTAGAGGGGAATTGAGCTGTTCCCTTCCACTGCACTGTCAAATGTAATTTATTCCCTGGCATTGTGTGATCAAGCAAAGGACGGGCAATAACATGCATAGCAGCTTATCCTGGAGAATGGCAACTTCACCTCTTCAGCTTCTAACTCAGCCTGACTGCAACTTCAGCCACGTAGTTGTACCTCTGCTGCAGCATTCCCGTCCCCAGCACTCTTGGTGGGAAGACAAAGAAGGCAGTACAGGTCACTGGTAAACTGGGGGGAAAAATCAGGGTGCCAGTAAAAGCAGAATCCCAAGGCTTTCCCCTGGAGGAGTAAAGCTGTTTAGAGCAGCGTGTAAATTCACAGCAAGAAGCAATAAAGGTGAGTTTTATACATTCCCATTATTGCTTCTACGTCTTTGCAATAATGTTTATTGACATGTTTGAATGGAGCAAAAGCTGCAGTTCAGTTCAACTGCCTGTGAAAATGGGACATTTGTCAAGAAACAAACCTTACAGATCTCAGTGGCCTCTCCCTTCCCAGTTATTAGTTGGGAAATACTGGAAAGAGTACGGAGCACCAAGTAAAAGGCATTCACTGAGATGCCCAGGGTGCCTTGGCTAGCAGTCCCTGAGGTGCAGAGGGAGAGGGAAAAGCTCAGCAGGTTAATGGGGAGCATTTACTTTGCATTGACACTCATGCCCAGCCTAAAAGTATGCATGCACATCAATTACAGAATCCCTATGAGGCACAATAAAATTAACCTTGCATAGCCAGAGAGATATACTATAAATGTGTCTTCTCGGAGGCTCTTGGCATGGCTTTAGCCAAGGTACCCTATAAGAACTTGATCATGACTTCGCTTGACACACCAAAATGCCCTTGCTCCTTCTTTCCACCAGGCCCTTTTCTGTGAGGTGAGGAGCCTCTTCTAAGTCCTTCTGAATTTTAAATATCCCTGAAGACATGCAACACATTTAAAATTCATTAAATGCAAAACACCTTATTTGGGAATTAGCATGTCAGAACTGCATGCCCCAGATTTCAACAATGCTTGGACTAGGCTCTTACTTTGGACCAGTAAAGGTGCAGAAATGACAGCAGTCATGCCACGCCAGAACGTTTAGATTTGTATCCCTGTGCTGAGCTTTAAATAGCCAATGGTTCCAAACGTAGCACGCTCTGTGGTTTTGCTTCGGGCATGCTTCACCTCTCATCACCCTTCTTGCACTAAAAATTCATGGTATGGGGCTCCCTCTGTTTCCATTACAAGCAAGGCTACCACACAGTTCATGCACGTAAGACCCTGCTGTGTCACCAATGCTCTCCCACGCTGTCCCAGCAGCAGCTCTGCCAGCACTGCTCTCTCCTCAGTGGCAATTATTCCGGTCATACATCCTCTCCACATGTGTCACTCGTTACCAGATAAACTAGACCTACTCTTGTGGACCCCTCCCTCCCCAGGATCCTGCGATGTCACTTTTCATTAAGCTTCATAAGCATTTCAAGTGACAATTCTCTCTGCACCCATTGCTGCACCAGCCCAGGGAACAGAACAGCCTCTGGTTAACATCACATCCCTGCTGCAGCTTTGGTTTTGTGCATGTTGATCAGAAATTACCTGGCTTAGAGAAAGTAATTGAATGATAAATGACCACCCATTCAGAGGTAGCTAGTTTCAGCCATAGCTTCTAGATATTAATATATTTGTCAATTCTTTCAAATCATCTGTGCTGGTGAGTAGTGGTATAGCTAAGGCATAAGAGCAGCTTTCAACTCTGGCAAGTGAAGCCCCCCTTGTCAGAGGGAAGAAAAGAGGACAAAGAACTTATTCCACACATTTTCAGCTGCATTTGCAAGGTGCTCTGGATTCAAGGAGGACTGACTGGGAGGGATTAGAGAGGGCTAGGGGTCCAGCATTGACCTTCAAAGGGCCTTTTGAACAGAGCTCCAAATGCAGGAAGAGCACAGATTGAGGTCTCAAAACTGCCTGTGTGTAACTGGATGAAACACCAAGTGGAAACATGCCAACTCATGCAAAAAAGACACAGTTTTCCACTGTTACCAGCTTTCCCTGAACTCTCAACAGCAGCATTCCCACAATTAAATTTTTCTATGTAAAGGGACAAAAAGTTAAGGGAGCACCTGGACTCCTCACCTAGGATATGCAGATCTCAAGATCCAACTCCTCTTCTGCAACAGTAGTTCAAAACTAAAGCTTTCCACCCTTTCTAAGCACAGCCACCTCCCTTTGGTACAATAAATAACTACTTACAGAGTAGGAGGTTTACACCTCTTCTATGCCCATTAGTGGTTCTGCCTGAGGGACCAGAATTCAGAATAACAGAACAGCTTTCCAACACCAGGATGAATATAAACCACTGTTTGTTTGCCTGTGGCATAAAATCAGAGTAATACATCCAAGCCTGCTTGTTTGCAAAATGCACGAAGTTTAACTAAGGATTAGCACACACAACTCACATTGTACCTCTCCAGCTGAGAGAGGAACTTCCAGAAACCTTCAGGATGAGTCTAAACATGCAAATAATTCTGAAATTCTATGGAGTATCACTTGATACATGGATCAAACTCTTATGTTTGTGTTTCCGAGATATGGAGAGATACGTGAAAATTTAAAATTTACAGACAATTTTCATTGTCATCTAGAACTCAAACTCTGGAAATAATTGCTCAGTCTTGTTCTGGATTTACTAAATTGCTATGGGTCATCAGAAAAAGACTCCTGGCTTTAAATGATTGGTCTATGGAGAAGTTTGAAGAACAGTCAGATATCTGAGCCATTAATGGAGTCCTGACAGTTTCACATTCCAGACAGAGATTCCTGACAGAATCATACTCACACAGTGGTCTTGGTGCAAGCTCTTAAAAAATATAGTTTCAGTTGGTTTGTTTTTGGTTTTTTTTGTTTTTTTTTTTTGTGACAGAAACTTCTCATTTCCCTTTGGCTGGTGACAGAAGATCTGCACCTTCACCTCTACTGCTTGGTGGGCTGCAGGATTGTTTTCTTGAGCCATTCAAGCCTAAAAGCTCCAGCAGTGAGCCAGTGACAGATCAGGTTCTGCCTTCCCAGCCTTTGCAGGCACTGGGGCAGCATGCAATTGCTGCCTTGAAAGCAGATGCGCAGAGCAACTGGGACCCTGCCACCAAACCTTTCCTCTGTTTCCTTACTGCACATCCCTTCATGCTCCACTTGCTTTTTCTCTTCCTCTCCCATAAGCCAGAGAGAGCTGTTATTTGGAAACAATTCCCCCTGTCTCCAACTTGGCCCCCAGCTCCCCTCTTCCTTCTGACAGATCTCAGGCAGAGTCACCATGACTGCTGGATGCAACAGCCTGGGGAAAATCAGGCATCCACCCCACCACTGGCAGCTGGGACCGCTCCCCTCTCCGCTCAACCGAGGGAGAGGTGACTAGAGGAGAGTGGGTGCACCATCCCCACCTCTGGAATCACAGCCACGGGGCACCCCGCCATGGGCACACCGGGCTTCCCGGCCTGCGGGCGGCCGGCACCCACGCAGGCGCCACGGCCTTGGCGGGAGCTCCGGCAGATTCCCACGCCTCGGGAGTGCCGCCGAGAGCCATTCCCCTTCGCCTTCCAGCCGGCAGGTTTACAAGCCTCTAATTCCCAGCTACAAGAGCTGCTCCCCGTGCCAAGGAAGCAGCGGTGCGTGCTGTCATTCACGCGGCTGGAAGGCCGCTCCCGCCAGCGTTTGCGGCTATCGCACCAGCTGCTCGGTGCTGGGAGCAGATGGCGGGATGGCACACCTGACAGGGAGCAGACCTTCCAAGGACGAAGGGGGAGGAAGAGTTTGCACGCGACGTGGACAAAACCTTATCTCCGGCCGTGGAAAGATGGAGCAAACCTACCTGACGATCCCTTCTCCCTCCCTCTCTCCCACGTCCTCTCCCTCCCCCCCAAAGTCTCAAGGAAAGATTTTTTTTTTACACGCGAGGGAAAACTTGGACAGGTGTCACTGATCCCTCTAAATTTGTACGCTTCTCCTGCCTCAGCCGAAATGCCCTTTGTTTGAGCTAATTACCAAGCACATTGAGCTAATTATCAAGCAAAATCCCAGCTCAGCCTTTCCCGTAAGGATATAAGAACACTTTCTTCAGGAGGGCTCAGATACTTCAAGCCCCTCCGCTCTTCAGAAATAACAGTGCCGTAAAAGGTGAGAGCTACGACCAGGGACAAGCTTATTTC
Organism: Florisuga fusca; assembly: GCA_038090715.1. Lineage (NCBI taxonomy): Eukaryota > Metazoa > Chordata > Aves > Apodiformes > Trochilidae > Florisuga > Florisuga fusca. The sequence goes on along the minus strand of JAAWXA010000004.1, from coordinate 52,105,963 downwards.
TTCTCCAGCCTCAGGCCATCCCAAAAAGGGATGGCAAGAGCACAGGATAATCCCAGTTCCAGCTCCTCATCTTCCCATTTCTCCCAGATGAAGTTACCAAAAGGAATGGAGACAGGAAAACATCACAGAGCACAACAGATATAAAAGAGTGATGTCACTTACAATCCATCCTGAAAAACTGATATGTGAGCGCACATACATTTAAATATTTGAAAAGCATCTTTTACAATGAATATCAAAATGACTTACAATCCAAGTCAGAGAAAAATGCCCTTACTTCTCCCTATCTCCCTTTTCTCATTACAGAGATAAATCCTGGCTGCGTCTCTCAGCTGCAGAGGGAGACTGAAGAAAATATATATAAAAACCATATATATGAGCGTGCATGTGTGTGTGTATGTATAAAATATACAACAGTAATAATCTCAACACTTTTAAGAGAAGTTTTCTGCCGAATACAGTCAGTCTGGGAGATGAGAAACTGTGGCTAATAGCCAAAGCCTCTCTCTTCCCAGCTGTGAAGCAGGTCAGAAAAGATGCTAGGCAGCAAATGCATGGGCTTGCACTGTGCTCCAAAAAGTGAGAGGACGGCAGGAGGAAGGAGCAGGAAGGACAGTCTTACATGTGTAGCAATAGTGTTTGAAGTTCAGCAGCCATGGACAGTCAGCCCTGTCAACACCAAGCACGCAAGCAGTATAAGTACAAGTACTCCACCTATCCCAAGATTTTAAATCATGTCAGTTACAGAGTGCTCCCTTTCCATTGCATTCTTGTTTTATAATGAAAACTGAAACAAACCATGAATTCAGAAGCGCAGTCTTGTTCATGTTTTCTTTTCTTTCCTGTCAATGTCCTCCTAGCTACCATGGAACTCAATCAGCAAAGGTGCTGCTGCACAGACATTGCAGGGGATGTTCTGACTCAGAGGGAGCAATTCACACTCACATACATGGAGACAGAGAGATGTTGCTCTTTTAATTAGAGGGCTTTGCCTCTATTCCCAGCCCTAGTGACACCTGAAAAGCATATGCCACAGCACAACTATGTCTCGATGTTCTCACTCTTCTCTCTGAGTCCTATTTCAGTTCATGGGAGGTTTATTTGAACACATTTTGTGTCTGCACCGCTCAGTTTTTAAATGCTTTTCTCTACATAAATACTTGTATATTTGGAAGCTTTGAGCTGCGTGCCTTCACTGTGAGCCTAGGAGCATCACTGTATGCATACCCCTGTGACAGCCTTCTGGTACAATGCAACGGCCTGCAAAGCTGTAACACCTTCCACTGGAGCAATGCACAGTATCTTATCTACACAAGGCTGAAGAATCCTGTCAGTACCCCAGTGAACATTCACACTCTGAATCATTCATAAATCATTCAGTTTTCCAGAACATGGTAAGGATTTCCAAACATTACGAAAAGTTAATATCCCCCCTTCTTTTTGTCATTATAGGAGCCTCAAGCGTAGATGAAAGCCATGTATGCATGCCTTACTCTGCCATCAAAACCACAATTTACTTTCAGAAGCAGAAGCATCTGGTAAAGCACAAATTATCATTGACACACGAGACCAAAAATTCCAGAATTGGTAGCAATGCAATTGTCCTCAGTGTAGAAACCAGAAAAAAGATACAGATCTGTCAAGTATCCCAACGACTAAGGAGGACAGCGAGAAACACAGACTAAGTCTCCAGACCCACAAAAATGCTTTCCCAAACAGACCAGGCTTACACCATGTCTGTTCTCAGGACCCTGTGCACCCCAATTGAACAGTTTTCCTTGTATTTTCAACTATACACACACTAGATGACAGGATTTTATTTGAGCTTGCCACATGGGAAGAGCACAGCCTTTTATTCCCACAGATAAACAGCTACATTTACGCAGCTGTACGTATGCTTCCATACACATACCCAGTGATATCATGCAATGCTTGTGCCATTATGAGCACATGTTAAGGCTCCTACATGTGCAGGATTACAGAGTCCAGTACACGTGTCCTGGGTCACAGGAGGCCTTTGCCCTGTCTGTGTTTCTTGCCTTTTGAGCTTTGTAACAAGTGACAAACATGCATTTCTCCTCAGCTTTGACTCCTGGGCATAGCTGTGCTTGCATGGACCTAGGTGTTGAACAAATGATGATCAGCCAGCTGTAATGCTACTCTAAATGCAGGTTTGTGTATTGGCTCCAGGAACAAGCCTGGGAGATGCAGTTGAAACAAACACAGCCACTCTGAGTACAGGATCTGCATAAATCACTGTCCAGTATATTAATTCCTATTGACAGATTAATTCCTTTCTCAGCTTTTGCTTAAAAGTGTACCACTGAATACTAATAATAGTCCCCAGAGCTGCAGTAATGTCACTCAAGGCAGGGTGAAAGATGCTAGAGGGGATGATCTATGGCCTCCTTGATGGGGAAAGCTCTCAGCTGTGCCAGCTCCCCGGGCTGGCAGCTGGCAGCAGTGGGTGGAAGGAGCCACCTCCTCACCTTGCGAGCGGATAGGATTACTTGAGTCTATAATTCTGGCAAGAGGCAGCACTGTAAGCAACACTGCAGAGACACTAGAACTGGAAGAAAACCTCTCAAAGTCTGCCAGAGGAAAGTTGGAGATGGCAAGGCAAATCTTTATCTCCTCATAAAACTAGCTGCATCTGCAACACAGCAAGGGCACTGGCCTGAGAGTCAGGGCAGGCAGCAGAGCAGGGAAGCTCTGTGATGTTTCCCAGCCCCAGCTGATTCCTTGGCTGCATTTTATTCTCTGCACCTGAAGAAAAAAAAAAAAAACGAATGCAAAGATATTTTTCACTTAATCAAGTCTCCCTGCCGAGGTGTCAGGCACAGAGAAATCACTTGTCACTCCAATGCTTCCCAGCATGTGCTCACTGCACCAAAGAACGGAGGGCAAAGGGATTACAGAATTAAGCGATACCGGTACAGCAGTCGGAGAGTGGCCAAGATTTACCTGTCACTTGGAAGAAAACTCCATTTCATTTCATTATTTACTAAGAGTGAAAGTTAAAGTGGTGGGGCCTGGCCAAGTCCTGGGATCTATAAGCAGGAGATGTCAAACTGTCAGCCCATGACAGCCCACACCAGGCAACTTAACCTTTCCCTGGGCAACAGTAATCCCCCGGCTCAGGCTTAGGTGCAGGTTCCTAGACTCCTATCAGACATCATCACTGCCTGTCAGTTACCTGGAGGACCAGCTTCACCCTTTCTCAGAGGACTAGAAGAGGTCTTTTCTGGGAGTCAGGGTAATGGCACTAAACCTACAGGTCTGAAAAAGTGGTTTCCCCTCTCTATAATGCCAGTGACTCTGAAGGGAAATGGCTGCTTATGATTTGAGGTGCTCACTTGGTTTTTGCTGACAATAAAACCAGGACCAGCCTGGCAAGCTCTGGTCAGATTAGAACAAAGTGCAGGAGCAGAGAGAAAGGCCCATCTAGCACAGTTCTCCTTCCCTGCCTCTCCCTTTCAAGAAGGCCCCTTGCACCAGGCTGTCTCCAGCAGCAGGACTGGAAGGACTGTGGGAATCCAAAGTGCTGTGTCTGCCTCTGCTGATAATAAATGACCCTTAAAGCAAAATGTGTTCCTGCTCATACACTTTCTTTAATAAAAAAGATGATGAAATATTTTTTTATTAATGAAATCTTTTTCTTTTTTTTTTTTCCCCAAAAATCCCCTCTTGGCCTCTTAAGTCTCTTCCCCACTTTCTCATGTAAAGATACAACTAAGAGCCCCTGAGACAGAAGCTGTCTCACTCTTCTATTTTTAGTGCACGCCTCCGTCCTACTTCACTTGATCAGACTTCCCATCTTCCCCCAAGATCCCACCTGCCTCCTTCTGTGTCTGCTTCCTTTCCTCCTCCAAATTGTCCTCCTTGTAGTACACTGCCTGGAATGGTCTAGTCAGAATTAATTCCCATTACACTTTCTTGGCAAATGAGCACAGCCCCTTTGTTCCATTTTGATTTGGCTTTATCCCTGCATTGTGGGTCATGGTGCCTCCCCCATCACTCTGCTCTTCCAGCAGGTTTGCTCCTAAAGGAGCAAAGCAGCAATTTCACAGGTATTGAAGGGAGCTTCTGGGTGAAAATCAGGACTTTGCAGCTGGCTGGCTGTTTTTCTCTAGCTGGCTGAAAAAATTTCCAGAGCTGGACCTCTCTCAACTTGGACAAAAATCTAGTTCACTTAACGATACTCCAGCTTGTAAAAAGTGTAAACAGAACATTTTTTAAAACCAGGTGTACCTGAAGGCAGATTAATTCCCAGATGTCATGAATCAATGCAGCACAGTTTCATACAGCAACAATAACCATTCTCAGGCTCTTTATCTGTCACTAAGCTTTGTTCCTGCTGGTTGTGTCCCACCATAAACTCAACTGCACCTTAATGCCAGCAAGGGCCTTTCTCCTGCCCAGTTTCAGTGCCAAGAGTGCACTGCCTTTCAGCTTGGTGCAATGGTCTCAGCTGCACATAGCTCAAAGTCCTCAAGCTTCTGCTTGTTGTCTGTATTAAAAAATGGATCTGAGGGTGGCACACATGCTGTTTCAGTCCATACAGGTGCTGACCAGTTCTTGGCTGGAAAGATGACAGCACACATGATGCTGAAATTAAAAAACAATACCTCTGCTAAAGTGTTGTCTGTCTTCTGCTTCTGCCAAAGGAACACGTGCTGGTTACACTCATGCCCTGAACAGCATCACCTTAACTATGCAAGCTCCACCTTGCTCCTCATTATTATAAGCTTATATGCTGAACAGTACCCTGCTTGCATGGGAACCACAGACCATAAATACCCCATGAAATGTACACATTCTGTCTCTAAACAAAGATTTTCCATGTAGTCTCGATGCTCTGCAAGCTCCCCATCTTTTCTTATTCTGCCCCTTCATACTAGCCTGTACCCTTTCTTCTATCTGGACTATCTCCTTGAAAACCTTGAAATCCACTAGTGCACAATTAATTTAGTTCTCTTTCTGCTTTTTCAGTTTCTTCCACTGGCTTTTTTTCTTCTTGTCCTGACTCTATTCACTTGTCTCTCTGCCTGTGCTCACTCCATATGTTTTGGCCCTCTACACCTCCCTCCTATGACTTTCTCTGCTCTTCTATCAGTCTTTTGCTTCTTCATTTCTCTAACCTACCCTGAATTGTTTTGTCTTTGTCTTTTTTTAAGCAAAATTAAGACTGTCCATGAATATAAGTGAAAGGTACCTCCCTGGATATTTTTAAATCTTCTAAAACAAGCCCCAAGGCTCAGTAAAAGCCTATTTGCCTAGAAACAGCCACACAAAAAATCTTGCGCTAGTTACAGGCAGTTAGTTCTTCACACAAACACCAGGAGGTACTTGTCTGTTCTACTTTATCTCCAAACAGCAGCACTGAAATACACCATTCAGATTCTCTTCCTTGTCCTTCCTTGGGTCACTGCTATGCAGAGCTGAAGGGTAAACACAGATTAACTCGTCTACAGCACTTCTGATTTGGCAAGTGCAGGGCTTCTCTTTGTACATCCACTGCCCTGATACACCCAGCAATGCACGATTTATCTTATTGACACTGAAGGTAAACTCCTGAAATCTCCTGAAACTTTTAGATACAGATTTGTGATACTGTTTCTCCAGAAGTGAGGCAAGGCCGCAGTCCTGGTGGGAGGTGATAGTACAACCTCCATCACGTATTTGGGTGCAAATTTATTCAACCAAGTATACCTGGACTTAACATTTTTGCCTCAACCTTCACCTGAAAGCAAATTGAAAATCAGGAAACTAAACCTGGTTTCACAGGAGGAAAAAAGCAGATGGCCAAATGCATCATGTATCTTGAAAAATGGGAAAACGAGGGCATTATAAAGCAGAGAGCTTAGCTTTGGTTCCCAGAAACGGACTGGGACAAATATCCAGACTACTTTTAAGCACCTCCAAGATAACAAGGAGATGAGCAACAGGCAACATGCACTTGTCAAGGAAAAATATGCCAAACCAACCTAATTTTCTTTAGTGGAAGGGTAACAGGTCTTGTGGACAGCAGAGAAACAGTGAAACCATACATTTTGGCCTTACCAAGCTTTCTGACACCCTTTTGCCTGACATTTCTGCAGACAAGCTCAGAAAATATGATCTAGATTAATGCACTATACAATAGCTACAAACCTGTTGGAAAACAGTACTCCGAAAGTAGTTACCAATGGTTCATTGTCAAAATGCAAGGATACATCAGCAAGGTTTCTGCAGGGATCTGTTCACACCCTGGTGATACTCTATATTTTCATTAATGACCAGAATAAAGCCTGCTTATTGAATTTGCAGATGACAGCAAGCTGAGGAGGGGTGCAGATGGAAGACAGGTATAGAATTAAAAATTATCTCATCATATGTGCAATGTGAACTGATAAAAAGTAGAATAAAATACCAAATGGACATGTGCAAGGTACTTCACTACAGTAAGAACAACAGCCTCCACTGACACAGGATGAACAACCAAGCAGTCAAGCAGTCTGGAAGAAAAGGGGGTTACAAGTAGAAAAGGCGATGGCTGACCAAAAGCTCAACATGAATCACCATTGCCTTGGTAAAAAAAAAAAAAAAAGCAAATACCATGTAAGTATTCAAGGGTGTAATTAACAAAACAGAGAAACCAGTCTGCTTTAGCTGACACTGGTAAGAGTCAGCCAGGGTACTACTGTAACCACCTTGGGAGAATGAATCCCAAGGCAAGTGTGGACCCGCTGGAGAGAGAGATGAGGAAGGCAATAATAATAACCAGAAGCTGAGAAAGCACAGTTTCTAGGGTAGCTTGAAGGCACTGGGGCTGTTTACTTTAGAGAAGAAAAACGAAAAAAAAAAGAAGATGTTAAAACAGCTTTCAAAAACATTAAAGGTTTCAGAAAAAGAAAAAAAAAATAGAACAGTTTGTTCTGCATACCCTTGGAGAATACAACAAGGAATATAGGGCTTTAAATTGCAGAAAGGGAGATTAAGGTTAGAAGTCACCTCTGAGATTTAGTGGGAAGGACATTTAAGCACCAAAAAATATTGCCTCAGGTTGCAGAGACCCCACTGTTGGAAGGTGTTTCAGAGCTGGCTAGATAAACATGTCAGGAAACACCGGAATATAGCTGAACTGGCCTTTTGGCAGCAGGATGAGCAAAATCCCCTTGCCAGGTTACTTCTAGCCATTTCATAATGAAAAGTTTCTCTCTCGCACACAACACTTATCCACATAAAATCCTCTGCTCACCAGCACTGCTGGCAGAAATATGAGAGCTAAGAAAAGTAAACTGGACTGCTGGTCCATCTGCTGCCATGCCGTAGTGCTCTCAGTGCTTTTTATGGTGACAGTGACCACCCCACAGCATATCTCTCTAACTGTGCAGTGGCATGGGCTAAAACTTTTCTTCCCATTTGCTCAAAATACCAGCTTATGATGCAGCCAGAAAGGGATTTACTTTTTGGCATCACTGCAGGTGACCCCACCAATGTAAGAAGCTAAGGCAGCAGATCCCAAAATAGGGGTCTTGACTCCAACAAAAAAGTCTGAAATCTTGAAAGAAACATTACTGCCTCTGAAAGTGGGGCATCAAGAAGAAAAGTTTGGAAACTGCTGAGCTAAGGGCTTTTTTTTCAAGAATCTGACAAATTTCATTCTTAACTATAGGCTGTTTTGTGACGTGAATCCTGTATTGGAGTAGTAGCCTTTGTAACTGTATTTCTCTACAGCGTAAGGAGCAGCTGGACAAATACAAGCTCCTGTAGCAGTGACCTGGGTTATCAGGCAAGTCTGTGATTAGACCTGCTCAGAAAACAGAATTTTGTCCATAGGGAGCCCATGCTGTCCAGCACTTTCCAAGCAAAAGCACTCTGGCTGTGTATTCCTGTACTCATCTTTGCCTGTAAGTGGTTATAACAGCTTCTACGAATGCACAACCAGCTCCAGGGTCCAGTCCAGGCATGAATCCCTTGATATTTCCTCAGTGCATGTCCCATTCTTAGCTGCATGGGACGTTGGCTGTCTAGATTTGTAGATAAATCACAGGATAAGAGCACAACACCAGAGCATTTTTCACAAGCTTGCTAATGAAGATATTCAGGTCTTAAAATGTTACTGGCTGAAAGGACACTCATGTTTTTTCTTTTCTAATACGTCTGTGGTGGGAATATGAATTACTCTGCACCACCACATAAAAGGTATAAATACCAAAAGAAGAGAAGAATGGCTTGGGTCAGCCTAAATGCACCCAAGAGAGCAAGAAATGACACCAAGAAAAATACTAAGAAGGCTTGGAGTGAAGGATTACTTAGCTCAGTGCATGGCACCCCATATAATTCTCATGAAGAAAATGCAAAATGCCTCATTTTGCATGCCTTTGCATCAACACACAAAACAACTGCAATACCCCTACAAACATGCCTGCTTGTACATATGCATGCCTTCTAGAGAAAAGAACTACTGATCTGTGAGACTGTTTCCTTCCTGTGATTTTTCTGAATCTCTGCTGATGTCCTCTTGTGGAGTCTCCAGGTGGTGTCCCTACTGACATGGTAGCTCAGTGTTCCCCTGGACTCTCACACGGTTAAGCACTCAGCCACTGCCACAATGAGAAACACTTTCTACTATTAAATTTGATCTTTTTCAGGGATTACTAAAAGCAGCTACTCCTGCTGTAAGTGAAATGTTAGGCTGCAATAAATGATTTCACCTTAAGAGGTTTTAACTGTCATAGGCATCAAAATGGCTTTGCAATGGTTATGAGTAGATTTAACTCAGAAGTTTGACAGTCCCATGTGCTCAGCAGCACACTGAATGATTCAGTAATGATAGTGCACGTGTCCCCAGGGGACCCCAGTGTGAAGATGCACAGACACTTAGAGCTCATAGCCCCATCCCCAGAAACAACCAGGCATCTCCCTTCCTTGGCTGCATGGAGGCAAGGAATGAGCTTTTCTTTCAGATCACACGGTTAGCATCAGGGAGCAAAGGCACTGGGGATGATTACACCTTGCTTCTGGACTTATGTGACAAGTCTCCCCCCATTCATTAACCTGACATCGCATTGCCTGCCTGCAACTGGATTTCTATGCCACTTGCAAAATCGTGGCAGTAGTAAGAAGCAAGGTGTGGCAGGAAAAAAATAGCAGAGGAGAAAATACGGAGCCCACAGCCGATACCAAGATACCAGACTAGGGCACAAACGAGCTGGCCCACACCTGTGTTGCAAAAGGCAATACCTACAGCACACCAACAGGAATGGGTCCAGAAAGGAAAGGAAGGAAAGGAAAGGGTTTCCAGCACATCACATCCCTTTGTGTGATGCCTGGGGCATGGAAAAAGAAAGCCCTCTGCTCTCTGAAAGGAAAAGGGCTTATGGCAAAACAGGGTTACTCCGAATTGGTATCTAGAGCAGACGCAGACATTTGGCTGGCTTTCTCAGAGAGTGAAGCATTCACAACTGGAGACAGATTTCTTCCAAAGGAGCTGAGATCCCATCCAGGCAACAAATACAGCATCCAAGTTTTCAAAACAGCTCCTCATGCTAGAAGTGATCATGTTTGGAAAACAGAACCTGTAATGACAGTCACTCAAAGTCTTACAAGACACTGCTGCACATACTGAGATCTTGTGGGGGTAGCAGTACTGCAACATTTCTCTTGCCTTCCCTGGGACACAGGGCTGATTCACACTCACTTGGGCAGATTACTTTACCTATCCAAGCCCCATGATGTGCTAAATAGTTCTACTTTTGAGAAACTGAAATGCAATTAAAATATTTTCTATAGAGACTCAAGGAGTACAGTGAGAAGTTTATTAGAGGAAGTTTTGAAAGTGAATTCATAAACTACAGATTTCTTGTTCTAAATAAATTTCAAGCAAACTTTTCACTAAGCAGCAGAACATTCTCTTCTGCATATGGACCTATGGTCAATGACTCTGCCTTTCCCAAATGTCCTTCTAAAATTAGCAAAGTGGGGAAATCCAAAGTGCTCCAGCTGCCTGATGAATCATATATGCACTGTACAGAAGCTGTGCAACACATTTTCACATCTAAGACTGTGACAAATACTGTTTCATTAGCAATTTTCTGACACGGCTTGCAGAAACTGTTACAAATACACAGACATAGAGCAGCAAGGAAAGAGTTGCCTGAAAAAGTGCCTATACAACTTAATTCCTTCTCAACGAGGTTAAATCCAGTAAAAGGAATCAGATGAACACATGGCTGGTGCATTTTAGAAGACAACACAAATCTTAATAGCTAAAATAATTTTGCAAGCCACTTGAAGCAATATGACCAGCTCCTGGAAAAATACTGAAGAAGAAAAAAGTCTAGGAAAGTCAGTTACAGAACAGACACACTCCCAGACTCAGTTTGGATGATCCAAATAAAAGCAGAACACAGAGAAACAGTACCAATTCTGCCCTGGAAGTTTACCCGTGCAAGGTAAGGTATGTTTTGAGTACAAAGTGTCACAAACTTTCCACCAGTGACAGCTAAAACTACAGACAGATGCAACATACAGTTGCATTGCTTGTTTTAGTAACAACATTTCCAGTTTTATAATAGGGAATGAAAAACTTTTGCTTGACTACAATAAAACATGTTTTTTTCCTAGGAAACCAGGTTAGTTTTCAAAGCTGCTTCTGTTAGACCTGACAAGTCCTTTAAACCATGAGCATCCCTAAGTAGTGAACTTTAAATCAGCATTACAGATGAACACACTGGATGCCTGCAAACCATAACAAAAGTGCAATACCTGACGTTTCCCACTAGATTGCAACTCTCAGTTTTACAGCTGATACTGGCTTCAGAGTGACTGCACTTGCAAGAGGCATTATTTGGGCTCTCCTGACAATAAGCAGATTTTTCTTGGGCAACTCCCAAATGCAGAAGAAAACTTCTGCTTTTCATGCCTTCCTAAGTATTCCCCAATATTATCAATATCTCATGCTTCATTTTGTCTTAGAATCATAGAATTGGCTGGGTTGGAAGGGACCTCAGAGATCATCAAGTCCAACCCTTGACCCACTACTGCTGCAGTTACCAGCCCATGGCACTGAGTGCCACATCCAGTCTCTTTTTAAATATCTCCAGGGACGGAGAATCCACTACTTCCTGGGGCAGCCCATCCCAATGCCTGATCACCCTCTCCGTAAAGAAATTCTTTCTAATATCCAACCTAAACCTCCCCTGGCACAACTTAAGACCGTGTCCTCTTGTCTTGTTGAAAGTCATCTGGGAAAAGAGACCAACCCCTGAGACCAAATCCTGAGATCTCTTCCAACCTCTAATTTATGCAATTCTAATACTGGGTTGATTCCCACACAAAGGGGTGACTGGATGCAACATAGGTTAGACATTCCAGGGTACATAATGAATAGGAGGGGTATTATTATTTGTATAAATTATTTGTGTGCATGTGGCTTTGCAATTAGCTCATGGGTTTAACTTCCAGATGTGTACACAACAGTGGAGGGGAAGGGGAAGGGGAAGTTTGTGTCTGTGCTCATTAATCCTTTCCATGTAAGATTTCTCTCCTCATGCTCAGCCCTTGGCAGGGTTTTTACTTTGCACAGTCCCTGGGTACCTGCCTCCTAGGAAGGCACAGGTTTATTTGGGGACTTACTCCTAGCCTGCTATGGAAGATCAAGCCCTACAGTTGTGATTTGCATCGCTGAGAGTCTTTGGCAGTATTGAGGGGAAGAGAAAGCCAAAAGCCTGCAGTGTGAGTCCCCCCTCTAGTACATACCCACACCTGCAACACACTTCACAACAGCTCAGCAGACACGCACCTCTAAAGACCTCCTCAAAGGCCCCTACTACATCACAGTTGAGTGGGCCTGCCAAGTGTGCTGGCACTTTGGCAAAGACCAGATCCTGTCCCAAACTCTGTTTTCAAGGCCTAATCCCTGAAATATTCACCTGCCAAAGAAAAAAGTGGTTCCACAAGAGTCAAAGAGGGGGTGGAGAAGCCAAGCTGTTAGCTGTTGAAACTGCAGAAGCTCCTGTTCAGTGTGGGCAACTTCCTTTTACTTTTCCATGGGGAAAACTCCTCTGAAGGCAGTGTTCACAACAGACTCAAGCAGGAGGCTGTAAGCTCATATTTGTGATCCCCCTCCGTCCTGGTGCATCCTCGTAGCACAACAGCCCTCCCCTGAAACCCAAGCACGTACCTACTTTATCCTGTAGACACCAAGGGGTGCAGCTTCCTGGAGCCTGGCACCTCTGAAGGTCCCAGGGTGGTCAAGCTGAGGGGCACTTTCAGGTGGCACAGGATGCTGCTGGCTGGGAGCTTACCTGGCTCTGCCTCCTGCGACCATCTGTCCTCCTCTGGGCACAGAGGGGACAGGCTGTGCAGGACTGCCACTGCCCAGGGGGGCTTCTGCTGGCCAGAGCTGTCCACCTGCCTTGGCTACTAGGATAGTAGTGCTGCCATCACAATGCCTACCCTTGCTGGTTGTCTGCCTGCCTGGTGAACACACTGATGTCACAGCTCCTGCCCTACCCCTCAGCTCCCCAGCAGTGATGGCAAATGACCTCACAGTGCCTGTCCTGGTGATGGAGGGCCCTGGTCCGGGCACTCCCACACTTCTCCTCAATTGGCCTTCCTGGGAGGAGCTGCCACCGTGTCTGGCCTCCTCATGGCTCCCCAGCCTCCTCATGGCTCCCCAGCCTGCTGGACTCCCACTGTCCCCCTGCAGATGCAGAGCAAAGGCACAGCTGCCATCAGCAAGGAGGTGGAAGGGCAGCCTTATTGTTTAGGACAGTGAGAGTGTAACCAGAGTCACTACGAGAGCAGTTCCTTCCCATCAGCTTGGTGCTTGCAGGAGGAGAATTAACTGCCCTCAGAAAGGGGCAGGGAGGGGAGGCAGGCAAAAAGCTGTACCAGGGACATAGGCACAGGTATTAGGAAAAGAAGGAGGAGGGCAGGAGCCAGCAGAAGGCCCTGGCTGCAGAGGGAAGGTTTAGGCTGAGCTGATGGTGCAGCAGAGCAAGTGAAATGCGCTGGAAAAGTGCACACACAGCCCAGAAAGAGCTGTAACCTGAGCTGCATCAAAAGAAGCACGGCCAGCTGGTTGAGGGAGGTGATTCTGTCACTCTAGTCCCTCTTGTGAGACCCCACCTCAAGTACTGTGTATAGTTTGGAGCCCCCAACACAAGAAGGGCATGGAGCTCTAAAAGTGAGTCCAGAGGTGTCCACGAGGATGATCAGAGGGCTGAAGCACCTCTCCTATGAAAAACGACTGAGAGAGTTGGGGTTGCTTTGCTTAGAGAAGAGAAGGCTCGGGAGAGATCTTGTAGAGGGCCTTGTTTTAATAAAAGTATGTAGCCATAGGACAAGGGGTAATGGCTTTAAAGTAGAAGAGAGTAGGTTTAGATTAGACATTAGGGAGAATTCTTTACTGTGGGGGAGATGAGACACTGGGAACAGGTTGCCCAGACCAGCTGTGATTGCCCCATCCCTTGAAGTGCTCAAGGCCAGGCTGGATGGGGTTTTGAGCAACCTGATCCTAGTGGGAGACAGGTGTCCCTGCCCATGGCAAGGGGGCTGGAACTAGATGATCTTTAAGGTCCCTTCCAACCCAAACCATTCTATGAAATGGCAGGCAGCACACCCAGAGTGGTACAATTTCCACACAATTGACATGGGAAGCATTGAGCATGCACTGCTCAGTGGAGCATATTGCTGGGAGAGCTCCTAGTCTGTCCTATTCTGCTTTCCCCCTTCCCTCACAGAGAGAGGCATGCGTCCTCGTGCTACAATTCAAGCCTCTCCTCCATTTCTATAGCGGGATAAAGGCACAGATATTTAGAGGTGCACAGGGGAAAGCCCACTACAGCTTTGTCTAGACTTCCTAGTATTTTAACTCACTTTAATTGCTCCCCAATTAGCTGTAGTGATCTACCACATTTGTAAACACCAGTCTAGACAGTCCACAAACATTTGTTCCACAACGCATATGTAAAATAGTTGAGAGGATGCTAAGGCAATTAGGTAAAATCTTATTACTTCCCCTTCTCACATCGCTTTTTCACCCTTTGCTGGAGCAAAGACCAGAGCTCTGTACTTGTAGGAGTTTTTTTGAAAAGGCACTACAAAGGTAAACCTTAGGGCTATCGCATGCAAAACCCTGATAAGGTGCTATTAGTTTCCAGTCAACTTTCAAAGACAGAGTACAGTAGGGTATTATAGCAGCAGACATTCAATGCACACAGAATCCACTAAGTAAGTGTAAAAGCCTTCTGAGTTTCTCAATTTTGATTTATATTCTCTTTAAAAAATCATTAGGCATTAGATTTTCTGGTGTTCTTTGTACAGACAGACCCCTCACCCTCTTTGTTACGGCTATATATCAAAATGTAAGGTTTCAACGTGACATTCACACTTCTGCTGCTTTAGCACGCGCAGCAACACGTTCCCCTCTGATTTTCTTTCAAAGATGTCTTATCAGTTTTTATATATGATCATAATGTGGAGCATATATCAACGGGATTCTTCAGCATTGGAGAAGAATTGCAATCTCTGAACACTTTCACAATCCCATGAGCAAAAAAGCAGGTTAGGGGTTTCCAAATCTAACAACATTCCCAGCCCCCCATGAGTTAAGCACAAATACATATCTTGTATCCAAAGCAGAACAGAAACTGCCACTGGGATACAAAAAATCCATTTCTGCAAGGTTCTCAGGATACAAGGCAGTAGATTTTTCTTCTGAGGACATGTCAAAATAGACAACACAGACCCTAAATAAACCACTCTCTGTCTGCTCTTTTCCAGAGTTGGCAAGCAGGTTACAAAGGACTCACCACTGAAGTCTCAAGCTGTGCCTCCTTTAAGGCTGAAAGAAACCACCATGGCTTTTTGCAAGAATGCCATTTGGCATGCTTTGGATGACTAAACCTCATCCTAGTAAAGTATTTCTCTCACATGTCAGGTCTCATCAGAATTCAAAGTGACACTGATTTTGGACCTAGCCCTCACAGCACAAACAAATTTCAAAATTATTCAGAGAAATTTTATAACATTTTCCCTCTGGGTAAGAAAGACAGAAAAGATTTTTAATATTCTCATTATCCAATGTTTCGGTCTTATTTCTTGAAAAGCCCCAAACTGCTTAATTTCAAGCTATTTTAGCATTAGGATGCTTTTGTCTCAGAAAAGCCAGAAAAAAGTTATATGCCTCCATTTTTTGCTACAGGCTATGCTACATAGATCATATCTCCTGTGATTTAACTATGCTCTGTCAGAAGGGAGCCACCATCATGTAGCATTTAGCTTTTTTCTCCAAATTGAACTGTCTAGAGAAGAGGGCAAAAATTACAGCCCCCTATCCTACCCCCCATCTAATAAAAGAAAATAAAAATAGCTTCATGTTTTTTGGAACTAATTGGAAATTAAGAAGTTAAAGCCTACTAAAAATTAGTGTGGTTTTGCTTGGGTCAAAACCTGATTCAAATCCCTCCACTTTCATTTTCCAGATGACAGCAGGGAGGGGGGGAAAAAAAAAAACCTATGAATTTAGTTTTTGCACTAAAAAAATTCAAACCTACTTTAGTTTTAGTTAAGTCAGGGTGCTTGGCAAATCAGTTCACCTGTGTTTCAATGAATGATCTTTAGCCTAGATACGCTGAGCTGTGCACACCAGGTTCAGCAGTCAGAAATTGCTTTATTCATTTGTGGTTATTTGGTGCTGATGGAAGATAGCAGTCAGAACACCTTGGAGGGACCAAGCTTCTGCTTGCCACATGGCCACAGGTGTTGGTTGCCTGCACTGCTCTCCCTTGTTGCTGCTGAGGGTGCTGGGACTGTGCTCCACACATGCACTCAAGTGAATGAAAGTCATAAGCAAAGTGTGCTCTCAAATGGAAATAAAATTTTAAAAAAAGAAAGAAGAAAAAAGGGTGCTTTTAAACTCATGACAATTGTCAGAAGTTATCTCAAGTAGAAAAACATTGAACAGATAGCTAACTTTGGTTTTACCACAAGATAAACTCAGTGATGTCAGCCCCAGGCTCAACTAACTCAGATTGACCTGACCTAGATAATTTTTTAAAAAAATCCTCTGTAAAACAAGCTGATTTTTCTGTGGGTTTTTTTTTTTTTTTTCTGTTAACCACATTACTCAAAAGAAAAAAAAATGCACCTAATCATTTCACAAAGGTAAGAAAATTCCCTTCAGATGGTAACAAGCATCTCCTTTCCCACATCAAATTAAAGTCTGTGACTAAGTCAGCCACCACACCATCTAACCCCCTGCATTCTTGTATTGCTATGGAGCAATATATTGCCTGGGTCAAATCCTCAGACACCAGCATATACTCTGGTAGTTTCTCCACCAGATCATCAGGATGTGTGACATTGCCAGGGGCAGGATGCGGGTGATGTATCCATGGAGGGCCACAATGCTGTACTCAAAGTGGATACATATTTGAAGGAACGATAAATTTACCAGGTCATCTCACAAAATACAAGGGCCAGATGATGTGAAAGAGGGGTGAACACTGCAGTCTACATCTATCCTGAGATGCACTGCCCTTGGCCCAGGCAACTGGCTCTGGTGTGGGAGACTGAATGTTGCTTTTGGGAACAAGCAGCAGCTCTTCCATTTACATACATTAATCCTTGAAAGTACAGGAGGCATTATCATTTGCCAGACTTGTTTGCATAATGAGGAACTCTCAAGAGAAATTTTCTGGAGAAGTGTTGCCATTAACATGCGGTGTTACCACGGCATTTCTATTCAGCCCTCACCCTTTCCACGTACACCCACTCTTTGAAAAAAATTAAGTCCCCACAAGAGCCTCCCGGACCACCCCTGCTGGAAGAAGACCACGTGCCATGTTCTTAAAGGGTTTTCAGACCCTTGATATCCCTCACGCCCAGCCCTTCTCACTCAACCCAAGGGGTGATGCCATGCCATTGATTTACTGATTCTCTCAGCAGGCACTGGGATGGGCAGGACTTTTACCTGGCTATTTTGTTGCTAATGGATGGCTTTCACTTTCTCAACTCTATCAACAGAAGGGTGCAGAAGGGGATTGGGCCACACTCGGGTAAAAAGAACTGGGATTAAGTAGAGGTTAAACAAGACAATATCATGATTTTTTAAATGAGATGACCTGCACCCTCCTGAAGAAACATACGAAAGGAAAGTAGCAGGAAGGGAACAGAGAGAAAACAAAAAGGTTTCAAAAAAAACAAAACAAAACAAACAAAACCAAAACAAACCACAAACCCAACCAACAAAAAACCCAAAAATCCCAGTCAGCATTTGTGAAACACCACTGGTGTCTCCTTGAACACAAGCAGTGGTAGCAGGGTTGGCAGAGGAGCTCACACACTACCATGAATTTCCACTGGGGAACTCCTGGCATCACCCGTACTGATAGACCTCAGCTCTCCCATCTTTCTGCAGGGATGTGGTAGCCCAGAGACCTCAGAGAGTCAGCAGAGGGTGAGACCCCATGTTTTCATTCAGCCTAAATGGGTTCAGGAGTGTCAAAAGAGTCTGAGAAACGGCCCAGGAAGCTAAAAAGCTAAAACCTCCTCCTTCCCAACCACAACTTCCACTGACTCAGATGTATTATCAGGGCTGGAAAGTGCCAGTAAGCCTCTCCCTTGGGGGCTGACAGCACAGGGGAAGGAAACCCCCACCAGCCAGTCTCCCTGGCTTCCCCATTTGTTTTCATTTTGTCACCAGACATTTCTATTTAAGCTGCTTGGAAGGATATTTCAATAACAGCCCTACTAGGCTGAAGCAGACAGAGGCTGACAACGAGCACGCCTCCCTCCTTTCTCCTGCACATCACCCTCATGTCAAAACACCCAGTGATGCTGTGAGGAAGATAGGTAGGGGCAGACACTCCCAGGGGCTCTCTTCCCACCTTCCTCCACCCCCTGTACCACCACAGCCTTTGATGGAAATAGAGCTGTGTGTGAGTCACAGGTGCTGCCCTGCAAAACAGCTCAGGCGGTTCAGCAGTTACGGTGCTAATCCAATGTCCCCAAGATCTGACGGGATGGTTTACACCCCTCACGTGGTTTAGGCTGCAGAGCAAAGACATTTGCACTAATGCAACAGGTTCCTATATGGAATACCTTCAAAATCACTGCTGCAGATCTTTTGGGAGAGTGCATGGTTTTAGCACAGGGTCTGTTCTTCAGCACAATCAAGACAACCAAAATTTTGGTTGGAAGGTGTGCACCCATCCTCCAAAAAACAAATCCTGACAGAGTGTATGGCCACCACAAGACAGTCTTAAGCCAGACTTCAGATACCACAGCCAGTGACCAGAGATGCAAATAAACAAAATTCTTCCTTACTAACCTTAGCAAGGAAAAAATACTGTCCTTTCCAAGGACGTTACATGACTACAGGTGAAGTGGGAAGGTTTTCCTATGGGAACTGGGAATGGGAACTCAAGATCCCTACATAAGATCCAGATTTTACTCCCAGCTCTGCTGCCAACAGCTATGTGGATCTGGGCTCTTAATCTATCCACACAATTCCCTTTCTCTTGCATAAAATTGTGGATGATGATTGTCTTTGCAAACTCTCCTGCTGTCCTTCAGCAGAATGCAGCACACAAGTGCTTGTTATTGTCATTGGTGTCACACTGATGGCCTGTGTGCAGTTTGCAGTGCTGAGTACAGTCAGACTGTATGGGGTCTGTGGTCCCCTGCATCCATGTTTCTGACAGGCTGTGCCTGCTAGGCAATGCCTGCCTGCACCCCTCCAGTGCAGCCTGTGCACAGCTGTATGCAGCTGTCACATTATCTCTGGAGGAGACTGCATCTCCTGTCACATTCCCCTGCACTCTCAGCCATAGATATGCACACTCTGGGTGTACATACCTGTAGGTGGGATGCATATTTAGATCTGACTATCCCTGTGAGCATCTCTGTGTACACAGACAAAGGGGAACTGGGTCAGGTGTATCTCTTTCATGTTACTCATCACAAAATCCCTATACACAAAGTCACCTTTGCAGGTTGCTTTGCAAGCTCCTGATTGAAACATCTGCTTCTCTTCCTGCTTTGCTGAGTGAGAAGAGCATCCACAGAAAGAAATGGAAGAGGCCATTAGCTTAGTCTCCTAGGAGTAACCCTTGAACAGCTCAGAAAAGCCTGTGCCAGGAAGAGGACACTAGAAAGCAAGAGCAAGCCAAGGAAAGAGACAGATGGGGCCAGCTCCACTCCAGCTCTGCCTTTGCTGCACTGTGCACTTAATATTCGTACAAGGTCTAATTTATAAACCCAGCTCATGTTTATAAACTCCGCTGTCCTAATGGAAATGAAAACATTAATACAACCCGAGGATTCTTCACTTTCCAGGTTTTAATTAAAATCATAGGCATTAAGAAGCGAGAGTGTCTTCGTGGAATACAAGTCTAATGAAGTATTTCCTCACACAGCACAAATCTCTGTGTGCAGTCCCAGCTCGCTGGCACCGGGTGCCCGAAACACCGACCCCTCCAGAACCAGGAGTTCACGTCTTGAAAATTAAAAAAAAAAAACCAACAACAAATTATCCTGCAGTTTGTTTCAAAGAAACGTAGATGCAAAGACGGAGCTGGAAAAATACTATTACGTAGGGAAAAGAAACCCCAACAACCTAGCACAGCCGTGAAATGTGATCTCTTAATTGACTCACTTGAGGCAAGAGTGACTACATTGCATGTTAGTGAGGGGGGAGTGCCCGGGAAAAAGGAGAGGACTCCAGGGAAAGGGGACGGTGGAGGGGGCGGGCAGTGCCTGAAGGCACAGAAGAGAAGGTGTGATGGGGAAGAAGTAGCAAAGTGAGAAAAGGCAGTGCAGGAGGCAAGGGGAAATAAGGACAATGATGAGGCAGGTGAAAATGTAAACACATGAAAATTGCAAGACCAGATCACACCAATCTGTTCCCTCTGTCTCCCACAGGACCCAAGGAAAGCGGAAAAGGAATCAGTATGGAGTGGCCTACATGTAAAGACACAGATGAAGGGACTAATCTTGGTCAGGACTAATCTTTGGCAGGCTGGAGGTCAAGGCTGATGGCAGAACACGGGTTACAGCTCCTACTGCTGGGCTTCATTTTGCTGTCTCCCTCCACCATTACACTCCATGAAAAAATGTGTCTAGTCTGCTCACTCCAGGACTGCTTTCTACTCTGCTGTGTAATGGTGCCTGTCTTTTAATAGGAGGCCCACTTAAAGAAGAGAGGGAGGAAGCCCTGAAAGATAAAGCCAACATAAAAGTAACATAAAGCAGTGTAGCAATATGACTGCTCTAAATGGGGAGAGAGTGATGTTGCCTCTTCAGTCCCTGGCCCACTTCAAGGAAGAGTGCTTTGGCATCCCCCAAACAGCAAACTTTTCTGGATTTGATTTAATTTCAAATGCTTCCATCTATATCTAGCAGAACAAGAGACTGACTTTAGTCGGAGAAGTGGGGGCATTTTCCCAGGCTTCTTTCAGGACTGACAGTTTACACTAGCCAAATTTTGGTTTGGTCTTATTTCTAAAAGGAATAGAGGTTGCATCATAGTGCAACCAATAGGTTGCTTGTCTCATATTCTTTTCAGTTTCAGCCAGGCCCAATTGCTTAGCAGTTTCCTACGATGCGCCTATATGCTTGGTTAATTCTGTATCATGGTGAGATTAAAAAAAAAAAAAAAAAGAAAAAAGCAAAGTGCTTCTTTTTGCCTCCTGTTCCTTATCTGTAGTACTTGTCGCCTTGGGAGACAATGGAAATGCAGAAACACATTGTCCAGAAGAGTATGACTCGCAACTGAGGGAGCTGGAGCAATCATGTCCTTGGCCTTATACTCTGGGGCTGCTGGAAGAGACAGGAATGATGGAAAAGAGATGCATCATTTCACCACCAAATGTTGCTCAAGTGTGAATACACTTCTTTCAGTCGCTGATCTAGCTAATAAAGGATACCTAAACAGCGAAGATATGCCTTGCTTCAGACTCCAGTGCTTGCAGAGGCAGCAACATTCATAGCTGGAAAGTCATGAGATGCTGCAGACAGGATTTACAAGAAAACGGAAGGACTCCTGTCAGCCTCAGATGAAGTTTCAAGCCAAGTGTCTTCTCTGTCAGGATGGAATCAGTTTGCTGGTTAAATCTACTGACTACATAATGCTAAGCTGCCATACATACTCTATGTCCACCCATCTGCACCAATACTGTGAGCTACAATGCCTTAAGCTAAAAAAACCCAAACCCTTGGCTCAGCTGAACCTGTTCAGGACACAAGAGAAGCCAAGCCTAAGGCACTCAGTAAGTGAGGGAAACAAAGGAAGCAGCTATGCTTATGAGGGAAGCATACTTTCTGACCCTTGTAGGCGGATATCCTCAGTGTTAATGAGGACAAAAAGGGGAACTGAAAGCACCAATTAGCTTTGTAAATTACTTCTGAGTGACTGGCCTGGTGCGGGCAACTTACAATTTTATTGGGCTACTCCTTTGTTCAAGGTCTGTTTGGTTTGTATTATTTTTATCCCGGCAATAAAGGGGAGGCTTTAGCATAATTTAAAAATGCAACACTGCAGAATCAAAATGGAGATGACCTTGCAAATCTGGAGGTTATAAATCAGCCAACGGAATGGAACAGTGTGCAGTGCTAAGAAACAGGGCAAATATGTGCACTTCCATATACACTTGACTAATGATTTATTTTTTTATAGCATCTTCCCTTAGAAGATCTTAAAGAACTACAGTAAACAGAAAAAAAGAAACAAGACAAAGGACTTTGGATTTCTGATACTGCATTCCCAAGCCCCACTCCCAGCGGATTACACTAGCTGGCACTTATCTGGAGACCAGGGCTGACATTTCCCTGCAGCCAAAGTGGAGGTAAAACACAAAGAAACCAAAATTTTCTGTTCATGATATCGCTGTCTCAAAGTTTACAAGAATCTGGTACTGACTTTGTACAGATCCAGATAATCCACCTGAGAAAACAGTGGAGAGCTGGTCTCCACTGCCTCAGTATAAATCTTATGTCCTACTTTAGGATTTTCTCTGGGATGGTGCCATTAACATCAGTATGATGAATGATAGGCACTAAGAAAGGTCTTCTGAATTTGGTCTGTTCCTTTTGCAAACAAGTTCTTGCTACATATCTAGCTAGGAGATAAATATTCTACCCCAGTCTTTTCTGTCATATCTAAGCACCCATTGACACTGTCCTTACTCCCCTTGAGTTCATGACAGGTAAGCAGAAATTCTGTAAGACCAAGGTCAAGTTTAGAATCATAAAAGCTCACAGAAAATTCACAGCTCTTGCAGGCTGGTCCTGCAAGAACTGCCAGCAATCGACTCAGCCAAGATCATAGCTCCAAGAAAGCAGTAGTAATGGGGATTACCCTCCATCCCTTGAGAACTTAACACAGACCTAAAATAAACTGCTAATACTGATGACATGGTAGTTAATCTCAAGACAGTGATTGATTTTAATTTTTTTTTTTTTTTTTTTTTTTTTTTTTTGTACCTAAGATAGAGATTTCCCTACTAGCCTGCTATATCTGATACGTATTTTACTGTTAATAGTCTTAGACTCCCTCTTCTATACATACCTATGAAAAGGCAAGCATACACATCTTGTTTTTTCCAGTGGTAAGTTAGGAAAAAAAGAAAAGGAACAGAACTAAGATGTTTGATTTTGACAGTATCTATCCTGGCATCTCATGCCACTCCTTGAAAGAACTAATGGAGAGTGATCACAGTGCCAAAGGAACAAGAGCAGACAGAAAGAGCTGTTAAGGAATCAGAATAAGTTGCAAATGCATCTAGACAAGTGATTAGGAATCACACCTCCTACCTACCAGCAGTCAGTGGCTGTGTTCCTCCTCCTGCACTCAAGTGGGGTCAGGCCAGACCTTGCCTGTCTTTGAAACACTTAAGCTCCCAGAGAAAGCTGGGTGCTTATTTGCAAGCAAAGCTGCATTTCGATTTTTCATACACCAGTTCTGGCTCAGGGGGTCGTTCTGGGATTCTCCCCAAATCCTGGCTGAAATGAAATGCCTAGCAAGACAAACTAAAAGCTAGCTGCAGCATTTTTATGAGTATTTTTCTGTTTGTGGGTGTGTACATACAAAAGGGGTAAAAAAGACAGCCCCAAGTGGGAAGGCTAGTATTAAAAGCTCCAGAAATAAAGTTTTTTGATTTTTCTATTTCACAGTTGGTTGCTTTCAAGCATTCTAATGGCTGCCTTCCTACCCCAGTGCCCACCTGTCTATTTTAATAAATGTTCTTTGCAGTACCTACCTGGAAAGCTTTCTAACACCCAGCAGCACCACCAAATTTCACCCTAAATCAGGAGGCTGGAACAGTGAGCTCTATGGAAATGATGCAATCATCCTCCCAAAACACAGGCACTGGCAGCAGCAGATAGACAGATGGGTAAAGCAAGCAGATAGGAAAACACGATGGGCCTGGCCCTTTCTCTGCTTCTCCCTTTGATTCTTTGCTGATAAAGTTCTGGCTAGCAAAGAAGAGGTTACTGTAATACCTGGATGGCCTGTGCAGCCACAGAGGTCTTCTGGGTGGCAGTTAGAAAGATGCAAATGTTCATCAGCTACCTTGGAGATGCTGTAACTGATGCTCCGAAGGCACCATGAGATGATGAACTGCCTAACCACCTCTCTTTAGGAATCATTCTTTGCATTTTATTTGTCTGTGTCTCTCGTAGGATCTAACCAGTGTTGATGGATTCTGACCTTGGTCATCCAACTATGCACCCTCTCGTTTGTCACAGTGTCCCCATCCGTTCCCCAGCAAAGCCACCATCTTGCATGCAGGTGCTGGGACAGGGAAAGGATCACCCTACCACATACCAGCTCGTGCCATAGGTAGGTTATCATCTCCCTGAGCTAGGAAAGCTGGACATTGACCTGCTGTATTCATACCCCAACTCTTTGTCTGGTCCCTCTAAGCAGCTTTGCTCTCTGTGATCACCTTGCCAGTGTAAAACACAAGCTGGACTGGGATGTGAGGATAAAATCCCTGTGATTCAGTTAAGCTCCAGTGCAAGCAAGTGGGTTTGCTGCTTGTCAGTGCTCCTTGACACAGCTCATACAGAGGAACAGACCTGTCTGAAGCCCTCTCCAGGTTGCCTCAGTGATGTTCATCTCTATTACAAAGACATGGCAATTCCTCCTCACACTTTGCCTCTCTCCAGTGTCTTTCTCATCAACTGCAAGAGGTATCAATGACTACATCAGAGATGAGGTTCAATTCGAGCACATGCCCAGGCCATTCAGTGGGGGCTGTAGGTTCTTCGTGGGCATGAAAAAGATTGCTTTTTGGTGTAAGCCTTTGACCTCCCTTCCCCTCGAGTCTCAGATGGCAGAAGAGTGTGGAGAACAACTCATGACACAGGCAAAATTCAACACCAGGTAAATATTTGTTATGCTAGGAGAGATGCATCCATTCATAACTGGCTTTGCTTACCCAAGAGGTAGCATCCCCATGTGGTCATTCTTAAAATGATGGCAGAAGCAGCATGTGTGAATGCTGTCATTCTATTACAGCCTCAAGGACATGAGCTTGTGGTTAAGTCTTGGCATTTCACCCTTCATCAATACTAAAATTTAGCAATAAATGTGTACAATGAAGGCTTATGTCTTAGGCCTTTTTCTTATTAATCCTATTACACTTGTCTTTATGAGCTCTCCAAGTTCCTTTTGCTCCCTCCGGGCCTTGGCTGCAAATGAGATTTTGCATCTCAGTGTAAAATAACCTGAACATTTTTCTACAAAATTAAATAAAAATCTTCCATCCTGGCAGTACATGCCCAGAATCCAATTTTTTGAGTCTACATCTTTCCAACTGCTTCATTGTCTTCTCAGCTCCCCATAGCTGTGGCAACATGCTTTCATTCTGTCCTGATCAATTTCATAAAGAAAAGTAAAGAGCAAACTTTAAACAGGTCAGACAAACAAGGGGCACAAAATGTGTGACTAAGCTGCAGAAGTCTGTTTGGCAAATCTCCTATTATTTATGCCTCATTCTTCTGATGTGTAAAGCAGTAACAGTGATAGTTCTAGTCTGCAATCCAGATGGAATGCCTTAGCTCATGGATGTTCAAGAACACAGTGAGATTCTGTAACAACTAATAGTATCTTTAAGTTTATTATATTGTTGTTACATGCCATTCAGTAAGTGTTAGGATTTCTGAACTCCACTGAATCTTCCTAGCTTTGGAAAACTGGCCAGAAATATCTTCTTTTTTCTATCATTAAACAACTATTTTTTTTAAAAAAAATATTCTTTCTCACAATAGGGCCTCAAGAAATAAATCCTGGTGCCAGATTTGCATTTATGTTCAACAAGGACACCATGCCTGTTCCCCAAAAGCTTAGCATAATAATGACGAGAAAAAGCAAAATGAAAAGTGCATTAGAATTCTTAATGCCATCCAGAGTTAGTAAGGTAGAGTAAAATGGTCAGAAATAAAAAATAATGGGAAAGGAAAGTTAATAGCATCCCTTCCCAAAGCTCTGACTACGTTGAATTTCCACTTTCAGACAAAGGTAAGTGGTGTGTGGAAAGTAATTCCTACAATATTAAGGGAGGGGGATTTTTACTGTACCATGTTTTAACAGGCTTGGTGCTCCAACATCATTTACTTTTAATCTTTAAAATCTGGATATATGATAGCAATTCACCAGTGCTACTCATAATTTGAAGCCTGTAATACCTGACATGGCAGGATGACTTCAGCTGCAAGGAGAAAACAAAATCAAGAGCAACTTGCAGTGCCTGAAAGCAGCATTGACCTCAACCATCTGAGCTCCTGTTCAACTCTGCCTCAGAACCTCCCCCAGCAGACTTCCACCTGCACAAATGTATTCCTGTTCAGCCTCTACAGCACAGCACTGTTTACCATAAAAATTGACATTTAGATATGAAAAAAAATCAGGAAGGAAAGGGGATGATTTAAAAATAAAATGTAATTTACACTAATTATCTTGTTACATAGGATGCTCTGGAAAAACATTAGCAAGTGAGATCATGTCAGCAAAGTACAAGATGAACTTTATGGAAGACACATAAGTTCCCAAGTCAGAAAGCTGTGGCTTCCTGCTGCTCCTCATTCCTTGGACAACAAATGCTTCATAAAGTCTTTCAGGACATAGTCAAAAATACTTCTCCAGTCCTAATGTCTGCAGTATCTAAATGGGAAATTGGTAATATACTTATAGGCATACCCTGGTCCATAAAATCTATTGACCACTCCTGTTACAGCTCCAGGGAACAAAGTGAGGCTGTCCTGAGTCTCTTGGGGTAAAACTGGAAAATCAAAGACTTCCAAAGCCCAGCATCATGCCACCATCATTGACCACCCTTTATTTCACCCCCAGAAAACTGCTGAAAAGGAGATGACCACGAAGGCACAGCGTAGGACATGCACTATTCTGCAGTTTTATATCTCCTGGATCAGAATCAAGGACACTTTGCCATTCTTATTTTTCCCAGCTGAACTGGAAAAGGATAAGTGTCTCTCTTGCAGAAATCGACGGCCATCATTAGTGATTAAAAAAAGAGCACAGTAAATTCAAAATTATTTGGGTACGTTCAGATAAGCAGTTCTTCATATAGCATCTTAAGATTTGGTATGATTTCAACACATCTCTCAAGGACCTTCAGCTCAGATCATCTCAATTTACATTTCAATAACTTTCTGTTTGCTCTCATGTAGCCTAGAGAAGGGGAGACCTTGCTTTTGTCACTGTCCCCAGCTGATCCACCTCAAGTATTTCCAGCAAGTTATACACGAAGCACCATACCATTTCAAACTTGCATGTAATCATGCCTCCCACCTGCACACACACTTCTATCCTATACCAGGTTTCACTTTCTGCAAAGCGAGCCAAGATTAAAGCAATCTTGAAGGCAACCATTGCAGTAATCCTGCAAGCAAATGTAAAGATAGTTAATTTAAGCTTGAATATTTTGGAGGCACACAAACTGCCTCAGGAATGTGCAATACAGCAAACAGGTCCTGCCTCATATTTTCAGCCGGGTTTTCTCCAATGCCTGTGCTCAAATTCCAAGAAACAGTTAGCTGACAAACAGATCTGACACTTATATTTTACATTTCATGGTGTACAAAATTTCAAACATAGGCTTCAGCTGTGTTCTTTTTACTTTTTTATTTCATGCTTTGTTCTGTTTTACAAAGCTGTTCACCATCAATCTATCTAAACCACTTCACTGACCACAGGAACTGCGCAGCAAAGGACTGTGATTATTTGTCAAAGCCTTTATTTTGGAAAAAAAAACAAAAAACAACCAAACAGCAAACAAAACAAAAAAAAACCAAAAAACCCCCCACAAAAACCTGCAAAAAAACCAACACAACAAAACAAAAACATCAAAAACCTGAACAAAACTGACTAAACTAATCCAACAATTTTTTTTACAAATACATTTGAAAACTGTTAGGCTAGCTTAGTTATCCAGATGAACAATGTGAAATGATACAAGGTGAATAATTTATTACAAAATATGGGAAAAAACCCACTATATAAATGATTGAATTAATATTGTTTGACAAGAACTTGCCCTTCCCTGAAGTGTGGCTTTCTCTGTGATGGAACACAGCAGCTGTTTAAAAGCAACAATAGTTTAAGGTAGAAAATGAAGAAGAATTACAAGTGCTGAGAGTAAGAGATTAGGTAGAATATAATTATCCTGATTGGAAGCTGGTTAGATTCAGGAAATAAGGCAAAGTTTCTCTTGTAAAATATATGATATATTGTATATATACAATTCAATATTGTGTATATACAATAGCAGACATGAGTGGTATGGATATTTCTTGGGTTTTATCCAAAATATTTGTTATTAACCAAGTTATAAAGTATTTTCAGTTGGAAGGGTCATTCAGTGATCACCTAGTCCAATGGCCTGACTAGGGCTGACCAAAAGTTAAGGCATGTTAAGGGAATTATCGAAATATCTTTTAACCAATGACGGGCTTGGGGCATGGACCACCACTATAAAGTCTGTTCCAGCAGCGACCACCCTCTCAGTAAAGAAATGCTTCCCAACATTCAATCTGAATCTCCACTGGTGCAGCTTTGTATCATTCCCACATGTTCTGAAGCTGGATCCCAAGGAGAAGAGTTCGGCAACTCCCTCTGTCCACGTCCCCTCCTCAAGAAGCTGTAGAAAGCAGCGAGACCACCCCTCAGCTTCCCATTCTTCGAATTGGACTATCCCTAAGTCTAGACTAGACACTCCTCGCAGGACATTCCTTCCAGCCCTCAAAAACACTTCATGACTAGCTCGCTGGTGGGGTTTCTTCCCTGCCTGCACCACGACACTGCTTTCCCAGCACCCTGGCTCCACCCAAAGATGTATCTCTCATAGCAACGCACCCAGCCATAAATTAAAGGCGGGAATACGATGGGGCACAGCCGGAGCCCAACATCACCACCTCTCTTCCTCCCCTCCCGGTTACCCGGTTCCCTGCCCCTCTGGTCCCTACGGGCCGGTGCCGGGCGACACCAAGTGGAGACAGCGCCAGATGCCTGGGGATGCTTGGAGGGACAGCGTCATCCATCGGCTGAGGAACGGCATCTCGCCATCCATCACCAAAATGGAGCGGAGCCGGAGGCCGGGGGTAGAGATCCCAGCCTGGTAAGTACTGCTGAAAACTTAGAACACCCGTAGCTGAAGATTTAGGGTCTTCTTTCAGCTGAGTAGAACCAAATGAAAAATCCGAAATGCTCACAACTGTTAAGAACTCAGCTATATATGCATTAGCTCTGAGCTTTTGTGTCAGCCACGATGAGTTAAGGAAGGAAGGAGAGCTTGCTTTTCTTCAGGCATATCTCCTTCATTAGCCTTGGGGCCAGTGGGATGCCCTAGATCACCACTATGGACTGGATGGCTGTTAATATGCCTCCAGGAACTGCTATTTTAAAGATACTAGTTGTCCCTTTCCAAAGGTTGGGTTGTAACTGTGGCACCTTGGGAAGATTTGCTTCTAACACCTAGGAGCAGGAGCTGAGCTCACCCGAAGCACTGCAAGAATTATTTAGGGAATTTATGCTCTTGGGCCCTGGGTTCCCGGTCACTAGCAGGGAAATGCAGGGCTGCACAGAAAACAAAATTTACAAATCTCTGTCACACTACGGGAACGTTGCTATACTACCAATTTACACACACACTTTGGATGTGTAAATATTTCAGAGCTGCAGTTTAAGGGCACCAGTGATTTGCACAGCACTATATATCACCACTGCCCAGGGAACACAGCGCTCCTGAAAAGTAGCACTCAAATCAGAGGTGGATTTAACATTAGCATCTCAGCACTACACAAGTGTGATTGTTTATGTACATCATGTCAACTGATTTAAAATCTATATTTGCACACACTGAGATGGCCTCCACTCATTAATAAATTAAAACACTTGTAAATCACCGGATCTGCAAGTTTGCTTTCTAATTTACTAACGTCTGCGTATCAGGTTGCCCACCCTGCCTAGGCAAAAGCTGCTGGGAGAAACAAAGCTAAATGTTCTGCAAAGCCCTGTAGACTGTGGCTGTCCATATACCACTGGCATGCATGCTCATCATGTTATACACCTTTCTGCAGGCTAAAGAACTCTCTTCTGTCCCGAGGGTTATTAGCCTTAGATCTTTTGCCAACATTGAATTAATTTATTTAGATCAGTTTAATGACAAAGGTTAGGAGGAAGCTGGAAGCCTTGAGTAGTGTGGTCTTAGGGGCTAAGAGCTATGCAGTGAGCAAGCTGCCATTGCAGCCACTCATGAGGGCCCCTTCTGCCATCAGCTCTCCAAGCTCATAGCTCCCTTCCTCCCTTGAGCACGAATGATGAAATATTAGAGGCTCTGATCTCTGCCTCATTAAATAGAGAATATTCTCACTCTGTTCTGACCTGTGCTAGGGCCAGTTTAAGGAGCAATTCGTCATGAGATCATTAATACAAAGACTTGCTCAGAGGGCAAGGATGTTCATCCAAAATTAATTTCTTAACCTTTTTGGGAAGGACTTCGAAAAGGATATTTTACCTTTCCTAACAAGAGGGATCAGTTATGTATTTCCACACTGCAATGATGATGGAATCAGAGCCAAGAGGCCAGCATCATGCTGAGACTTTGCCTCCCTCAATTCTTTCAGTGACGCCCAGCACTGTGTGAGCAGAAGCCCCAGAGATCAGGAAGAAGAGCAATGGTCAGGGAGCAAACCAAGGTCAGGGAAAAACTGAAATGGATATAGTTCAAACAGGCCAAAAACACAGGCCCCATAGCAGCAGCCTGGCAAGGGATAATACAAGGACACAACAGAAAACAATGTCTTGGACAGAGAGAGATACTGTAAAAACATTAATGAGTCTTTGCCATCCTTTCAAGACATGGATCCAAATGTCAGACACAGTAAACTCACAAGTCACATGAGTGACAAATGAAGGGGACTCTAGTTCTGCTTGCAGTGTTGCTTCTAAACACTCTGGGAGAAGGTCTGTCCTTTAATATGTGGATTTTACTGTGTTTGGTACCTGAGTGGTTTCTTGGTCTTTTTCCCACCTTTCTCTCCACTCTTTTCCTACAAAAGGTTTTAATGAGAAGAGATACCAATAGCCTGATGGTGAGACCCGGCTATAAGGATGGATGCAGATGGAGAGAGTGAAAAAGGAAACCTCCAAGACATACGGTTCTTCTCATAATAGTATAAAATCTACACAGACTACTGCAGAAACAAGATGGATAATAGAATCACAGAATTTTTCTCATTCCCTGTCACTGTCAAATCCTATTAAAGTCACTCCAGGTAAAAGGTGTATTATCGACATTGCTAAAACTATACTGCACATTGGGGTTACCATAAACAAATGATAGAAGATGAGTGTGAGAGAGGATAAAGACAAATCACAAATCATCATATTCCCAGTGAACCATCAAAAGTATATGCATTGGGGATGAGGTGCTATTCCTGAGCACATACAAAAGCTATATCATGTTAGGACTGGAGCTTAATATTAACCCTCTCACTACTATTTTTTTCTGTGAATGCCAGCTCTGCTGATGCTTTTGAGGCTAATGTGCTTTTATACCAAAGAAGATACAGACAACTGGATTAGTATGGGATTTAGGGAGCAGGTTGTGTACTGGGTGATGTGACAGTGAACAACTAAATCTAATATGGCAGCTTGATCCATTATGTATTTTATTCCAAGCAAAGTCTACATGGGCTCATGTAACCTGAACTGGATCTAGCATTGCAGTGGACTGGGATCCAGAAGTGTCAGATCTAGGACGTACAACGATCACATTGTAAAAAACATTTTTTCTGCCACTAGGTATATTTTACATAGTTTAAGCTTGCAGAGGCCCAGAATCCTCATTAGACATCATCCTGATTCTAAACTTTAAATAAAGAACTATAATGTTTAGCACCCTTCTGGCATTTTTACTTGAGAATCTTAAAGATCTTTAATCGATTTATATCGTTACACTCATTTCCACAGAGACACCAAGCAGGGAGGCTGAAAGATGCAGTCTTGCTCAATGAATAAAGCAGAGAGCCAGTGACAGCACCCAGAGCTCTCATCTTGCTCAGATACTCCTGCAACCTTTGCTTGGCACCAGAACAGAGATTTTATCCACTTCCACCACACGGGGCAGAAATTTGTGCATATATTAAAAAAAAAAAACAACAAAAAAACCCAACGTAGCTCTGACAGCCTCAGGAGGGTTCTGGAGCAGTACAGTATCCACCAAAGATGGAGTCCTGAGTCTTCCTCAATAAATTACTGGAGGAAATTAAAGACATGCACAGAGAACAATCTGCAAGTAGTCTGAAACACCTCCCTTTTCTTCTTCTCTTTTCTCCTGGATCTTATGCAGATTTAACTCTACCTATTCATCCATACGGCAGAGTACATGGCATGCTAAATATTTTTCAGTTTATAACTTGGATTACACCTAGGCCTGCCCCCTGCTTGATGTTACAGGACAAACTTGGTCTCTAGAGATGAAGAAGCTGCTATTCTTTCCTTAGAGTAACTGTAGAGACTAAGAAATGTAAAGCTTCTCTTGTATTCCTTTAAATAAAAAGATTAACACGGAGAGGGTATTCTTAATTTGATGCTGTTATCCTTTCAACATCACTGGCCTGATCCCACCATCTTTCCCACAATCTGTCAGCTCTGAGAGAGGTGTAGCATGCAGCTATTCCAAGAAGCAAGGAGAAGCCTTTACAGAAACAGAAGTTTTTGTAATAATTCACAATTCATTTAGCATACCGAGCAACATTCTTGGTGTCGTGTCTCCCAGCTGGTGGCCAGATGCTACAGTGGATGTGACCAACTGGCCACAGTCCTTCAGCCTGGCAGACCAGGCTTCTGTGTGTGCATGGGCAGCAGGTTGCCATGGCTGAGGCTCAGAGCACCATGTCCAAGTCCTGCAAGCAGACACCAAGCCAACTGAACCACAGAGGAAGTTACCCCCTGGCCAAGCTGGGCAGGGGGATGCCAAAGTTCGGAAAAGAGCACCAGCCAGCCAAGTTCTTACACTGAGAGTAGTCATCTTTCCCTAATGGTCTTACTTCTTCATGAGAGGGGAGGAAGAACAGATGGTTTTTGCATTCAAAAGCTAGGCCAGGGGTTCAAGGAGACATTCAGTGTCTTTTCTGAAGCTCCAACTCTGCACACCTACCTGGAGCAATACAGCCAGAGAAGCATTGCAGATCCTGGAGCTGGCTCCAGGATGCCTGGAGTCCCTGCTGTATGGGGACCCACAAGCTCACCTCCCAAGTCAACATAGCCAGCTTGGTACAGCACATCACTAGGCCCAGGCTAATGTGCCCAGGCCCTAGTTGAAACACAACCTTTGTTTAATGCTAGGTTGGAGATTTCTCCACTGCTTTGTCTGAATGCTTTTCAGTGGCACAAAACGTGGCACTTTTTCCTGAGGATCTTGGTCTGCTCTCAAATATTGCTTTAGGAGCAATGAAAGAGCTAGGCAGATACCACTTTGCCTGGGAAAAATTGTCAGTGGATGCTGAAGAGGACAGAGAGGTTGTTAATGTGTGTTTAGTCTGTTGAGCTCCACAGGCAGATGTCTCCATCAGTAACAAGCCCTAAGGCCCATGCATCCCGGAGGATGGGTTGCCCATAATTACTTTGCCCACTTGCAATTGTGAGGCTAATTTGTAGCTACTTTCTGCCCAAAGTATGACTCTGCTATCACTCCTGCAGCATTATAGCTGAAGAGAAGATTGCATTTCCAGGCAGGCTTGTCACTCAGAAAACACTAATGCCCCACTTTTGCATGGTGATTATTATTAAGGGGTACTCTGATTTTATAATCTATCAAATGTCTGCATGACTACCGACTGATAACATGGAACCAGCAGCAGCATTGATTAGGTGTCACTGGCAATCTCACTTCTGGAATATTATAGGCCACCAGCAGCCATAATATGGGAATAATTAATAATGATGCTTAATCTCGCCCTCCAATGAGCAGGAGAAAAATCTCTCACACTGGCCCATCCTTCTCCTCTCCATGAATCCTAAGAGGAAGCAAACCTGTGATGCAGGAGTCACAACTTGAAGACCAAGGATCTGAACACAGAGGAGAAAGTGATTGTGGTACAATGTGCAGATGGTGTCACAGGTACTAGAACCCTAAGAAGGGAGGTAAATCTTACAACCTTCACTGGCTGTAAGAAACAACCTTTCTTTGAGGGAACGGTGAAAAGTGAGTGACGTCTTATTTTTAGTATGTAAAACACATCTGAAATTAAGCAATCAGAAATTCTGGGTCTAGCCTCCCAAAACCACAAAAATGAGTTTCTCAGATTTGTTAGTGTTGAATCATTAGGTTACGTTTGGGTCACATTTTCAGGCTTTGCATCACATTATAGTAAAAAACCTTCTCCAAGTCCTCCTCACTTCCCTTCTCAAAAAAAAACCATGAAAGAAGAGAATTTTTTTTCTTGCCCACATACCTACATGAAATTAAATACGTAAGGACTAAGAAGGGCTATGGACTTTTGCTAAAATTGTGAGAGTCAACAGAGCAAAATGTCCAAAATCCCTGTCTGAAAACTGAGGCTGTGCCAACGCAGCATTTGAAATGGATAATGCTTTATTGTGCTATACTTGAATTCTCTCATACTGCTCTCCTCTCCTCTTTAAAGACATTTACAGGGAAAAGCTTTGGATGCTCTTTGTATAGGAGGGAACAAAGTGTCCTTTTTCCCATGGAGGCAGAATACACTGTTACTGAAGCTAAAAAGGCCCGAAGTGCCATCTAATGCCAAAATAACAGGGAGTTTTACCTCTACTTATCTCTAATAATCCTGAACTATTTGTCCTCCAGATGAAATGAAAGATATTTCCTATCACCTCCACCACATGCAAATATCATAACTTGTGAAGCTACATATTAGCATCTTGAGAGATTCCCTCCCACGGGAAGTGACCAAGCCAGGTGAACAGTCACTATGAAACTTGTTTGTTTGTTTTTCCCAAAAACCTAACCTATTCCTGAAAGACATGATGCCTGCAAATGGCACGTGCAGCTCTAGGAGCCACAATAATTACTGAGGCAAATGAATCTCATGCCTCAGGAAACAGAGTGCTTTCCATGGGGCTCAGGAAGGGAGTCATGTCCCCATCCCCCCCACAGCATTACCCTGAGACCTGCCTACTCACCCTGGCTCTCAACCCTCCTTCTTGCCCATGAGGAAGCTCAATCCAAAACCCTTGGCAGGAGGCTCTGCCAATAAATGTATTTTCTATTGGCAGGATATTGCTGTCCTCTGAAATATCACATATTTGGCCATTAGGGAAGGCAGAATCTGATCTTGTATGTCAAATTTTATACTACCATGAAAAATGAAGGAGCTTCACTCTGCTCCTCTTTTCTCCCAGCTAACCAGCCAAGGATGCTGTCACAAGGAAAACACTCCGAAGGTCTTGCTTTGCCCTGACAAGAGCTGTACCCAAAAGTAACAGGGAGAGTGGATTGGAGAACGGAAAAGGGGAAGAAAATACACATGCTTGCTTGCCCACCAAAACCATTGAGAATTTTAATTTTAGGCCTCTCATCAGACCTGACACAAAAATTGTAGCATCAGTTAAGTCAGGATGAGTTAGCGGTGCATTCGATGTTTACAGACTGTAGATTAGGAGCAAAAGTGCAGGACTTTGCAGTAGCCTCACTATGCATAAATGTAGGCTTTGGACCCAAGGCTTAAGTTCAGGAGTTTCAACAAGAAATTGAAATGCTCAGGGAATTCATAATAGGATACAAAGCTTTTCTTCTGTACAATAAGCTAACTTTTACCAACCCCTACCAAACATGACCAGAGGCTTTTAACATCCAAAGCTTTATTCTGAAGAGGCATTAGGTGGCCCACAAGTTGTCAATTTCAGCACAGATACCAGTCCCCAAACCCTACAATTAGTTGACTTTCTTCACTGTGAGGATAGACTTAAGACTTCTGCTAAAAAACAAAACAACAACAACTAAAAAAAAAAAAAAAAAAAAAAAAAAAACGGGCAACAACAGCAAAACAAACAAGCAAACAAAACAAAACAACAACAACTAAAAAAGAACAAAAAAAAAAAAAAAAAAGGGGAAAGGCAAGTGGAGCGTGGTCAGCACTCTTATTCTGTATTTTGACCTCTCTGGGGCCTGATTTTCCCTTAGGATGTGTCAAACTCTAGCAAGCTATGACACATCAGCAGAAGAGCCTGCAACCATTTTGAAAGTGGGCCTGATCTCCTGGATTAGTCCAGTAGGAACACCACTCTGTATGCCATACAACGGCCTCAGGATAGACATCGGGCATCTGAGTCAGCCTTACTTTCAATGGATTTGCAAAAGGAAGCAAGGGCCTCTGGGCCTACTTCTCCAGTGGGTGTGACAGCCCAGGAAGCCAGGATTCCTACTGCTGGGAGTGCTGGTGCCACCAGAACCAGGAATGCCAACAGCAAGCGGTGAGCTGTAAGGATGCTGGGTTCTGCAGCTCAAGGTGCTTGTGAATCCACGGGCAGGGAGATGGGCACACAGAAGAAAGGATTAGATTAGCTCACACTGATAAATGTTCTGATACTCCAGGAACCCTCTCTTTCCCCCCTGCCTTTCCTCCTCCTTCCCCCTCAAATCTCAGCCTCCTGCCTGGTTTCATCACAACTCCAGATTGCTTGAGCAAGCTGCCTGATAAGCCCACAGATGCCAACAGGAAGCAGTGATGTTACAATAAGTGTCACAGGGAAAATGTCAACTGTATCGTTATAATGAAGGTCATGTCTCCTTCACAGAGAGCTCAAGGCTCTGCACAATCCACATGTTGTTATTAGGTAGATGTTGACATGTGTAACTTCTACCTTACAAGAGTCACTGCACAGGGTGGAGATGCGAAATGCTGGCTCACAGCTACTCTGAGCTTAAGCCTCCATCATAGAAAGTGCAGAAGGGAAACAATTAACAAGAATTACACAGGGAATTCACAAATATTTTGGTTCAAGCTCTTTGTGACAGACAGGAGGCACATAGGTTAACAGGGAAAAAGCACAACAAATAAGCAGCCTCAAATTATACCAAAGAAAGCACCAAGTGGTACTAAGAGTGACTCAGGCATAAAAGCAACCAGCCTCCATCCCAAAGTTGATGCTAGTAAATGGCACTTGGATACTCCATGTAAAACAGCTCGCTGCCTCCCTAATGTAGGGAATCTCCTCCTTTAAAACCTAGTGATAAAAATGATAAAAAGGGGACTATAAAAAATAAAAGCCTTGAATTAATACTCTAATGAAGTTTTATTATTTTTCAAAAACAGATTTTGTTCCATGATGAGGAAATATATAGTCTCCTTGGCTCTGGCTCTATGCAAGGAAGTGGTTGCAGGAACGGTGGGGCACACATGCACATAAGGTGAAGCAAGGCACTGAATGCAGTCAGCAGAGGCCTTTTAAATATCAGAAAGACACAATGTTCCTTCCCATCTTCCCTCCATCTCCAACCTGTCAATATTTTGCTCAATAAGGGATGACATGTTGGCAAAGATTTTCTTACACACATGCATGCATGCACACGTATCCTGCTAGAGCTGGTGGAAGAATATTAAAATCTGAGAGATTTGACTAAGACATGACAAAGTGCTTTCAGTGATCCACAAGGCTGCCCATCACTCATTTGTCAAGGGAAGTAGTACTCACAGATCCCCCAGGACATGAAAACAAAATTCATGTAAAGACAGAGAGGAGGAAAGGAGCATAGTAGAGGAATAGTAGAGATGTTCAGCTCTTAAGGGACAAGAGTTAAGGCAGATCTGGTGTAACAGCACAGTTAGGGTTGACTAAGCACTATTTTACTCTTCCTCCAGTTCAGAAAACCAAGGGAGAGGCAAAGCAGTGGGATCAGCAGGCTGCAGCTCAAGGATAATTGCACTTCTCTGTGATGCTGGCTTGCAATTTATCTGCTCCCTCCCATTCCCACAGTGCCATGGTACATTCCCTCCCATCAATTTGTTCCCATATGCACTACTAAGAGGCACAATTGCTGATTGGGCTCAGCCTGGTATTTTTCATGGCAGACTGCGTCCATTCGGTTGCTTGGGGAAAAGCTACTTGGGGACTGAAAGTACACAGGGGCATACACCTCTCTGGAGCATCTGTTTGCATTTTATTTTAATAAGAGTAGAAGAAAAGTGCCACTTTATTATTCAATCCATAGGGCCATATTCCTGTGCCTCTAAGAATAAAAAGTCATTGCTGGCAGTTAACAAGCAATAGGTGAACATGGTGGAGATGCTCTTAGAAGAAGCTTCAGCCCTCCACTCCCTGGCAGGTAAACTGCAGGAAGACAGGAGTTGGAGGAAAGAAACCCAAACCCTTAGTTCTATTTTTCTATCCTAGGATGATACACCTTCCCTGTCTTTGCCCAGTACTGTGCTTTGAAAAAAAAGACAGCTGAAATTCATGAAAAACCCTTGAAAAATCCCTTCTGGGTTGCATCTGAAGCCCAGCACGTGGACATGCACTACAAGCTCTCTGCAGAGAATGCTTACAAACGGATGTCACATCTTAGCCCAAATGGGACTGTATTTCAGAGGAGACCTTCAGAGAAATACAGAAGTTTCATTTGAAAGATGAAGCGATCACCATCTTCCCCACCACTGCACCGTCTTGTTAAATAACTGTGGTCCAGGTACAGAACAAAAAATTATTTCCTGGCTTGAGATGGTCCAGGCTTGGAGAAGCTAGCAAAGCATTTAGAGGAGATAAAGGAGGAGCTGAGGCTCTCGCTCATCATGGGGAGGAAGGTGAAAAGAGGAAGAAGTGGTTTGCCAGCAGCCACATTCAGCAAAATGGATTTCTGAATTTAAGTCAAAAAAAGGGGATGCAATGGGTAAGCATAGCAAGTCTTCCCCATTGGAAGTCTCCCATCGAAAACAACCCCTTTAGGTCCTACTCTTGCAAGAAGGTTAATTTCAGTGGTTCACAGACTTCTCACTTGGCTCTGGACCTACAAAGTAATCTGAAATGGACTCCCTTCCTGCATTTCTGCCTCTGCTTATTTATTAGCTTATTTTAATTTGAAAAAGGATTTAGCAATTCATGGAAGTCAGGGATCAATATCTCATGTGTGAGCCACGAAGAGCTCTGAGCAAGACTGACTGCACAATTCTGTGACTGACAGGTTACCTCAGTCCTGACCCCACCGTGCCAGGGGCTGGCTTCCCCGATACCCTGCAGCCAGTGCTCCCTCATCCACTGCAGCCCCCTCAGCAACCCCAGCACCTTGCTCCCTCCTCTCCCTCCTGCCCTCAGTCTTCTTTGCATTGAGACTATAAAAGACAAGCCAGGAGGCGAAACTATGGTTTTGAGATTATAAAATTAAGATGAGATCCACCAAATTCATTTTTATTTGCAATCATAAACTAAGTTTCGCTTTACAAGACAGAGAAATTAAAAAGGAAAATGAGAAAGAGTTCAAGGGCATCAGTTACAGGTTGTTAATAGAACCAAAGTATTTTGTACTATTTATATTTTATGAAGCTCTATTGCTGTGTTTTGTACAACAGAACATCACAATAAATGATTTACCAACTCAGTAAAGTGTGCAGAAAACTGATCTCAGCTCGTCCTTTCAAAGGCCAAGAATTCTGATATTTGTACTTTAAAACCTCCCCTCAGTATGCTGATGCATTTTAAAACTAAGAAAAAAAATTCAACCCTATATCAGTCCTGAC
Source organism: Florisuga fusca (assembly GCA_038090715.1). Lineage (NCBI taxonomy): Eukaryota > Metazoa > Chordata > Aves > Apodiformes > Trochilidae > Florisuga > Florisuga fusca. Next base: position 52,066,732 of record JAAWXA010000004.1, on the reverse strand, counting down.
TTTTGATTTTTAAAAACTTTTGTACTGGACTTTTTCAATTCCTACAGGATAGTGTCCTGCCAGAAATGAAGCAATTTTTTTCTGAGAATGACAAAGAACATTTGCGAAGTCATCCATAAAAGAAATTACGACTTTCTAATGAAAAATAATTTTTTAACATCACACATATTTGATTTTCATATTCCTGACAGAAGAAATAATTACTAAAAAGAATTAGAATTATTATTATTACTTTTCTTAGAATTCTTTCCCAGCCTTAGACATTTCCTATGGAAGCCCTCAACTAATACTACTGTCTTCACTACTACTGATACTACTGTCAAACACTCTTGAGCTACAGTTTTCAGGACCACTCTTTGGTCAAACACACCATAAGTAGGTTTGGTATGGAGGGGGCAGGCAGTTCTGTAAACATGCAAAGATGGCTCTGTAACTTTCTCTCTGGTTTGAGGTTTATATTATACTACTCAAATATAACATTTCAGATCTATTAGCATGCCTACACTGGACTATGACAGAGTATCAGGTGCCAGTGATGCTGGAAATTGGGGCCCAATATTCACTTAAGATTAGGCAGAAGTGATGATTGTGAGTGAGCAAGGCAAGAAGTGTGGGGTGACTCTGCAGTGCCCAGGTGGATGAGTTAACACCAGAGGCTGAGACTTCTCTCCCTGCTTAGCAGAAACAGGGACAGGGATGAGGCATGGGTGCAGCTGACCATATCTCTGTCAAAGAGAGGGGCTTTGTAGTTGGCACAGAAGAGGAAGACGTGTCATTTTTGCAGGAACAACAGAAAGTTTGACACATGTCCTTATGCCCTATTACGCTGGTCTTCTGAGCAAGCTTTGCCTACATTAGAAAAGCAGCTATAGCAATGGCCAGGAATGTTTTTTGTTATAGCTTCTATCTTCTCGCCATATGGGAACCACTAACCTCAGTTTGTCTTAGACCTGCTTTGATGTACTCTTGCATGAGTCATGGCAAACAACAGGAGCTCCACAGGTGCAGTGGCATGCTTAAGCAGAAAGGGCCTTGTGCTCACAAGGAGTGAGAATCAGTTTTGCTGGAAATAGGTATTAGAGGATACTTCTTAGCACTCTCCTCCTCTGCCCTGCCAGAGCATCCCTAGATGTGGGAAAGTTAGTTACTTCCCAGACTAACACCCCTGCCCATGAGCAGCTGCAAGTCCAAGTCATAAAAGACAGGAGTGAGGGTACTATTTAAGCTCAGTGAGGAAGCACTAGCACTATCCTGGCCAAAGCAGTGACCTTCAGCACCCTGGCATGAAGTGGGCTCACTCCCACCCACAGTGGTCTTGGTTCAAGTGCAGTTATACAATGGTTTGGTTGCATGGGAGCATAACTCTGCCTGGACCCTTACTTTAGTGTCAGATGGGCCTGGGGTTAGCACAAGGCAAGGTGGTGGGAAATGAAGACAAGCAGGGAGTACGCCCAACTCAGGACCGACTTTGCAGCCATCCGCTTTTACCCCACGATGCTTCAGCCTTGCTCCCAGAAACAGGCTTGTGTTCAGCCAAAATAAAATAGCTACAAGCCCATGCGCACCACTTTACTAGAGCAGTCAAGGCCAAAGGATCTTGAAATACCAGCAAACAAATGCCTCCTGTCAGCAGGCCTGGAGGCAACCATCACTTTGGGCAGGGTCATCAGAAAATCACTGTGTCTTGAGGTCTGAAGGGAGGAGTAGAAGCCCAAGACAGTTATCAAAGGGAAGCTGAAGAGGCAGAAAGCAAAGGACAAGGGCTGGGATTTGAGGAGAGTGCATTTACTACTGGCTGAGCTTGTTACTGTTTTGGTGCAGTTAGCTCCTGTCTGTCACTCTCAATAAAAGTGTTATTGATTAGCATGTGACTTTATTGTAGAGAACTGGCGGGGAGCCAAGGTGGAAGGACTCCAGAGGGAAAAGAGGACGACTTGTCTGGCAGGGAGGGGAGGGGGGGATGGAGGAGGAGGAAAAGGGAAGCTCAGAAACATAAAATCTTGAAAAGAGTAATTAATTCTTATCGTTACATCTATCTATTCAGAATTTCAAGAATATTATAAATCAGTTGCCTGTACCCTTCCTATTAGCATTCCTGCTAGGGAGGGGTCCTGGGGAGAGTAGATCATCTGAGAGTGCCAGTGCCCTGGGGAAGGACTATGGCTGAAGGAAAGGAGGATTTTTTTGGCTACTCATTTCAGACCTCTCCTGTGCTCAGGCCCATGGGAAACCAAGGAGGATGAAGCATGGTCCCTCAACCCACCTCCACTGCTGTACCCTTGAGGCTGTGCCAAAAGAAAGAGCAGATGGCCTGCAAAGCTTTTTGAAAGAGAATAAGTGTTACTATCACTTGTAGCTTAACTGGAAAAGAAGATTAAAAAAAAAAATAAAACAACCAAAAACAAAACAAACAAAAAAACCCCAGAAAAATCCCTACAGAAAAATAGAGGGCAGAAAATGCATACTAATTATTACATACTAGATTAATTTAGAAATAAGCTTTATTTAAAAAGAAACTCAACATTTTCTCTGAAATGTTTCATTCTAATTGCTTTCTTATGGAAAAATTTCTCTAACACCTGCTTCATTAACCACAGAAACCCATTTTTCATGAAGAAAACTAACTTTTTTTTCCCCCCCTCCTTTAAAACTACATGCTCACTTATGGAGGCTTTGAAAAGTCATCTGAAACCCTTAGGAAGAACATGAATGTGGAACAGGAAGAGTAGTAAAAGATTATTCATTGAAATACATGGCATCATTCTTGCTCTACCATTTAGAGAGAAAAAAAAACCAACCCTATTAGATACTTGATGGATTTCCTACTTACATATCTGGAAGATATGCTCCTGGTGGGGGCTGCTCCCAGTTCCTGTCTTTAAGCTTGGGCACTACCTTCTTGGAGGCTCACAGTATAAAAGGAGGCTGTGGAGCTATAATGAGGCACTGGCAAAGATTTAGGCAGAGTGCTCAGCACGGGACAGCAAGGCTGTTTGAAGGCTGGAGCCAGGGACACTGACAGAGCTACAGGACCAGACTTGTCCACTGTTTATATATATATATATATATGTATATATATATTTAAAACCCAGTTTGGTCTGTTATCTCCCTTCCAAAGAACAAAATTAAGAATGCTCCTGGTGTTTATGAAATACATCTTGGCAATGTGAATTCAGATACCAGCAAATACCTAATAGGACACTGAGGTTTCAGAAAACAACCAACAGTAAAGCACAGCTCTCCACTTCCCCCTTTTCAACACTCAGATTTAAAAGTCTCTTGTCACCATACACTAATTTCATGACTATCAATGTTCTGACCTTCTGTTTTTCTCCATTTCCTCAGCTCTTTTCTAATGGAGAGCTCTTCTGACACCCCTTTTCCAAAGCACAAATACTTTTATATACTATGTCCAACCACTGCTGCATTACATCAATACAACAGCAGGCTGGTACTGTAATGACAAGTTTGTGATGCCAATTATTCTAGAGTGCTATTGATGATGGCACCATTAGCTGTGCTTCATATAGCAACCATGAAGATACAGCCGGGCAGCTTGCACTGAGGTAGCCAAGGCTGTGCCATGTGCCAACACATGGGAGCTTCCAGGCAGGGTTAAAAGAGCATTAACTCTCCCAGTGTATTGACACAATCCTTGTGAACCTGTATTATCTCAATCCTCAAGCAACGAAATTGCCACGTGGAACTTTGTTGTCACATCTGTCCCTTCCCTCCTCCCCAGCACACCTTCCCATCAGACTGTTGCTGCCTTCCTTCCTCCACACCAGCAGAAATATTATGGAAGGGGCCCTATGAAACCACCGGTCCAGATGGCTTTGCTCTTTTCCCTGAGTGCACCTGTGGCCACACTCTGCCAAGGAGGACATTTCCCTGCGGCTCTCTTCACTTGCCCAAGTGAAGGTTTTTGGTGCCATTTGGGACGCCTTTGGGCACCCAAGACATCTGCACAGAAATGACAGATATGACATGGGACTAGAAAAAACCCAAGCCCATCTGCACCAGTGGCAAAAAGCCAAGCAGGACACCAGAAAGCTACTAAAGCAAGTGACTAGCACTTAACACTGCTTTCAACCAACAAGCTGTGGGTGTGGTGTAGGTTGGTTCTCAGATGTTGTTGGAAGCAAGGACAAAGGATATCTTTCTGGATATCTTTCTTCTATCTTTTGACACCTTGCCCTTCCTGGCAGCAGGCTCAGGAGAGAGTATCTGGGATATTATTCCAGCAAAGGACAGGTAAAAAGCTGGCAATGTGTTCTGAGAATGGAAGGACAGACAGTTGTTACTTAAGAAAAGAAATCTACAGATGCTCCCTGCTTCCTTCTCTTTGTACCACCTGATGCAATTACTGGAAAATGGAACTAGATGGGAGGGAAGTATTTTTGTGGGAAGTTCCTAATGATATTTTGAATAAACATGCTTGAATGCTTTTTTCTCCTTCTCATTCCTTCCACAGTGCTTCCCTCTCCAATACCTGCTTTTTAGATTCATCTTTTATTTTCTCTTCTCTGTTTTCTCCTCTGCTGCCAGCTCTTAGCTTCATTTACTAGTTTTGATTGCATGTTATTTACTTAGCACCTGTTGATTTGTCCCCTCAGGACTTCTTCATTTTAAGCAAAGAGAATGCGTATGATTTTAAGTGGACATAATTTTATAGAAGAAAAGAAACAATTGTTGCAGCTTCCTTCTCACTAGAAAAAACAAAAGCAAGTCCATCTGAGAGATGTTTCAGCAGCTGGTCACAGCTGAGATGATCACAAAATGGTGACTGCAGAATGGGTCAGGGTACGAGTGACAAGAAGTCACAATGTATGCAAAGCAGCATCTTCACTGGCTTAGATTTACTCAACTTTCATTATACTTTAAAATGTACATGACTTGACAAATGAACAAAAATCAGCTCTCCAATATAAGGTATACTCCTGGCTCCCCTCTCAAAGCAGAGCCAGGAATCCCACAGAGTTGTACCTTAGAAACAAAATACAGACTTCAGAAAGTAGGAGGTCTGTAGACTCACATAGATGTCACAAGATGCTGAGCTAACCAGAGGTCCTAACGTGCCCATCAAAACTCAACATAGCAAGTACTATTTTTCAAGTGGACAGAGGCAACTACACATGAAAAGGGTTTTCCCACCAGTATTGCTGTGACTGACTACCTTAGCATGCCTCCCTCTATCCATCAGCACAATAACTTCCCAGCCACTGCACCTGCAGGCACCACTGGCTTCACCCTAATACCTACCTTGGGAAAATATCCTATGGACAACTACCAAACAACAAGACAACCTAATTCCTTCACTACCCCAGTGCAGAAGTCTGACAAAATCATAGTCAGAAAAACTGAGCTGGACCCTAGCCATCTCCTCATTTTTATGCCATTTGCAAATAACAACATATTACTCAAAGAACCACACAATCATTTATTTACCACATAACCTACTGTGAACACATTTCCATCTGTGGCATGCATAAAGAGAGCTTCCTGCTATTATATTTAGGGGTTTTTTATATAGGCAAAAGAAAAACTGTCAAGATTTTAGTTTTTGCGTGTTTGTTTTTAATTATAAAGGTAAAACATCACAGGAACACAGCAACCTTCCTCTGTCCCTCTCACTTGCCCACTCCCTCTGCAAGGGCCAGAGCTGTTCACAAAATGGCAAGCTGACTCAGTGCTGTGGCTGGACTAGTCAAAATCTTGACATCCTTTCAAGTCTATCGTTTTTATGATGCCATCTTATATAGGAGGTCATTAGTCACCTAAGTCACATAGTAGTTGCACTGCCCCATTATTGGATGACTGATGCTTGAAACAAAGCAGAAAACATCAAGTGATTTTACTGTAGAGTTGTGGGTGCTTTAATGAGCAAGCAGTTTGGCCAGAGACACCTATTAGCATTCAGGACTTGTTTTCATAGGCAGTCAATCACCTTTCCATACTTACTCAACAGCAAAAGAAGGGATATATCCCCCATTTATAGCAAAATGCAACATACAGACAACTGTGTACTGCTGTGTATACTCTTTTTGGACCAGGTTCTCCAGTTGTGTAGAAACAAAAACTGCAGAGGCACTAAAAATAATAAGAAGATGTACGGGTTTCTCACAGCACGTGTTAATTCTCAGCACTGGGTTATCATACCTGCTTTTTGGTGTCTACTTCAGATCCTCTCTTATTAATCTACTCCCTATTTCCTCAGATGAAGAGTTTTACAGGGAGGATAATTCAAGAGCACTGGCTTATCTCAGTGTGCGTAGACAGGCAAATTTTCTAACTCTTTCCCAGCATTCATCATCACCATATATCCTCTCTTGCTCCTTGAGTTTTTCAACACTCAAAATCCTTCCCTACAGCCTTACAGGTTAATTTTCTTCAGAACTATCTTAGTCAAACTCAACTATAATTTAACTCACACCAAAAGAAACAGTTGTAAAAAGAAAGACATGAAACAGCTATGCAGGAAGTAGGATTTAGAGGATTATGCAGGGAGGAAGCACTTATGTTTCTAAAAGAAAATGGAAAATGTTTTTTTAGCTCTCAGCTGAGAAAGACTGCTTGAAATAGCAATGCATGCTCCATTCACCACTGGACCAGAAGATGTTCCACAGAGGAACAGTGGCTCACTCACTGACAACAGGAAAAAGAGAAGAAAAATTGCTGTTTTGAGAGAGGGAGAGGAGGAGCTGCAATGTGTCCTCTGCCTCATTGTAGATGGAATGATCAGAGCAGAACTGAAAAAAAAAAAACCTGCAGTGAGCAGACAGCCATGCATGTGCTGGCTGGTTGGCTGTCTAGCAAGGTGAAGTGATATTGAAGAGGCATTTTCATTGTGAAGACTTTCTGAAAGGTCTGCTGAAGCTGATGGGAAGAACATTATTCAAAGAGATCCAGACAACAAACTGAACTTTCCACAATAAAAATACCCATTAAGCTCCGTTATGGTTATTTTTATTGAAGCTAGTCTAGACATTCAAGTGCTGTTTATATTCATCTCCAGATAAACAGAGATCTAGATGAAGATGGAACCAGTGCTGCTAAGTAGGGTCAAACACATAAAAGCCCAGTCATTCATTATCCTATCTTTGACAGTGACCAGAACAGACTGAGCATTTGAGCTTCCCTCATCCCTAAATGCCCTCTTAGCATAGGGATGTACCTCTGACTCATACTCTCCATTGCTGTATTAGAGTTTCTTGGGATTTTTTTGTTGTTGTTATTGTTTAATGTATTTAACATCTAAAAGTAAAATCAGGAAATTTAGCTTACTCTTCTGTTGACAAAACAAATCTCACCTTTGAGTTTGTTTTACTCACGATTCAGATCTGCCTGAGATCTTTCAAGTCTACCTAATCCTAAAATACCAAACATTTTAAGATCCTTCTAAAATGGTTTTCAGAAACTTGGAACATTCAGCAGTTTGTCCCAAAGATAAAACGAGCTTGAAGATGTCCTTGGCTTTTAAACAAATACAAATTGTAAGGTTTAGACTTCAAGTAAGCATTGTCAGCTAACTTTGGACCTTTTCAGGTTTGGAAATTATAGTCTCTAGCTGCTTTCTTGGCAGAGAAAGAACCTGAAACCATGATCCTGGACTGTAGTGTCTTGTCTTAGACTGTTAGTGTCCTGGTACAGTTCACAGGCCATCTCAGAACCTGACAGATCTGTGAGACAGAACTGGCTCTAGAAAGAGCTAGAAACTTTTGAGGCTACATCAGGCTGGCTGTTTCAGAAGGATTTGGACAAGCCTATCTGGGATTGATGCTGAGGCTAAGAAATCTATCACATTTTATTGTTTCTGCTGATGTACAACATGCCATCCTTCATCTCTTTGCAATGCAGAGTGTAACTGCATGTTCACTCACATTATACTGTCAGCTCTGCTTTTACTCCCTCCTCCCCCTAACTCTTTTTTGTCTGTCCATGGTAAAAATAATATCAAGATTCATGTCTATGAAAGAGATGGGTACCAGGGAGAAGGAAAACCTCCTGACTAAAAGACTCATGACCACACTTATCACCTTCTACTGTAAGCCTTGATCATTGCTATTCAAGGATCATCATTCCCAACTCTGGAAAATTCGGGAAAAAAATTCCAAACTTTAGGACATTGTCCAATATCTACATCAAAACCCTTTCAGCAATGCAAATCGAGATAGATGGGAGGCTTTCAGACATTCCAGGCTCCTGTCTTCTCTATGGCATGAGAAAAAGTCGATGAAAGAGTTTAATGCCTTAAGTCAAGAAAGGACATGGAAGCCAAATGATTCTGCACCTTCATTTTAAGGCAGCATGAGATTTGTACCAGGTCTCATATATTATTGATGTGCACAGTCCATCTCTGTTTGAGAGACTGACTGGCAGCTCTCCCTTTCCAGACAGCAAGCACACACTTGCAGGGAAGAAAAAAGCCTTAGCAAAAGTACAAGGACTTTGTTCTGCTAAATCAAGTGGCAGATGTCTGCTCTCTGAACTTGTAACAAAGCTTGGCCTATCATGGTACCGAGGGGCTTCAGGCCACTAGAGATGTGCCTTTTCAGTAAAATTTCTAATGCTGCTCATCTGTAGACATTTAAGAGGTTTCTCTCTTTGGTTATTATTCTTTTCTAAAATCAGAGGTCTTTTCTTTCTTACAGTGTATCTATGGTGTCACAACATCCTAATTTGTATAATTGCTGTCTATCCTAAAGTTTCCCCTGCAGTTTCAATTACACGTCTCACTTCAATTAAACTCCTTAATTCTTGTCCCAAACTAGCATGCAGCACAGCTAACAGTCATGGTTATCCTGCTCTATCATCCTCGTGGGATGGCTGAATAGAAAGCAGTTTGAAGCTACCTGGGGATAAAATACATCTGTAGAAATGTCAAACATTGATCATGAGCTACTTTTGCCTTCCATCTGCATCTGGAGGAACATGGCTTGAACCAGGAAAACTCCTAGTGGAGCAAAACCAAAACACCTTGGATTTTTTACAAAAACAAAACACCTGTTTTTTTTTTTTACCCTGGATTCCTGGGTAAAGGAATGCAGGAGGTGAAGAGCCAGGCTGAGTGAGTTGAAAACCCTCTAGAGGGTCTCCGGGGGATGAAGCCATGCACTTCAAGCTTTGCAAGAGGGAGAGGGAGGTGAGGGCCAGGGTGGGGTTTGCCATACAGGCAGTACTGCCACTTACATAAAGCAGCCTGCCTTGTAAACAAGATGTACCTTTGACATCCTCCCCTTCAGGGCACCAAGGCATGAAGCAGGCAATGTATTTCAAGCCAAACAGGTGATTTGTAGGTGCTAAGTGTTCATAAAGACAAGATTAAAGAGCTCTCTGATAGCAGGGCAGTAAATCATTCCCCACCTGCAGAGTTGAGAGCCGGGCACGGATGCTCCTCCGACCCTGATTAAATAAAGGATGGCTCAGCAAGACAGGGGCTAAAGTTAGCTGACAGCTCTTGAGTGAACTGGTGTCTTGTCTGCTGAAGTTGTGGCTGATGGCTAATTTTCTCCCAGAGGAGCCTTTGCAAAGGCTGGTAATTAAAACTGGTGGAAGGCAATCAGGCTCATGGGAAGGCAAGCCCGTCTGTCCACTCTTCCCCAACCATGAGCCTCTCCTGACTGAATGCCAGGATGGGTCAAAGCTGCTCTTGTTCAGGATGCTCTAAGGACTGTAACACAGCTAGGTGAGTAAAATCACAGCGCCTGGTGCTTTCACTTACTCCAATGAAAGAAAGAAATAAATTCCTAATAATTTTACACCCAGCACACAACAAAACCTGACAAGCTCCAAGTGTTCAGTGTACCATTTTGAGTTTCAAATACACACACATATATATATGCCCCCAAAACACCCTTTGTTTCCATAGTATCCCAAGCTCTCTCTGCAGATCATGCACTACTCTACCCAGTAAGATGCATGAAAATAATTAACTAAGTGTTACAACCTGGGAAGTGATGGCCCACAGGGGGAGGTTTTGCAGTCAAAGGGGTGGAGTCCAATGGCAGAGCAGGTAACAAAGCCTGGGGTGCACCAGCTCCCCAGCTTCCTTCTTAACCAAGTGCATGTTTAAACTAAAGAAGCAAGTTTTGGTTTAAATTGCCTATTTTATAACCTAGCTAAGACCCAAAAGAACTTAATCGAAGGGAAGCTTAATGGCACCTCATTAGACTGTTATAACATTTTTTTGTGCACTGTGCTACCAGCTCTTTAAAATAGACTATCAGAAAGAACACATTTTACAGATTTCAATTACTTGTGGCATTTGTCTTACCTGAATTATTTCTTTTACTTTTTATTCATCTGGGGTTTGCAGACTAGATCAGACTTTTTTTTCCATTTCTAGATTTACAGATACTTGTACAAAGCTCACATAGTTGGGTTGGTAGACCTTTAGTCACACTGCTCAGTCCTATGATGAAAAATTTTTAATTGATGGTTCCTGATTTTGGAATATTTTGTTGTAACTCTAAGAAACGGAAATTTTTTTTAAAAAGTTGGGGTTTTTAAGGGTCATGAGCATAGTAAGATAGGTACTCAAAGAGTTCTTCTGGGTTCCTTTCCCTTTTGTAATTGTATTAAAGCTAGAAATACTCAAAGACCAAAGTCTCAGGGCTGGATGCTTGTTCTGGATTTACAATAGTAACACCGCATAACTTTGGAAGTGGTCAGAGTTGCCCCTTTATATGGAGGGAAAGACAGAATGAAAGAAGGATCTAGAGCATTGGTAATCCTGATCAGGTGATTTACTTCCAAGAAAGCTCTAAAATTCACCATATATCTTTGCTACAAAGCTTTGGCACTGAGCTTGAGGACAAGAATGGAAGTAGTTCCTCTTCGACATGAAGGGCCAGCTTCTCTTTCACATGTTCCAGGGGTAGCTCAAAGATACAATCAGCAGAATTGAAAATAGGTAGAATAACGAGATAGGGTGACCTAGAAGCTGCAAAGTCCCATGAGGTTGCTTTTCTTCAAAGATGTCTGCTTGTTTTGATGCTCTTCCAACTACTTAATTATCTGCACCGAAAAAACAAAAACAAATAACCAGACAATAAAGGCAGCTGCTGCTTCACCGTTCATGATGTTGTATGTTTAAGCAGCCTGTGTCCACACTGTTTGGAAGCAGGCTGAGAGCACATACAGGAGAAGTAAGCATACCTTCTTCCCACCTGTATCTCCTGCTCTGCACGGTACCATGAAACTGAACACGTTTTATGAACGTTTCAAGCCATCTTACTCTAAACTCTTCACTCAGTTCAAAACACAGCCTCACTTTCCGCAACCCCCTTCTGTTTTTGCTTTTTTGTTGGTCCAGCACCTCACGACGCTACTCTTACACTGTGGTGCACTCCAGCAGGGCTTCACATTTTGCACATCATGAGATTTCACTGGTTATACCCACTTATTTACATATCCAGACAAACATATTCTTGTATATATAGCTCTGACAAGAAAACCTTGGCTGTGAAGGGAGGAAAACTTTGCAGAGGAAAACTGCAGGACTCTTTCCATGCTCACATCTCCAAGGTGCCATTTCATCCCACCAACCTACCCATGCTCACCTCTTGCTTGAAACTGAAAACATCCATTAATTTATGGACCTACATTTTATCATTAGACCATTAGCTGTCTGTTTCCTTACACCTCAGATGTAGACCTTGGTAGACACAATTTGATATCAAGTCAATATCTGCCACACTTTAATCCTCTTTGCAGAGGACTTCTCCTTGCTCAGGTTCAGGATGAATTGGGCTGCACATAGATCCCTGCGCTGCTCTAGCCTCTGATTAACCATTCATCTCATTGTAGCCACATATGTAAAAACATTGGTGTCCAGGGTAGGTTTTAACTAATCTCTACAGATACATTCACTGACTCAGAGCTAACTGTTAGCCAGTTATATTCCTCCTCTTGTTTTCACATGAGTTCATTTACAAATCTCAACAAAGGACAAGAGAAAGCAGGGATAAAACCAAGAAACACCATAGGTAGAGAGTAAAGGATATAACAATGAGATGGCCAAATACAGGTATAGGTATACAGGTATACAGAGAAATACAGGTAACAAATACAGGACATGAGTCCCTTAGGACAAACTCCAGCCAAAGGTACCCAAGACCTGTCAGGTGCATCCCACTCATGAGGGAATACCTTTGTGTTCAGTGGTAGAAGTGTGGTGCCCCCAGGAAGCTATATAGATTTCTTCTGAAAAAATTATTCCCTTCTAATCTGGAGGGAAGAGAGAGCGCAGAGATTAAACCACAAGCCTGCAATTGGGATGGAGCACAGAAGGAAGGCAGCTGGGTTCAACATCCTTCCCTGCCAAGCCTTTGGCCTCCCCACATCTTGTTTTTGCAGAATCATAGAATCACAGAAAGTTAGGTGTTGGAAAGGACCTTGAAAGACCATCTGGTCCAACACCCCCCCACCAGAGCAGGGTCACCTGCAGCAGGTCACATAGGAATGTGTCTGGGTGGTTTTGAAAATCTCCAGGGAAGGAGACTCCACAACCTCCCTGGGCAGCCTGTTCCAGTGCTCTGTCACTCTCACAGTGAAAAATTTATTCCTTATATTTATACCAAACCATCTATGCTCCCGTTTCTAACCACTTGTCCTATTATGAGTCACCCCTGTGAAAAGCTTGACTCCATCCTCCTTGCACTCGCCTCTTACATATTTATAAACATTAATGAGGTCACCCCTCATTCTCCTCTTCTCCAAGCTGAAGAGACCCAGCTCCCTCAGTCTTTCCTCATAAGGGAGATGTTCCACTCCCTTAATCATCTTGGTTGCTCTACACTGGACCCTCTCAAGCAGTTCCCTGTCCTTCTGGAACTGAGAGGCACAGATCTGGACACAATATTCCAGATGTGGCCTCACCAGGGCAGAGTAGAGGGGAAGGAGAACCTCTCTTGACTTGCTAACCACCCCCCTTTTAATGCACCCCAGGATGCCATTGGCTTTCTTGGCCACAAGGGCACATTGCTGGCTCATGGTCATCCTTCCATCCACCAGCACCCCCAGGTCCCTTTCCCTTATCCTGCTTTCCAACAGCTCAGTCCCCAACTTATACTTGTACTTGGGGTTGTTATTTCCCAGATGCAAGACTTGACACTTGTCCGTGTTGTAATTCATTAAATTTCTCCCTGCCCAGATCTCCAGTCTGTCCAGATCCCTCTGAATGCCATCACAGCCTTCCAGGGTGTCAGCCGCTCCTCCCAGTTTTGTGTCACTAGCAAACTTGCTGACAGTGCACTCTGTTCCCTCATCCAGCTCATCAATAAATATACTGAATAGCACTGGCCCCAGTACTAACCCTTGAGGGACTCCACTAGAAACAGACTTCCAACTGGACTCCATCCCATTGACTACAACTCTCTGGCTTCTATCCTTCAACCAGGTCCCGATCCTCCTCACTACCTAATCATCCAAAGCCACACTTCTTCAGTTTAGCTCCAAGGATGCTGTGGGAGATGGTGTTAAATGCCTTCCTGAAATCCAGATAAATGACATCTACTGCTCTGCCATCATCCATCTACCTGGTTATATCCTCATAGAAGGATATCAGGTTGGTCAGACATGACTTCCCCTTGGTAAAGCCATGTTGACTGTTCCTGATAAGCCTCTTGTCTTTGATGTGCCTGGAGACAGCACAAAGAATAAGTTGTTCTATAACCTTACGAGGGATGGAGGTGAGGCTGACCAGTCTGCAGTTACCCAGATCCTCTTTCTTGCCTTTCTTGAAGACTGGGGTGACATTTGCTTTCCTTCAGTCCTCAGGCATCTCTCCTGTTCCCAACAACTTAGAAAAGATGATGGAGAGTGGCCTAGCAATGACATCCACCAGTTCCCTCAGCACCCGTGGGAGGGGAAGCATTCCCCTTTTTATGGGGACCGAGCAAATGAATGCCTCAGAAACTACAAAGAGTTTTTTGCTTGCATTATTAGCAGGAACCACCTACATATCATGGATGGTTCCCTGGAAAGCCGTGACGTGGTCTGGAGAAGTCTTCCTGCCCCTCTGTTTGCTGCCACCTTGCTGCCACCACCCCTGTGCTTGCTGCCCCTGCCAGCTGCCACCACTGAATGTGTCACCGATGGTGCCAAGAACAAGGAGCCTCCGAGAGAAGCTGCCCAAGCAGTGCCAGTCCCTCAGCCCTGCTAAGCTCCCTGCATCCTTCCCATTGATTTATGTATCTCCACGATGTTATTTATCAACTGCTTCGTAATTAATCAGTCACAGAGCTTGGCAGCACTAAATGAGCAGCCTGTTTCCAGTGCTCCCACTGCCACCAACCCCCTCCCCTCCCAGCTACCATGCTTTATTGCACACCACGGCACTGGAGCCTGTGTTCAGTCGCTCCTCATAATAGCAGCCAGGGGGGCTTTTCAAATGATCTCATCTCACCGGGAGAGCAGGCACTCATCCTGCCAGACTGGCAGGAAGAGAGGAATTAGCATCCAGGTAAATGCCAGCTTCCTGCCAGTTATCCCACCAGCCACCTGGCTAAAAAGCTACAGCCGCTCTGAGATTAAATATCTTAGCTTCCCAAGCTCTTCCTGCCCTGCCACCCTGGTCTGTAACCCCTCTCCTTTCCATCAGATTGCTTTCTCTTCCTTACTCCCGTTTCCTCTCGGCCCAGCACCCACCCTCCCTNTTCCTTCCTTCCTTCCTACCCTCCCTCTCTCCCTCTCTCCCTCCCTGCTCTGCTTTCCAATCCTTTTTTCTCATGTTAACTTCTTCCACTCCTCTGGCTCTCGTCTGTTTATTTCTCCCCCGCTCCTACTTCACATGAGCCCCAAATCAAGAATATTGCATTCAAACAAAATTGTTCTGTGTTGTTTTCATGAGCAAAGACATAAGAGGAGCCTAGACTCCAAAAGTCATTCTGCTCAAAACTCACAGATTTAAAAAAAAACAAACAAAAAAAAAACAATCCAGATTCTAACAAGGGCTTTGAGCTACCTTATCTAGTGGAACTAGATGATTTTTAAGGTCCCTTCCAACCCAAACCATTCTATGATTCTATGATAATCCACTTAGAAGTTTTTGTCTCTGAGTCAGATTAAAAAGCAAGGCCCATGGCTTAGGCTCCTAGATATAAGACACATGGACTGACATTTTATTAGCAACACATGCTGCACCTCAATTTACCTGTCATTAAAATATAGAGAACAGAGATGCTAACTGACCCAAACTGATACAGTGTCCATGTCAGAAAAAGCACTCACACACTCAAGGTTAAAGCGGAAGACTCTAGGCACTGGCTAGAAATTTAAAATCTCTCTCCCTTTTTTTGAGTATTCAAGCTGATATGGAACACCCCCTTTTCTGGATGACCCTGTGGGAAACAAGGTGGGGACTACAACATGAGGAAGACTTGACTTTGTAACCTTTATTCCTGCTCTTTTCATGCAAAGGTCTCCCTTCCTATAGGAGCTGTGCCTTAAAAAGGCTTTTGCCAGAGTGAGCTGCGCAGTGCATCCTTCACAGCTGAAGAGTGCAGGCACCATGCATCCTCCACAGAGAGCCTGTGCACTGAGTAAGGCCCTCCACTGGCAGATGCATCACCTCTGAATGATGACTGAGCAGCAAATACTGGCTTGTCACATCCTCTTACCCCAAAAAACATAGAAAATGTTGGTGTTTTCCTGGACCTCAGTTGAGCTACCCAGGCTCCTTAGCTCTCCAGCCACTAGCATACTGCCTGGCATAATGAACACTAAACACTTCTGAAATAGACCACCTTTTGTGATTAAGCTGAAGCAAGGTCTTCAGGTAAACATCCAGGTTTAGGCAGGACTAAGAAAGAGGTTGAGCTGGTGCAAAATAACAACATGAAACTGACGGTTTCTGCCACATGACAGCCTTGCAAAAAAGCTGTATGGGAAGAGACCTGAGAAAGGGATGCTGACACATCATCACAAATAAATACTAGTCTCTTCTGTTGGCCCATGGCACATAAGTAAAACAGGACTCATGTTAATGAGGTTTACCCAGATGTTGAACACAAAGCTAAGGAGAAGAACAAGAAGGCTGGTAAAAATTTTATGTTCACTTGTACATGCTTTTCATGGTAGAAAGCATTGCTTTATCCTGCCCAAAGAGTGGAGCTAGGTAGCAAGAAGTAAGAGAAAAAATCCTGGAAAAATCCAGTGCAAAAATTAATTTATTCAAAGGTTGATAAGGTGGGGGTATAATGCAGAAAACAAGAAGAGATTGGAAGTACAGGAAGAATAGGGGCAAAGGCAAGCTGTAGAAAATTGGGCTAGTAGGAAATGAGGCTGAGAGAGGTAGAGAGCACTGTTCAAAAAGATTTGATTTTAGCTCTACTATGTGAATGCTCAGAAGAATTTTTGCTGCCAATGATGGGATATTTTTGTTTCTCATGGATTTCAATAACAATTCTGTACTTTCCCCTTGGCTGAGGTCATGGAGTGCATGTAAAATGCCAGCATTGTACCTCTTAGGAGCCTTTTTTTTTGTAGGACCTTTGCTCTCTCAGGGGACTTCTGGAAAGGGTGCAAAAGCGGCAGTTCAAAAAAGCATTTGAGAAATACAATTGGGTCTAAAAGTCTCAGGTGGAAGGAGCATTATCCAAAACAGGAACTAATTATTTGGTGGATTAAAGCCACTGGCTGGGTCTGCAGAGTTAGCAGATGGACAAGAATGCGGTGGAGTCCTTTTTCAGGTTGGATGGCATGGTGTGAACATCTGTCTGCTGCAAGCAGGAATATGTTCCAGGTCCACTTGGTCTCAAAAGCAGAAGAGCAACCTCCTACTTGGACACAACTCACAGAAACCAAAACTGCACTGAGGGTTTTTTCCATGTGGTGAGATCAAAGGGCTGGGACTTGGCTTTGCATAAGGGTATTGAAAAAGAAGAATGGCTTAGATAGAGCTATAAAAGTCATCACTATAAAAACATTACTTTACAAAACCTTTTGCCACTACATTGCAAGTTTGAATCCCATGCATTCTGGTGGCACATTAAAATCATTACCATTGCCATCTGACCACTCCGTAGTGATCACTCTGTGTAGGACGTTTTGTGGCCTTTAGCCACAAACCAGTGAGCACATTAAAATTTCTAGTAGCACAGACTATAAGGATAGCTGATTCAGTTCTAACAGACTAGATTAAAGTCAAAGCAAATTGACACAAATGGGAGATCCACCCTATAAGAAGTCACAAGAGCTGGGGCAGTTCCACCCACAGAAAAAAGAAAGTCCTTAGCAGGAAAATGTTTCAATCTATGCAAAGATTAGGACTAAATTAAACAGACTTAGACACACAGATACTCCCTTAGTTGAAGTCTGCCATGTCAATTAGAAAAACACATTCTCTTCTACCATAGCTCAGCAACTTGACCTTCAACTATTCCCAGAAGGGCCAGCCTGCAGTTGGCACATGACAAATACATGGCAGTTTGTAAAGACATGCAATGGATTATCAGGTTAAAAAAATCACACATTTTTCAGCAGCAAATACATAGGCTAATGGAGTTGTTCTTTGTCATGTATGGTTGCTGGGGACAGCTACTATAGAAAGATAAAACCAGTGGTACATTGCTTGGAGCAGAGAGGGTCTTGGGTCCTTGGAAAGTGCTGCATAAGTATGTGGCCAAAAAGGCAGAAAGAAACTAGCCAAAATCTGATTTCTCTTCCCCTCCTGACACATATATGTACAGCTTCTGATAGGAGTCAGCGCAGGGTACCACCAACTCTACCCTGATGCTACAGAGAGGTCACTGCTACACTGAGTAGAAATGCAGGCAGGGAAGCTGTAAATGAGCCAGCTCAGATACAGGAAGCAGTCTAACCCCAGCACCATGTCACTTGAGTTGGACCAGTTTACCCTGCTGAGGCCCACCCCTAGAAAACCATGATATGACATTCAAGGCTTTGAACTCCATTGATCTTCAAAGTAACAAATAAGTAGTATGCATTTTGGAGAGGAAAAGGGCAAGAAGAGTGGAGGAAGGCATGTGCACAGCACAGAGGAGGCCATGGCACACCTTCCCAAGCAGCTGCCTGTGTCCCGTTTCCAGCACTCCCACCACCTTGCTGTCCACATCCTCGCAGCACATCTCCTTCCCTCACAACCCTGCAACAGCCATTTCCCCAGTGGGCCCAAACACATCACAAGGTTTTAGTGGCCCAAGGAACAAGGCAGAGGAGGACTGTCTGAAAATGACAAACAGAATTAACTTAGTGTTATGCAGGGCCACAGCAGGAGCCAGGGCTGCTATTTACAAGGGATGCAGTTTGCAAAAAGCAAACAGCTCCCCATGGCCCATGGGGGCTCTGCTCTAACTAACATGTCGTGTGACACTGAAGGCAGATAATTAATCTCCCATCACACCACCTGTCTGCACCAGCCTTTTCCCTTACCCAGTATCTCAGTGTCTTCTTCCCTGTCCTTCCATTTACAGACATCACTTAAAAGGAAGGGGGAGTGAAGTTTATCACTGCCACCTATTGGAACTTGCCCTGCAGGAAGAGCATGAGGTCATGGCAATGTTATGCCCCAAAACGTCACCACTTCTCCATGCTACAGCTCCACATAAAACTGTAGACCCTTTGATGCTAAGTGTGCAAACACACACCATGCAGTCTGGATGGATTTGTAAATGAGTTAGGAGTAAAGCTGTATTAGCAACTGTACCGTGCACAGTCAGTCCCCTTGCTAGTTTTGGTGTTGTTGGTTTGGTTTTGACTCACTTTTTGGTTTGATTTGGTTTTCTTTTTCACTTGTAGGTCCTAAGACCAGTACTGCACTCTGCCATGTGTATATAGCAACTCACTTGGACCCAGCTAAAGGGTATTTGATATCATAAGGCATCATGTGTTTTGAACATACCCTGCAGGTCCTTGTAATCAGTGCAGAGTTCTCTCCCTCAGTACTAGAAGCCAGTCTTATACAACACTCTGGGGGCATCTATAGTGAACTAGATTTAGGATATCTGGCACAGTTCTGTATTAAGGTCAACTTTACTTAGCTCTAGCCATCCAGGCAAAAGGTCTGTTTTCCTGCTGTGTTCTGTAAAACACATCCAAGCACAATGCACAACGTGTTTTAAGTTTTCAAGTAAATCTATCTCCTGCTTTGAAGCTGAAAAGGTCAGGTTTGAGGTGGGGTTTCACACCAGCACTGGAATAGAGAAGAGGCAGAAGGATCACTGTTGGTCAAAAGTTGGGGGCACTGACAGAGTTGTGTCAGGGGAACTCTGAACTGAAATATCAGGAGGGCTGCAGGGTAGAGGGGGAGGGCACAGGCAGACTTGTCCAGGTGGGCAAAGCTGTTTGCACATCCTTTTCACAGAACAAGCCTGTATGAAGTCAATGATGTGAGTTGCTACTTTAATAAAAATCAAAACTCTTCTCTAATAAAGCAGTTGAAAAGAAAGCCATCCCTTGTTCTTTAAAGCTGACCTTTCCTTTTCCCCAGCATAGTTAGATCCCTTGCAAGATTTGGTATGTTCAAGAAGAATTTTTAAAAAACATTTTTACAAACACGTTCTGCATGACCGCTTCCACTAATCATGCCGACAGGGGCGATCAATGCCTTTAAAGGAGATTTGTGGAAACCACAAAGAGTCAAATGCTGCCACTATGGAGATAAATGCCCCTTCAGTTCCTCAGCTGCCGCTCACCACCGCACACCTCCTCAGGGGAAGGTTTTACTACAGACCCAGCTTATTATTAAGACAGGGCAGAAGTTCAGGACTGACTCGCAAGGAACCACTTCCCTCCTGGCTTTATTTCTCAACAGAAAGTACTGTGCTTAAAGCAGTAGTGCTGCACCCTTTTACGCTACACTGGATTATTAATTCAACATTGATCCAGAGGAAGAACACCTGCCACTTCCTACAGCACCTTCCCTTTGAAGGTCTTCCCATTCTCTCTATCGACCAGGCTGAAGGTTGCTTAAGTTAGCAAGAAGGAATGAGATCTGAACTCCACCGAGCACCAGAGGGTTCCAAAAAAATGTTCCTCTTTTGGTTTGTTTAGGATTGGGGGTTTTTTGGTTGTTTTTTTTTCTTGTTTTTCACCCAAGATGAAAATTTTCTGTGCATTCTCTCTGATCAGGTCTTTACATGTGAAACATTTTTACCCATCTCTTTTTGTGAATCAATCCAGGCAGCGAGTAATCTGGACAGAGGCTCCTATGCTCAAACCAAATAAGGAATCAAGCTATTCAAGATTAAATGCATTACCCTGCTTCCCACTATTTTAAAGGCCAGAGTTCTGCAAAGCAGTACCAGATGTTTTAATTAGCAGAAAGCAACAGCATATTCCCTCACAGCATGTTCCAGAAGGGATACTGAAGTGACAAAGTAAAAAAATCTCAACGCAGAACAAATGCATGTTTCATTATACATCTTTGACTGCATCCCCTGCACTCTGCCTACGATCCTGCCTTTCCTAGGACTGATTCCAAAACATTACTTCAAGTAGGTTTTTTTCTTCTTTACTGTTCCCTGGAAACCTTTATAAATATATTCCACTCATGTTTTCTCAACTTCCCCTACTCAATCAATCCTTGTCCCAACCCAAATCCATTTCACTTCATTTGAAGAAACCACCTCTTGCCTCCTGATCTGACAGACACCCCATTAGGAATGCAGCCACTGCACATTTTGCAGTCTGTTTGAACCCATGGGTACACAGAAAGGCAAAACTTTATCCTCCACTTAAAACATTAAAAAAAAAAAAAGTGTTTCTTTAGGAGCCACATGTCCAGGTTTGAGAGGGCCAGGAAAATAAAAAAACCTATGGTCATACCGACCTGAGACCACCCAGGACCTCCCTGACCCCCAGCAGGTGCCAGCAGTGGGGGGCAGCTGGACCAATTGGGAGGGTGGATCAGGTGACCCGAATAGACCCATCCCAGCCCTCCTGCCCATGGTGCTCAGTATAAAATCGCCCTTCAGCCTTCTGGCTTCTCCAGCTGGGTTGGGGTCAGCTTGTTTGTCACCTCTCTTGCTGTCCCTGCATCCTGTTTTCTCAGCAGAGAAGGTGCTTGCCTTCCCCTGCCCCCCTGAGTAGTCCCAGCTATTGCTGCTCCTGGGTTTTTGTGGGCTGGCACTGGGACCTTGGACTCCGGCACTCCCATCTGCTGCCCAGTCCTGCTTTGGACGTCTCTGGTCAGGAAGAAATTACCAACTGAGGTGTGCTGGGTTCTGTATTTACATATTTGTATATATTTCTATGTAATCCACCATCATAATTATTACTATTTATTATTTCATTAAAAGACAGCTATTCTAGGTTTTTTCCCAACCCTAAAGTCTCTCTCCTTTATTCCACTTTTTCTCTTCCCCTGGGAAAGCAGTGGGGGGATAACAAAGAGCATCTGTCACACAGTTACTGGCTAAAACAGTGACAAAACCACAGGGAGGTGACGGAAAGGGATACAGTGGCAGCACTGTTGCTTCTTAACTGGTGAGGATCTCAACATATAAATTTGCAGAAGTCCTCTGTGCACAGGCAAGTCTATATAACACAACAGGAATTTTAAAGAACAGATCGTAGAAATCAAGAACCATACAGGCTATTTTTTGTCAAGAGGATGCTACTAAAGACTACATAGGTGTTACACATTTGAAAACAGAAAAAGTGAGTGTTTCCTCATAAAAGACCTCATACCTTTCTCCTAACATTCCCCATTTTGCCCGCAGCATGAGTTGCTGTGTGCCTGTCTCCACAAAACTGGGGACAGGCACCAAAATCCCACCGATGGCTACTGGACAGGTGCACTGTGGTGCCACACGTGCTGATGGCATTCACACTGTTCACACTTAGCACTAGAGGGAAATAAGTTTGAAGATTTTACTGAAGGTTATAAAGTTATGTGGAGGATGGCTATCCCCAAGGCAAGAGCTGTCCCTGATTCCAAGATTATATTGGGTTTTCCACCATCTGCAGAGTTCTGACCATGTTATTCTCCTCCTTATCAAAGCTTTATAGTTGAGCTGGCAGTTTTGAAAAGCCTGGGCTGACAAAAAGGGAGAGATACAGCAAAACAATACCATGAAAAGTCTATCTCTACTGGAAGAAATAAACATACAATAAAAAACATACATACACTCTTCTCTACAGTGATAGTAATAAAGAGTAGTAATAAACCAAAAGCCAACACAACTAAAACATTTACCACTTCAAAATATTGCAGTAAAAAGTGGAAAATCAAGAATGACAAATAAAACACTTAAAAGTTCTGGTTAATGAAACCCATTTGATTTCTGGAGTAATTTTTGAGTAAAATCCAATGGTCAATTCACACATTATGTTCTTGGAAATGCAAGAATTTTTTACTACTGCACGTTTCCAGGAATGCAGTGAGCTGGGACTATCTGCATTCTTGTTCCTCTCCTACTCTTGCCCCTTACTTATTCCTCCCTCCATCTGCTTCAGTGGCTTATTTCTGATTTCTCCTGTCCTTTAGAGCGATAGGGACTAAGACATAAGATTGATTCTCCAGGTCAGACTTCTCCTCGTCAATTACAGTAAACAAACCAGGAACGTGTTTTCAAGCCAGTCACTCTCCCTCTCTCACACATGCAGATACGGATGTCCTTCTACTTCCAAGGAACATCTGAAATGGGTCATTAGTTATTGTCTCTTTAATGAGCACCATAGTTGTGTTTCTCCACTTTAACAACTCCTACAGAAAGCAGCATCTCTTGATGAGAAGAAATACCAAGTATTGATACAAAGAGGATTACAAATACAAAATCTAAATCCACCTATTTCTGGCAACTCATATTTACTTAGTTCAGAAGTTTTGATTCACTTCAAGAGAAAGGTTTAGGGGCATGGAGAAAGAACAGTAAATAGAACTGATGATAACTTTTCAATCAGAAAGCCAGTGGCACAGAGATTGGCTTCCAAAATGGCTGTGAGGAAATAGCTGAAAGAAGGGGTGGAGCAGAATGAGTGAGGAAACAAGCAAGAGATACAGGCACTATTCCCTAACCTTCTTTTTTCCTTCTTTTCTTAGCTGCTTGTACCATAGTCTTTTCCCTCAGCAATTCCCAATAGCTCCAGTCTTCTCCACAGGGAAGTTTTCCACCCGTCCCCTTCAGACAGAGCTGCACCCGTGCATGTATCATTGCAGAGAGGTGGCACAAGGCACCCAGTGCTGCAGTCATGCTGCCAGGAGCACCAGCAGCTTGCTTTTGCCCAGGGCTAACAGTGTGGGCACAGAGTGTTCCCCTCTCAGGAGCCCTCATGGGCTAACCATGGTCCCAGTGGGCCCATCCTGTCCCCTACTACTGGGTAGTAGGCCCAACCCTACTACCAGCAAACATCCAGCTCTGGGGGAAGGGTTCTCCTTTCACCTTTTCAAAGGACCAACAATGACCTGTAATCATGGTGAGCTGTTGTATCTCTGGTGCTTCCTCTGCTGCAGTGCAATAACATTATATTCTGTTTCTGTGCTATCATCTTCTAGAGAAAACACCATTATAAGCACCTTTTTCTGGGTCAAGCCAGCTTCTACCTCCTCCTTGACTACAAGGCAAAGCCACCGTCCAATTGTACTGAGGGTCAAGATCCTCAGCACAGCCCTGGGAATGCTGGTGCCATCAAAAGTGAACATTACAGCTTCCCCTCACAATCATGATGGAGCTGAGACCTTAGATCTTCAGCCATAAGAACGCTGTTAAATATGATAAAAAATCCTTTTTTAAAAATGTAACTCATATGGCAGGCCCTAGAAGCCTTTCTGACAAGGCAGTAAGGAGAAGTCAGGAGGACTGCTCCACAACCCAATTCTCTTTTGGAATAATGAAGGCCAGTGGGGAGCCAAGGTCAAAACCATGCTGAGTAGCAGAAAGCTACAAAAACACATTGGAAAATGCATCTCCTTTTACCATTCAGAGCAGTGGGATGGGACAACCCAAGAAACAAGCACCAAATCCCAACCTTTCTCTACCATCATCGCCACCCTAGTGCTGACAACTGACATGGTATTCCCATAGCAGGCTGCCTGTAATCATCATCATCATCATCACCAAAATGCTCTTCCCTATCTGGGAAGATATTTTTGCTCCACCCCTTTAGTCCTTTCTGGGAAATGTGTATTTTCATCTGTGGAACTACTGGCTAGACTCTTACTATGGGCTGCCTGCACTCATAGTACCTTAGAGTTCTTTAACAATACAAATACCTGCCATCTGGATGTATGTATTTTCCATGGCAATTAAACATGTGAATTAGAGGGATCCTTAATAGGCAAGAGATGCTCAAAATAAACTTTGTCTGTTCTTACAAGCAATAAACTTATGTGCTATTGAATATATGACAGAAGCAGAGGAGATCCATGAGGTTTCCATATCCTCTCAAAATTGAAAAAGTTCTGTAAAACCACAGAGAAATCTAGAAGAGCAAACCCCTAAAAACTAAACAAGTCCTGACTCCAGACTTTTTGCAAGTTTTGTCTTCTTTTCCCCTTTATTTCTTTAATAATAAAAATTAATAAGTGGAATGTTCTGTAGTAACTTTGAAAGAAGTAATTTAATAAAAAAAAAAAAAATCATAGTGCCTGAAGTTAATTTAATTCTAACCGAGGCTCATGCTGCTGCCAAATTGCACATTTCAAAACTGCATAACCAAAGAACTTTAGGTGCCCTCTGAGATTGCCTGAAGTGAAAGAAAAAGGCAAGATAAAAAAAGACCCACAAAAGTAGATGAAGGCAAAAAACCTTGTTGGGGGTTTGAGGGAAAAGAGAAGGAAGAGAAAATTTCAACTAATGTGTGAGCGATTTAAGTGCTTAAGAACAACAGTCAGGTAGGAGTGTCACTTGCATTTATTTAATTATTTAACACCCTTTGAAGGGAAGGGAGTGTCGGGTCAGGCCACTCAAGATGAGGAAAGCTCATCAGTAAAGAATAAGTATCTTGTAAAATTAAAGTATTGCATAGCAACAGAATTCTGAGGGTCAGCGCTTTGAGTGAGAGAAATGAAGGCACGTGGGACTAAATTCTTCCCTGAGCTGTATTTAGCAAGCATCTGTAGACTTCAGTGGGGGCCCTGCAGACATGCATCCTGGGCCATGATCCAGTCTGGAGACAGTGAACACACCTTCTGGGTCTGATCCTTTCCCACTGAAGTAAAACCACTGTGAAAGTAAAACTGATTACAGTATATTGTTAGCTGGCATATGAGATTAAACCTAAAGGCTGCTGTAGACTTAGCTGAACATTTCTAAGATGTTTTGTTGCCATAATTTGATGCTATAACATCCCAGTGTCCTACACCAGAGAGAGTCTGGGAATTAAGGGGTAGGATGCAACTTTGGTCTCAGTTTTGCTCTGGAAAAGACAATGCACGATGCATTACCAAACCAATACATTTTTCACCGGATTTTGTCTATCAATAGAAGTCCATGGATCACATCGTCCTTCTACTTCATTTGTTACCACCTGTACTCAAAAACCTGCCACACGAGAGACAATACGAATAATGTTGCTAGCAAGTAACTTCCTCCATCTCACAATTACCACAGCTAAGCAGACCTACCTACCTATCATCACTTCTGTCCCCTCTAGCCCCTTGGTCCCTCCCGGTGTCATCCATCTGTTTACAACAGGGGGTTTTTAAGTGTTAAGCCCTTTAGAGCTGGGAGTGTTGATTATTATAAATGTGTGCCAATGTTCCTCCATAGTCTCAAAGCTTATGAAAAGGATTACAACATGACTGTCAGTAATACCAGAGGACTGGATTTGATGACCCAAAGGGGTCTCCTGGAGCCCTATACTCCTAATAAGTAGTGTTTTGCTTTCACTATTACTATGTGGCCTCATCTTATTTTTTACTTCTTTGAGCAGGTGAAGGTAAATTCTACTAGCTTGCTTTAAGTTCAAGGTTATGGAAGCTCTGACTGCACAGGTTATTATATTCTAAAAAAGCAATACAGTTTTGACCAACAGCCTTAGACTGTCTGCTAGGATTTCCTTTCAGGGGGGGACTCAGGTTAAGCAGGATGTCATTGAAAAGTCAGTACTCACAACAAGATTTTTGATAAAGCCACATAATTAACAAATGACCTTGATGTTATCATACTAATTGGGTACATTTTCCATTGTGCCAAATACCTCAGTTAGTATCAGAAGATTGTTCAGCTTTATATATATATATATACACACACACATATAAACTCTATGAAAATAGAGAAATATGACATTGATTGAATATATATGTATAAACTCCTTATATAAAAATGTCTGATACATATAGAATCAGTGCTTCCCAGCTCATACTGTTTCTTTTTTCATTTACTTTTTTACCCACTTGCTCTATGTTTTGCATCTTTCACAGTCGACTTCTTCCGTATGCTATCTGCTTCATTAGAAAACCCAAATACAAGATATAACCAAAGTTCTTCAAATGCATAGGAAACAGTTTCCAGCTACAACAAGAAAAAAGGTTGAAAACTTAGTCCCAGCCTCACCCCATTCTATACAGTAATGATTACCATCTCACAGTTCTTGCATCTCCTACATTCAACAAGCTGACTGCAGAATCACTGAATGGAAGGGACTTCTGGAGATGATCCAGACCGGGCCACCCTGTAATGTAGAACTGGCTCTTTTTGAAATACAAAGAACTTACTGAATGTCCAAAGGAATTGTTAAGGCAACAGATTGAGTTCCACTAAAAGAGATTTATAATAATACACACTACTGTTTACTGGCTTTTCTAATATTTACTGTGGTATCCGAAAGGGCTTTACATGCATCTATGATGTTATCCCCCCATTTGGCACCTAGGGAAAAGAAGTCCATATCCTCCAAGATAATTAGATACTTAATGATCTACGTGTCTATTTGCTTTCTGAGGATCTTGGCTGCAGAGAATATTAAGAGACTTACCCAAATGTCATACAAAAAGGTTGTGGTAGTGCCTTAAAAAAAAACCACAAAAAACAATAAAAATAACCAGAACCAGAAACCAATCTCCTAAATCCATATACTTTGTCTTAACTACTTTCTTTGTGAATTACACTGTTATATAATGTAATTAGGAGAAAATAGCAAGTTCTATTCTAGGAACTTCTAATCAGCAACAAGCACTGCACTCCTAATGATCTCATTAGAAGAGAAATGCATAATTGCACAGTAGCACTGTCTAGCAAACTACACCTCCAGCCACTGGGTCAGCCCTTTCCAGGTAGACAGCACAACTTGAGTGACACTGCCTCTGCTATGGCTAGCACCAAGACCACTCACAAGTAAGTAGTGATAAGGATCTTGGCTCTTCTAAACATGAGTTAGAGGCTTTAAAAAACATAAAAGGAGGAAAATAAAACTTTATTACCAAGGTATTGTTTGCCAAGAATAACTACTAAACTGGAGCTTTGCTGCTGTCCTCAAGCAAAGAAGTTTTAGAAACAAAGCCTGCTTCCAGTAGGAATATACCTAGAGACTACAGACTTCTAGGCAACCTTGGATTTTGATTTAATCTTTGCAAATATATTCATATCCAGTAATCACTCTACATACATTTCATTTATACCTGCCTATTTTTAACTTGCCCATTCCAAAGCAAGCACCTCATTACAACACCGTAAGTGAAAGACTCTAACCTGTCTCATCTCCATGAGTTCAGTACATCCCAGGCCACTCACCACATGCTTGCTGCTACAGTGAACACCGTGACCCCACACTGTCAGCCGATGGCAGGCAGATGGCCCAAACTCTCAGAGTCAGAGCAGAAATCTGACATCAGCCATTATCGAGCACCTAGGTTAGAAGTCCTCCAAAAGGCCAGGTAGATGTTAGATTTGAAGTTGTCACTGGATGTAATGCAGTACTTTCCTCAGAAAGTCCTGCTTGAGCAGGAAAGTGTGAGCTCCAGTGGCAAGGATCACAGCTACAGCTATGGGGTAACAGGCAGGTCCTGTGAGATCTCCATGCAGTAATGATTACCATCTCACAGGACCTGGGGAAACATTTTAAGGTCCTCAAAACAAACATAGTAGCCACTCAACAGTGTCTGCAGCTCTTTCACAGCTTCCTCTGCTAGCATCAGCAAACTCCTACTTGAACGTGCCGCTCTGTAAAATGGGAATTTTACAGCTCCACAGGGAAGATGTGAAGGAGTAAAGCACCAAAGCAAGGAGTTAGGCATCTAAAAGCCTTATTGATCCGGGTCTAAGTATAGCGTATTATTGGACTCCATGTTAGGTCATATCTGGGAGCCTAAGAAAAGCAGCTGTCAGAGGCAGTAACAGGACTGAACTCCAGAGTAAGGAAAGGATGTAAGAAAAATCATGAACTGAAGCGCTTTAACCTACAAAGGCAAGGACAAGAAGTGGTTAAGATGGGATTTTGCTTAAGCACAGAGAAGGAAATCTTCAGAGATACCAATCATGACTGCTGATGATTCTGTTTTCCTCCTGACACAGATAATGGGATAAGTGGGCATGCATGGAAATCACAGAAAAGAGAATTTCTGAGGAGATGAAAGTCTTTCACAAAGCCAGCTCCATTATTGCATTTTCCCCTTTGCCTCCTGCTGGGAAAGGCTGGGAGTACAGTCACCCTCTGCTCCTCCGCAGCTCGCAGGAGCAGCTTGGAGCTGCTCTATGCTCGGGAACATTCCCTAAGCCCTGATTTTGCTCATCTTTGCAAGCAGCCAGGCCTGAAGCAGCTCTGAGATGTCCCCCAGCTGCCTCTCCCACCTCACTTACTAACACACTCTTCACAGGAGAGGCAGGGACTGAAGCAACTGGGAGGTCTTGCCCTGCTCCATCTTGGCTGGGATGATCAGGCCATGAAGCAGGAGTGTGCTGGAGGACACCACTGCCCAGTCCTGTCTTTGCTGCCTAAAGAAAGGTGCTGAGGTTGGAAGAGACTCTGAGAAAGTCTCAGAGCACTATTCCTCATGCAGGAGAAAGCACAGAGTGAATAAAGCATACTTCATCTGCACTAAGCAAGACAGCATCAAAGCTCATTCACTGATGTGAGAAATCTAAATCTCTGTGCGGCCCCTCTTTTTTTTTTTTTTTTCTTAATTTTTTTAAAGTTCTCCCCACCCCCAGTCAGTATCCCTCTTTTTTGGACGTTGTCATGGAAACTGCATCTGGTTTCCATTCTCTCCCTTTCCATCATGTCCCTGCTCAGAGGCAGCATCTGAGAAACGTTGATCAGTGATGCAATGAGCCAGCCCAGCAGGAACCAGACTGGCCTGCAGCACAGAGTACATAACTCTGGGGCTCCCAGTCATAACCAACCACATACAGAAGTGCCAAATTTTACTATTCATTGGGCAATAACAACCGGGTGCAACCAGGTCCTCTAAGGCACCATCCTCTGAAGGGTCAACAGAGATGTCCCCATACACACACACATCAAGCCCTTACATAGCTCTGTCAGGAGATGCTGGGGTTATTCCTATGTCCCTGTATACACCAAAGTTTACTGCCAGCCAGCTACAGGTAAACCTGTTATTCACTGCTGTGCTATTTCTCTTTGGAAGGTAACCTAGCCCAGCAAGCCTAAATCTATGGGATACCCAAGGTCCCTCATAGCCAATGCACCTCAAGCCTAAAGCTAGGGGATACCTAAGGTCCCTCATAGCCAAAACACCTGCACCCTTCCCCTTTGTGCCTTATTGCTGCTGTCCAATTTCCCAACATATTCTCTACTAGAAAAGAATGTGAGTGGAGTAAGTAACCAAAACCAGAAGCAGCTGTGCCAACATATGAAGTCAGTAGAGCAACATTTCCATTAGGAAGATTTCAGCTGGCAAACAACAACAACAAAAGACTAAAAAAAAAGGAAGGTGCATCAGTAAAGAAAAAGCAATCTCAAAGGAAGAAAGGATGAAAAAATGTTGAAACAGGGCCAAGAGAAAGACTGGCCTGCTTTTTTAATTTCAGCTTGCTGAAATCCCTTTTCCTGCAGCCTCCTCCCACCACCTCCCGAAGGGTACCATTGCCTCCTAACACACTGACGTGCCAAGGAGCCCTCTGACAGCTCTCTATTAATTAACTTCATGCCAATACAAATTTTATTTAAAGTTAAAAAAATCCAATTCACATTGATCCACCTTCATTGCTCCATCTGGCTGCCAATCAATGGCTACTCAGCTCTACCTGATGGGCAAATAGATCTCACAATTCCATGAAAAAGTGTGCTGGAAAAGTGGAAAGGGAAGCACTGTCTTTGGGCTTCTCCATCCTACACCCATTCTGGAGGGAGCTACACCAGTGTCTCTTCCCCTTGCTTAAATTTTCTGTGTGCTCCAATTTTTCCACAGACCTCTCACCCCTGCCAGTATGAGGTGCTCCCCAATTGCCCAGGGTCCCATTGTCCCAGCCTGGGAAGGGGCTTTTCTCATACAGCAGACCAGGCTAAAAGCTCATACAATACATAGGACTGAGTGGAGACAAGAGACAGATAAATTGCCCCCCTGTGCTTAGACTTCTGACGAGATTTTGCTGGATTTCTCAATGGCAATTGTCATTTCATTCTCAGAGGGAAAAGCCTTGTCTCTTCCCCTTCCCTCTGCCCCGGGAATCGATATGACTTCTACAGAGAACAGCTTTTCCCAAACAATGCTTGGTCCCCTAGGCCTTGTCTGCACTACAAAAATTGGTAAGCGTTTTTTTTTTTTTTTTTCTGCTCAACAAATGGCAAAATAAGATGCTGGAGCAGAGATATAACATATACATCATTACCTAAGGATCAGAGAGGGGCTGCTAGTCCTATGTGGCTACAGAGTAGCTTTTACTTTCAGTATTACTTGCTGTTAGCAATCAGGGCAAATAGTTTAGCTCTGGTTGAGTTTGGGTAGCATATGCTAATGCAGCCCTCAAACTGGCCTTTCTCCTAATGTTTAAAGTTAGTTGACTCATCTGTGACCCAGGAAGAAGATGAAGAAGCACTACCTTGCATCTTATGCTATGAAAAAGGTAATTTTAGAAGCAATTTTAGTTAGTGCACTCTTTCTAAACTCCTCCTTGAAAAATAATCTTATTCCTCTGCTACAGTCAAAGCTTTCAGCTTGCCAGTATGGCACTGAGGGGGCTCAACAAGCTGCTTGTTTTGTTACTGAGATTTTAAAATCTTACAGCTCAGGAGCTTCAGTGTTAGCAAGCACAGTGTGCTAGCAAGCAGTGTTAGCAAGGAAGTAGTGAAACAGAGATTATTTTAGCCCAAATACCCAGCTTTATCAATCACGTGAAAGATGTAAAGAGAAGAAAATAATAGGCTACCCCTGGGTAGCATCCTTGAAGCCACCCTAAAAATTCCACCATTGAACTACCCAGTAATATGTCTTGTCTCTCATGGAGTTCTTCTATTTCTACCAACAAATCCTACCAGCCTGAGACATCACGTATGCAGTTTCTTTTGAAGAACTTATTCATCCATTTTGGCATGGACCAGACAGTGTGGTAAACTCTGTCTGTTCTCTAGAGTGTAAGTTATTCTTGCCTGCTGGTCCAAGGTACTTGCTTAACTGCTCTCAGTAAGAGGAGCATCCAACCTACAGGTTTAGCATCTGAAGTGCACAGGTCTGCACACACCCACACTGTCTCAAAAGACAACCTAAGGGCATTCAATACAACAGCTTCTATTTGTAGGTGAGCAGTAAGAAGAAGGATAAATTCCTCCCCCCCCCAAAGTGAAACAATATGACCCAGGCAAACATGTCAGACTGCTTCTCTAATTTAGGTGGTGTTTATATACTGGGCACCCATTGGTAGATATGCTAGTAAGTCTAATACCAGCTGCAATAAAGCAGGCTGGATACCCCTGAAATGGCAATCTAATTGCTTGTGAATGCTGTAACAGCATGGCTAGTGCAACTTCACCATGAATACTTGCAATCCCTAAGCCTGAATAACAAATGCAATACAGGCTTGAACCACAGAACAGCAAATGAGCAGGCAGAAGAATGGTGGGACAACTAGTCTTATTAATATTTTTTTCCAGGAACCAAACACAAAGATATTTTCTTCCCTTCTCACAAATGTTTTGATCTAATTTTGGTAACTCAGAATTCTTTCATTTAAAATAAAGTAATTATAATGCTTGTGGCCTATTTCCTGATGGCAGATACCAGAATCCTTATCAGCTAACCTCTTTTGACACTTGCTCTTCTATGAAATAGAAGAGGAAGCCACAGGACATGGTGAATCCAAGTTTATTTGAGAAATGACTTCTGAGTTTAGAATGGGCCAAGTGAGAAATCTTGTGTTTGGTTATGCTCCAGCAGGCTGGAGTTGGGAGCAAAGCAGGATTTGGAAGCAGTTGCAGAAAAGATTTTGGAGGAAGAAGAGTGAGCTTCATAACAACACTTGCTAGAAAATTTTGATGGGTTCTTAGGTAAACAGCTGTGGCTACATCCAACCCAAATGGGCATCACTGTCTCTTTTGATTGGTAGCACAAGCAGAAAGTTTTCAAAGCTGAACCTGGCCTTGAACACTTCCAGGGAGGGAACAGCCACAAGAAGAAAAAACACATGGAAGAGCAGGAAGCTCAGCCTCCAGGTCTCAAGTCTCAGGGCAGTGTTTCACCTTCCCTCCTTCACAGCTGAAGCGTGGTTCCTGTATCCTTGCTTCTTGAGAAAGCACAAGGTAGCTGTGGGTATAACTGCTACAGTAACAAGCCAACACATTATGCACCACCTTTTTCAAGCCCTTCCTCCAGGTCTCTCTGCTGACCCTTCTTCCTCTTGCTTATTTGCTCTTTGTGCACTTTCCCAGGGTCTCTTTTTGCCTCTCTCTCATCTTGCAAGGACAGAGATACGCACTATGTATACAGAAGTAGAAAAGAAATATCCACAGGCTGTTGAACTTGCTCATTGGAAGCAAACATCCAGAGCAAAGCAAACAGCCCGGGCCCTCAGAAACCTGGATTCAGACAATGAATCAAAAGCACTTAAACTGGCATTAAACCACCTTGGGCTTTTTGAGCTTGCTGGCAGAAACAGGAAAGTTGAAAGAGAAAAGGAAAAAAGTAGAAAGGAATGAGGTAAGAAATAAAAAAAAAATTCCAGACTTCATAACTAAGCTAAAGAAACAAGTCAGGAGGAAACCTCAGCTATAACTTTAGTGTTTGCTTTGATAAATACCCCTCCCCATATAACCTCTGAGGGCCCATCCTCCAACTCCCTCCATTCCCTCAAATGCATGCAGCACTGTGCCTCCTCTTTCAAACACACCTTTTCCTCTTTTTCCTCCAACGACCCATACCTCTTAACTCCATCCCTGTCCCAGGCTCTTTCCTTTCACAGGCCTTGATAGAAAGAAGCAGGTCTGAAATTAGCTGTTATTCAATCTCAAACTGCTGACCCTCAAGGGCAGGGACTGCTGTATGCACTTAGAGTATCCTGATCACCAATTAAGGCCTTTTGATATTGCTAAAGGAACCACATCCAAAGTCAGAAGGGGTCATTTGGGCTAATATAACCTCCAGGATAACATGGCCTGGAAAGCAATTTACTCAGCACTTTCAGCACTTGATAGAAAAAGTTGTTTGCATTACATCATTTCTTAGAAAGGTACCCAGTTTTGACTAAAAGGCTCCAGCTGTAGGATTGTCTACCATAAACCAAGTCAGACCAGCTGGTATCATCCTTTTTAACTTCTGCCTCATTTCTAGTACAAATTCATCTGCCCTCAGATTCTGATTGGTATGTACCATTATGCTTATGCCTAAAATCATCATATTGTCAGAGCTTGTCAAAACCTTTCTTCTTCTGCAAAAAAAAAAAATAATTCACAAGTTCACAGTTTTTTTGCCAGGAAAGAAGCACGCCTAGATGAGAGGTTTTCCTGTGAAATAAAAATATTGGGAAAAACATTTTGTTTCAGAGGCATGAGAATCTTCTGCTTCAATGAGGCTGAAATCCCTTGGTTTGATAAGGACAAAGAAATTCTGCTGATACCACTCAGACTTCTTACTGAGAAGATATGCAGAGGTTCAGACTGGACATATGGAACAATTTGGGTAGCAGGTACCCAAAGAAGCTGTAGGACCTCAAACCTTACAAAGGCTCAGCTAGATAAAGCCATAGTGACCTGATGTGATGTTGGCAGCAGTTGTATTTCAAGAGGAGGGCCACACCTGGTGACCTATGGTGGTCCATTCCAGACAGTGTCTGCAGTT
This sequence comes from Florisuga fusca, assembly GCA_038090715.1. Taxonomy (NCBI): domain Eukaryota; kingdom Metazoa; phylum Chordata; class Aves; order Apodiformes; family Trochilidae; genus Florisuga; species Florisuga fusca. The sequence goes on along the minus strand of JAAWXA010000004.1, from coordinate 52,032,603 downwards.
CTGTGAATTATCTGTCAACACAAAATAGTCCTGAAACTAAGCATTTCACAGAGCATTCTTCACAGTTATATAGCATGAGGAGAATTAAGATTTCCAAGGGAATACTTGGACATTGTTTCAGGAGAAGTTATGAATATACTCTTTAAATCAACACTTGCAATTTTCTTAGAGTGGGAAAAGCACATTTAGTTCTTTTCACTTTTGCTTCCTTGCCCTCCTGTGCCAGGGATGGGTGAGCGTGCAGCAGCCCATCCCTACCCAGTATAGAGATGTAGAGTATTTTAATAAGAGTATCATGGTGCACACCACCTTTTTTTCTTGTAAGAGAATGGAAGAAAAGCACATCCACAGAGGAGTTTAATATTAAAATACTTCAGAGCAGTCCCTATACCACACCCGATTCCCAGACTGCAGTGCCTCCTTTTTCCAGGAAGTCTTTGGGAAAAATCAACATTTTCTATCACAAAATTTCATCTGAAAAATCTTTTGAGATAGTCTTTTCTGTCAAAAAGCTGTCAGTTTTCCCACTGAAGTTTGGAACAGATTCAAAGTGACAATTTTTTTCTTCTGTTTTGCATTAAAATGTCATATCCTTTTTTTTTTTTTTTTTTTTTAAATGGTAGAAAAGCATTTGTGACAAAGTGACATTTTCAGTTGAGTTATCATTTTGTTTCTTCTTATTTTAGGCTGAGGAGCAGAAATGGAATATTTTCAGTCAAAACGATGATTTTTGAATTAAAATGTTTGTTTCAAATTTCCCTTTGGAAAACCTATTTTTTTCTCCCCAGCAGAACTGGTGTTCTCCCTTTCAGAAAAGTTCATTTGCAACTTACCTCTTTCTTTTCCCTACAGGAATACCTTCTGCACATCAAAACTTAAACCTCTACAAATTCGATTATCTGCTTTGGTAGTTAATTAGACAGACATTGGCTGCAAGGAGGGTATTGGAAAAACATCTCCTGAGTTTGTGTCAGGCTTCTGAAAAGGGGCTGCAGCTGACAAGGATGAGACCCACTGCCTCTGGGCACGTTCACTTCTGCCACAGTCTGTATCAAGGCACAAGAGAGAGCGCAATATTTATTGGGAGTGTCAATAACTTCATAAAAGTTGTGTTCTGGCCCTTTGTTGGTGACTGAGAACAGAACTCCTTTCTTCCAGAGTTTGTAACCAAGCACATGTAGCTTTCATAATCCTTACAGCTCTCTACAGAACTGTACTTTCATAAATAAATGAAATGCTTTGGGCACAACGAGATACCCTGCTGACTGAATGCATCCTTCTCTGCCCTCTGTCAGAACTGAGTATCTGGCTACCAAGTTTTGTGCTGCAATCCAGTGCCCTAATGTCATTTTGCATGAGAGGTGAAAGTCCTATTTGGTCAACAGCCAAGTTCCACACCCCAAATTAACACATTTTACTTCAGTGCCAAGCTCATGGCAATATTAGTGTCTCTGTCCAGGCTTTCTCTTCAGAATGTAGGGAAACGTCTAACTTCAAGACATACTCTGCTGTAAAATTCTTCTTTATATTAAATCTACATTGTGATGATAACGTGGTTAGAAATATTTGATGCCAGCAAGTAGAAAACAGGGGTTTACTGAATTATTGCTAGATTATTTCGTTTGGATTTTATATATGTACACTTCTTCCTGCTTTTATACATTGCTTACTTTGTCACTCCAGGCTTCACACCTTACCTAGAACAGTTCTGGTCGAGCATGGCTTTCCAGTTTGTTTCTTCTATTTAGTGTACCCCACTGTCTGGGTTCGTGGAGTGCTGTGTCTTAGAGGACATTTCCAAAGCCCATCCCCTGATTGCACATCCACCACCCAACAGTACCCCATCAATCTCCACTGAGAAAAATTAATCAGTCTTTAGATCCCTTTCCCTGGAAGACATATGGAGGCAGCACATGGTAAATCAAACACTAATACTTCTATTAGAGGAACTTAACCAAGGATATGCCTTGCCTAAGAACTTAGCTAAAAGGCTGCATATGTCACGTGTAAAACATTAGAAAATGACCGCTGTGGTGCCCCTGGGAACTTCAAGGTTGCCTAATCATTGTTATTTACATTGTATCTTCATTTTTGTTTTTTAAAACAAGCAGAGCTTTCACATTAAAAGAGGCACCTATGATGCTGAACTCAAATCTGGCATAGAGAGAAACCAGTAAATGTTACTGTGAGGATGCTGCCACTACTGGCTCCATTGCAGATCCACACACAGAGGCATTTGCTTCTTTAACCTCATGCTTGTTCATCCAAATACCTAGTTCAGCTAAAGAAGAGTTTAGAACTCTCACTGGCTATCCAGTCCATGGCACTGCCTAACCCTTTCTCTCTAGTTTAGCATTAACTCCTTTCTACATCTTATTTCTTTCCCATCTGTCAGCATTATCCTCAAGCCTGTAATAGCACCTGGCTGGAACTGTTCAAGAAAGTTGTACTTGAAGTCTAATTCAGGATTCCTTAGGCCTAAAGGAAGTGTATCTCTATGCACGTGGGGAAAAATGAAGCACAAATGCCAGAGGACATCATGCACAAGATAAGCAGGCTCTATTACACATGCTCTTTTTCAAAGCAAAACTGGACCACATCTCCTCCCCCGTTCTCTACCTTGTAGAAGGTGAGGGAGCACAGAGTCACTTCTAGCACCCTCCTCATGAACTTCTTTCTTCATGAGAAATTGAAGTGTTTGTAGTCTACCTGCAAAAAACTCCTCAACTGCCCATCAAACACAGGAAGAACATCTAGAGAATCTTAAACAAATGGCAGGTTAGACAATGAGCTACAGCAATATCTTGGGAAAACAACTGCTCTCAAAAAGCATGGTGTATGTTTTTAAATGTGGAAGCGCTCTCAGGCAGAGCTGCAACATCTTTAGACAAGTTTTAAACTCAACTCTGCTGTAATGACACAGCCTGTGACCACTGTGCACTAGGAGTGAAGCAAGCAGCACGCAGGATCTGTCTCAGCCAGTCCTCCTGCTGCCTCCCTTCCTTATGTTTCAGAGCCAGTTCCCAAAGCTCATGGAAGGCAAACATACCTTCAGTTCAACACAGGTGAAGAAAGGCAGCATTTCAAGAAATTATGTCTTGATGTTTTCAAGACTAGATGTAAATAGAAACTGTACCAGAGCCATAATGGAAAATGTTTCCCATTCAGGGGTTCCATGCTGTCCTTGTATAAGAATTCACGTCCTCTGGGGAACATGGGTGGGTGACTAATAGTCCATGGATCTTCACAGTAACCTCATTTGTCTATGGATATACAAGCACCCTACTGTTAAAGAATACATAGATCATGTCACCTGCATGGTGTTTACACAACTCTTTATTACTCCAGGCAAACAGTGTTTACTCACATTTATGCTCATGCTCAGTAGAAGAGACTCTAAGACAGACAGGCCCAAGGTACGTGTGTAGTAATCAGGCCAAATAGAGGCATCATTCTCACATGCAATGCTGAACCTGATGATCTCAGTGAGCCTTGGTAGCTATACCTAAGTTGCATTATAATGCTAAAAGCCAAAAAAATGGGTGAGGCGAAAGTCCTCAGCACAATCAAAAAAATGTGGCCTCTCCATGTGACCTACTAACCTCCAAAAGGGGGCAAAACCTGTGTAAGCAGGGTAACATTCACACACTTTCCTATGGTGGACTGCCATCTTCCTCTTATGTCCCTGACAAAATAGAGAAATACATAGAGAGCCCATCTTTTAGTAGACGTACGTTTAGAGGTTGGACTAAACCAAAACTGAACTGGTTTAGCAGCATACAGCAGTAAAGCAAAGAGATCAGCCTTCAAATATAACTCTGCAGGAGCTGCACAAGTTGCAGCAGTGAGAAGGGCATGCCATGGGTGACACTAAATTAGTCTGGCAGTGGACCCTATTAGTGCACTGCTAGTTGTTAGTACAGTAGGGAGTCTGAGGCATATTCATGAGCCAGATGGAGGAAAGATGATCACAGAGCCAAGTCATGGTGGAAGAGAGTGGAGTAAGCAAATGTCCCCAAGACCTCCCAAGCCAAAGGGCATGCACAAGAGGAAAAGGGAGGCAGATCATGAAATGGTAGAATGCCGTAGTTTGTAAATCTGAGAAATAGCACACCATTGCAAGTGATTTTGCTATGTATCTAATGAACCCAGATCAGCTGAAGTGCTGAAGTTCAGACTAGTGGAGAGAGAGGGAAGACAGGAGCCCCAAAACAATGAGCTAAAGTGAAGCAAGTAACAGCATGGAAGTGGCCCTGCTACTGCACAGGAGCCACTAAAACACCTAAGAATGGAGTAACTACCCAACAAAGCATGAGCTTGTTATTATACAAGGCTACTGCAGGGCATCTGTTGTAGATACACCAGATCAAAACCACAAGTCTGAGAGGCAGCTAGATACCTCTATTTTTCAGTCCATAGACATACCCGTGAGTGGAAGTTCAGGCTCATACAGGTTGGGAGTGCTATTCAGTACACTGGAAGCACAGTTTACAGTGTTTGGCTCTACCTGCTGCCTTTTCCACATGGCTTAACCACATAAACAAGCCTATTTCCTTTAGTTAAAACAAACCAAACCACATACCACAAGCAACACGAACCAAGATGTACATACTCACAATTTGTTCTGGAGGTGAAGAGAGGGTCTACACAGTCATGCCATCCCCTCAACCCTGTCAGACATAAGGTTAATCTGACAAGTCTCACAGGCCCAGTGTAAGATTTGTGTAATTGCCCCTTTCTCTTTGCTCTCCTGTAGCTGGCCTTGGGCCTCTGTCTTTGCAGTACAACATCCCAGCTCCTCTCTTGTTCAGTAACCCCCATCCCAAATACAGATGGCCAAGGAGGTCTGTGAACAGGGATTGCAGGATAAAAAAGAAGCCACAAGGCTGCACAACACACAGGACTGGGCTTCCAGGGAGGGCCTGCTATACCACACAAGGCTCACATAAACAGTTGGTCCCTTCCACTGGATCCTGATCCCTCTCTACTGCATTTCTTCGTTCGGACCAAGCTCTGGTGTTGTGAAGGATCTCTACAAGAAATTTAGCTGTATGCAAGACAGTCAAGTTGAGAAGGTATCCAAGATTGTACTTCTGGTACAGAGACCTTCAGGGCTTATGCAAATCTGTTCCACAACTTGGATAAGACAGAAGCAGCACTTCAGCATGATCTGACCAGGCCTTTATGTCTATCCTAGTTACAAGGGACACAAAAGATGGACAGCACATGACTGGGCTATATCCCGATCCCTTCCTTTTGCCTAAGTGCACAAAAGGAGAAAGACGAAAAGTGGGGCTGATCATTAGGAAGCACTTTTAATCAGACCTTCATGAAGATCACAAAGTCATCAGTTCATGGTGACGGATTGCCAGGGACTCCATGATGAATGCATTTGCAAATATTGCTGCAGAATAATTTCCTTCCGTTGCCAGAGCACTCTAAACAAATTAGATTCCCTCTAATCACATCTCCTGTCTGTGGATGAGGAAAGATGGGCCCGTCAGCACAAATGCATTTAGGGGGCAGGTAGCAGAGGGGAGAGAGTGGGAGGTAAGGGGCTAAGATGCAGCAGGCAGGCAGATGAGGTGCTGGAAAGTTGCCCAGCTTTGAGGAGAGCCTCTGAGCAGTGGTGTGGCACACGGTAATACCAAGCATGTTAAGAGCTCTCTCCCAGCTTGCACATACACCACATAAATGCTAGAAGATAGAAGCAGAAAAGTCTGCCATTCATCTGGAATTTTACAGTGGTGCAGAATAAGAGGACGGAGAATGATGCCAACATCATTTATCCCAGAAGGTGCAGCCCTCACTAAGGTTACACAGATGAGTTAAAAGCAGCTTCTGTGATGAGGCAAAGCCTGTGCTGCTTTCTGCAGTCTTCCCCATGCTTTACCCCTAGCTGGGATACTTGAATTAATGAAGCAGAAGGAACAGCTTCCCAGATAATCCAGTGCAGGTGACTCACAAGATGTGGTACGAGGATGAAGACACAGTTGGGAATTGTTAATTTGTACCAGGTGGCCATTATGCCATGCTGGAGGCATTCAAGAAAGCTGGTATCTCTTTTAATTCATACTAAGTCTAGGCATATTAGTTTATGGCTCTTTGAAATCAGGGACACAACAGTTTCAAGACAACCTAAGGATGAACAACACTTTGTGTTTATAAAAATACAAAATACTGTACCAAAAAAATAATGGTCTAAGTAAGGTATTTGAATGCTTCTATTCTTCTCTATACTACATTTAGAATTAAATGCTGGAAGCTAGCCAGAAAAATTATTTCAGACTAGCATGCTCATACCAAAACCATCTCCCTCACCTACAATCTTCCTGAAAGTATGAATTAACCCAACAATAGCTTCCTCCTTCCTTTCCTGAAAAAATCAGGTGTCATCTCTTAGTGATACATTGCTTGGTGACTGGCCTGGCAAGTGACAGGCCACACTACCAGTTACAGGACTGGACAAATGCAATCCATGGTGGCCAGTTGGTAATACTGCAAAGCCCAACATTTACTTTATCCACCTATTCTCCTGTATTGGCTTGAGATCCACTGTACCTAATTTTTGCTAGGAAACTGAAGGAACCTGATGTTGGAGTATCATTAGATTTTGCTAAGTTTCCACACATAGGGTACAAAAGAGTGCAACATAGTGGAAAAGATAAGGATCATGGGCACAATCTGTGACTACAAAGCAGTGACAACAGGCTGAAAGAGTTAAGTGTGACCCAAAGACTGAGAAAAGGAGGGAAGGAAGGACTGGGTGTTATCTGTTGAAGCACTCTAAGTTGTGCTTTATTCATTCCCCTGCTCAGAGGAGCTATGTAGTTTTTGGCTTCCCACTCTCCTAGTTGATACCAACTTGCTGTTCACAATCCCCACTCCTGGCAGCTCAGAAACTCTGCTCACAGCTCACTACTGAAGGAAAAAACATAAGCCTGGTCTGTGCCCCTTTTAATTAGTTTTGAGATCTGGCACCAAGCAAGTCGACACAGAAGAGACAAAGTAAAGAAAAAGTCTTGTTTAAAACACTGCGGGGAGCTAGCTATGGAACAGGCAGTGGGGGGAACGGGGGAAGGAGAAGGGAGCTGCTGTGAGAGCAATTGGCCTTGTTTGCTCTCTTGGAAGCCTCTGTGTGCTTTTCCTCCAACGTGCACTGGATTTATATAGGGGAGGGCAAAGCCTTGCAAGGCCAGTGGGCTCAGAGCAAGGCTTGTGCCCAGAAGCAGGCAGGCTGGTGCTGCCAGCTTCCCCTCATCTTTCCCGTCTGCTTGTGCTCCCTTTCACATTCTCACGCAGCAAGACCTCCTTATCAGGTATGATAAGCAGCACTCCTGAGCATGGCTGGCAAGCTTCCAGCTCACGTTCCAGGAGCATGGCCGGGCGCTGCCGCTGTGTGAGCGCAGTTTAATAAAACTCTGATTCTTATCTGAACATTTTATTAATCCAAGCTCAGCCAAAAAAAGCCAACGCATTGAATATGCCAATGTGTGTTCTCTCCAGTTTCTAATGCCAATGTACCTCTGCCCACAGAGACTCCTCTACTTCACACTGAGATGCATTTTTTTATGTAGAGTTTCTCCTGCTTTATTGCTTGCCCCTCCACCATGCTAGGGAGCTGGCATGGGCTTGCTGCCATTGGCTTTCCCTCCATTTGAACAGGAAATGGGGAAAACCAAAAAACAAACATTTTTTTCATTAGCATGTTCCTACTGCCAAAATTATTATTTTACTATTTTTCCCCACACACAGAGAACATGGAAAGACACTGAACAGCTGCAAGCTATTCTTAAAAAAATAAAATAATTTAAAATAATCTTTTCTTTCTTATCCTTCTACTGTTACATTGCTGTCATTCATCAGCTCTTGTGATACATCAGTCTCAACCTTCTCACAGGGTAGGCTCACATGTAAACATCATTGGGTGCTAGAAGTCAGCCTACTGCAACATGGACAGAGAAAAGGAACAGGAAGGAAGGACCAGTCTCAGAAGATGAGATGGATACTCTAAAAGAACCCATATTGAGCACAGTTTTACCATGCTCTGGCTGATGGATTGACATGATTTTCTGGAATACAAGAGCCTGCTCTGCTTTTCTTCCTACTCTTACTGTGTCAGTCTAAGAACGGGACCCAAGGGCTTTCAGCTCAGTGAGGGACTGTGCTGCAGGGCCATCTTCTCACCCATGGAATAGCCCCCCTGCTGGTCATCAGACTGATGACATTCAGTACAAAAGCCTTTCTGTGAGCTGTATTAGAGCACTAAGCACCTTGTAGGACTACGCTACTGATCCAGTCTTTACTGTTGCCTTTACTTTTTCCAGACTGTCAACTGTATTTTTACTTTTTGTCCCTGGAGGAAATCACATGTTTTTCCACTCAATCTCTCTACTGTCCTTCTGTAGAGGTTGCACCTATTTGTCTACTGCTCTTTTATATGCTTCATATGTTTCCACCACAAGCTTCAGATCAAACTCTCCCATTGTGTATTCCAAACCCTACTCATCTCCTGCTGCAAGCACAGTTTGTCTTCCATCTCACTTAAGCCAGGCTAAATCCCAACCTATTCCTGTACAAACTCAGAACTTCCTGACATCCCTTTGAGAAAAGTTCATTGTGTTTTTAAGCTTATTGTTGCAAACCTCCTGACTCTTCAGGATTCTCTTCCAATCCAGGTAATGGCCCCCATTTCTGCTTCCTGATCTACCATAACAAATGCTCTGGGGAAACCATAAAGGAAAAACAGGTACTGGCCAACTGGGACTATTCCACTCTAGGCAAGATGACATGAAAACACAAGACAGCTGGATGTTACTTCCCAAGCCACACAGGCAACAGAATTTGACAAGCAGCTCAAACAATCAGGAGACAGGGACTTTGAAAGCAAGAGCAAGAATGTACACCTAGTTCTTTCTTTGATTGTTGATTTGGGAAGTCATGTTTTGGAGGCAGACATAGATTTAATGAAATCCACATATTAAAATTGAAATGAAAGAACCAGGGAAGATGGAGTTCTGCCTGGCAACTAAGGAGATACTTACCAGATTGAAGTTCAGCTATTAGCTCTGCTGGAGACATCACATACAATATTGGGCAAATCACTGTGCTTCAGCTCCTTCTTTGTATAGTTAGGATTCCTGAAATAGTCCAGTCCTGACTTTAGTAAGGATCACGAGATAATGTATAGCAAATAATGACCAAAAATTACAGCTGGAATTCTTCATAAGGCTCCAAACAACAAGGTGGTAGGAAAAACTGCTGTGGGGATAACAGAGAGGTGAAATAATGAGCTTAACAGTGTCATAGGAATAAGATGTCCCTTAGTGCTATTTCTATTAGGGTTCTACATAAAGTCTGTATGCTCCCTGTCTCATTGTTTCCTCAGGCAAAAGATAGGCTGGCTGCTTACGCTAGCCAAATGTTATAGTCAATTCCTTCAGACCCAATCTTTGGGCCTGTCATCTTTTGCATTAGTTGACAAAGTCCAAAAAAATCCCTAGTGAACCAAAATACCCTCTATCTCCTGCCAAACAACAATCAAATTGCATCCTGCACTCAAAGTTTCCAATGATGCTGTGGTTTGTTTGTTATGGGCTTAGGAACATAATGCTAAGTAATATTTATGTGTAAGGGCTGGAGCTCAAACCAGGTTGATTTGCAGTCTGCGTTTCCTAAAGGCAAGAGCTACTTGGCCCTAGGCACTGGACAGCAAAGAAGATGTCTGTGCCATGCAGAATGATTTAATTTAGGTCCCAGAAAAAGTGTGGACACATTAGTACAGCATGCTGATCAAGCTACCCTGCTCTGTTTCTGCAGGCAGCTAAGTAATTTGATGGAACATCTTCCTACACAGTTACTCTACTCCCAAAATAGAGTCACACCGGTGTTTGGTCTTTCCATAAGGGTCATTGTTTTTGTTGGGTTTTTTTAACTTATTTTTAAAGTGAGTAATGCATGTGTGGCTGGATTTAAACAACAAGACAAAAAAACCCAAACAAAAAAAACCAAAGAAACCCACAAAAACAAACAAGCAAACAAGGATCCAAGGATCTCTTTGCAAGGCGAGTATTTGCCCCTATTGATTGGAGGAGGCACTATAGCACAGAGAATGAATCCAAAGCGTTGGCCAGACCCTATCTGATGTGGCAAGGGTTGCTTGTACCTGCCTCTGCTAACATAATGACAGCTGCTGTTCAAAAGATCTCTCTTCACAGGCTTGTGAAATATTTGTACACTATCCTAAATGTCTTCTAATTATTCCTCTGGATTAATGAAAACCTGTTATATTATTGACGGGTCTTTTGCAATATTTATAATACACAGATTGGATTAAAAAGAAATAAATAAATGTGTGGAGGGTGTCTAAAATGTAAATAATAAATATTCAGTCATCTATTTTTTTTCACAAGATGGTTTAAATATATGAGGTTTTCACTAAATCTTTAATAACTCTGCAAATATTTATTTATTTGCTTTGAAGCATAAGGGAACTGTATGAAAGCTCTGAAGACTCCAGAAAGGGCAGGCTGATGGAATGCATGCCCTACAATGGAGTTTTCAATATCCTCTGGCAAGGAAAAAACCAAAACAAAACCAAGCTGAGCTGCTCTCCAGTCCTGGGAGCAAAAATAACAGAGAGAGGGGACTTCAAGGAATTGAATGGAAAAGCATTCACAAGCACAACACATCTATGCTCAGCCAACCACCACCATGTTTTGCAAAGCTCAAAATTACATTGCAGAAAAGTACTCATCCTCTATAATAGGATTCTCTGCCATAGGTATCCTAAAAGTAAGGTAACTAGTGGGAGCATATTTGCTGGAGCTCCCAAGCCCACAGTGAGAAAGGAAGATAAGGGACAGTTTGGTTGTAAACTGCTCCCAATTTTCTTAAGTAGCCAAGTTTTCCCACAGGCCAGTATGTCAAGAGAATTGTCCCTCATAAGACTGTACTCATGACATTAAACATTGAGACCTGGGGTAAAGAGCAAATCTGCCTTCACCAAATAGAAAAGTTGTATTCTACTCAATAAAGGAACCCTCAATATCTTATGTCCCAAGAGACCTGAAAATAATTTGGGGTGTTAAAACTCTCAGAGGACATAAAGTCATACAGGGATTTTAAAATTCCATCACAACTATGTTACCAAAAAGTTCTACTTTATTAGGGCCACCATAATAGTTTGTCTGCCATGACCCAAAGTAACATCATGGCAGGTTATCAAAATGTGACTCTTCTAAAATATGTTTGCACACCATCAAATGCCTGCTAAGACAATGACTTTTTGTAATCACTTGTTATTATGGTAAGAAAAGCTTTAAAATTAAATGCCCAAAACACAGTTAACGCATTTAGTTTTAATGGGATAGGACGGTCATTGCATGTTAAATAAATACTGATTGTAAAAGGAGAGTCAAGTTGCTGAATTCTAATAGCTGTGCAGTAAATAACTATGTGTTGCTATGTGGATTTGGAAGCACCAGCAAATATGCTTTTAATAATCAATTGATACTTAACATATAATATCTGTCTGATTAAATCAAAGGAGACAGATGCATGCAGCCACAGCAATTACTGCATATTGTTACAATGCCATTGGATTAGGGAAACATATTTACTGAGGAGTAAAAAAGTCAAAGGTAGATACATATCTCCTTGCCTGTCTTCTTACTGCAGTACCTTGAGCTGTCATCTCATTGATTTCCCAAGATAAGCAATGTTCACCCTAGTCAATAGTTGGACGGGGTACCACTGAGGGAAACCCAAGTGCTGAGGGAAGCAGTGTTAGTAACACAACTGGGATTGCTCTCTCATTTTCCAGAAGGAAAGTGTGATGCTGTGAGTCTTTTAATGTGTAGCAGCCCAGAGGGGATACTGCACTCCTCTACCCTGCAGGCAACTATCTACACCCCATACCGAGGGTGACAAAGCCCTGGGTCACTCAGTCTAGGCTGACTGCACCATGGGTAATCGTGCTCTAGCTCTCCAAAATGCTCAAGTTTCTAACACTGCTCTCCATTTCATGTCAGAAAGAAACATCACTCTGAGACAGGCTGAAGCAAGGAAGACTGTGAAAGCCTTCTTTCTACCTGCTGGGTTATCTTTTAGTCACTCCAGAGGTCCCCAGAACAAATCCTCTACTGCACCCTCACACCTTTAGTGGGAGAGGACCAGCAGCCAGAAGGACAGCAACCTGTTTTACTGACACTGAGGTGACCTCTTATTACAGTCCAGGTAAATGCCAGGTGGCCTAGATGCCCTGGGTTTCCCAGCCTCTGGCTGTACCTAGTGTGACATAACACGAGTCGAATATGTACCTCAGACCTAGTTCAAAACTTTGGTCTCTAGGAACACAAACATGCTCCTATTCCCTGGTAGCTGGAATGAAACTAGCCTTAGGCCATACATTTAAAGCCAAGGAAAGGAAATTTTGGCATAGGCTTTAAGTTCTTAAACAAACAACACACGCTTATTACACATGCACAGTGTATGAAAATGTAGCCTGCACTAAAGAAAGCTGGGGAAAATCCTCAATTGTGTACATTGCTGTAGGCTACCCAAGAGCAAATGTGACTCTGGCATTTCAGGAAACACTGGGGGATGGCTCCTTTACTCATATACATAAAAGAAGAGAGCACGAACAGTTCCATTCAACCCAGGTCCCAGATTTCCTGTGTGTATTTATCCTCCTGTTCATCAGACTCTCTGAAGGACAGGAAAGCATCCAGAACGAAGGAGAAGAGTGTTACCAGGCACCTAATTTCACTGACACCAAAGTCTAGGGGCCCGAACTAATGAGTCATATAAATCTTTCTTTGAACCCCAAGTTCAGGTGCCAGGGGCCACAGTACTGTATTAATTTAGGTAAACTCAGAAGGTTCAGAAATGCTTCTTAAAACTTGAAGGATGTTGCAGAAACATGTCTTAAGTTTACCGCATATTAGTGAGGCTACAAGACTAGGAGTTTCTTAGAGATTTGCCAAAACCTTTAAGATCTTGGATTCACTTCAAACAACGCTGGAGAAAGACAAGGAAAAAATATCCCTCCAAAGCCTCTCACCTGCTACCTCCCCAACAACATGCCTGCACTAAAAGCACACAAAATAGATGGCAAATTTGAACTGATGCAGACAAGCACACAAACCAACACATTACACTTACTCTGCAACAACAACAACAAAAAGAGCATCAGGACTGATACGTAAAAACTAAGAGAAAGCATTATATCTGCTAATATTATTAAAAGAGCAGCAGTAACAACAATGTTACTTTGGATTCCTAGAGCACTTTTTATCCTGGGATCTCAAAGCACTTTATAAAAAAGCTGACTTAGCTGAAAAAAAAAAACTAGAGCTGCTTGCCTATTGATTGGAAGAGTTGTCCATCAAATCCTAAGGTTTCAGGAACCTAAGGAGATTTTCAAAGGACTGTTCTACTCTCTCTTGCTCCCAACCTTCTCAGCCCAATACACAAGTGCACCTTTGGACAGAGACATCATGGAATTTTCTTTCCCTTTCCTTTAAATCATGAGGTCAAAAATGCACACAGGACCACAGGTTCTGGTGATTCAGTAGGCCAACCTGGTAAATGGCATCTTAGGAAGAAGGGGTGTGCAGCCCAACAGTACTAGCAAGTTCTGATGTAAGCACTGGAATTAGACACCTTTTTTTACAGGGTTGGTATGTGCTATGTTGGAGTTTATTCGGGGTGTGACTGTTTTGGTGGGATATTTTTGTTTGTTGTTTATTTTTTGGTTTGGTTTGGGGTTTTTTTGGTTTTTTGTGGTTTTTTATTGCTGTTTGTGGGTTATTTGTTGTTGTTGGTTTTGTCAGTATTTTTAGGGGTCTGAGTTTTAAGGGACTTTTTTTTTTTTTTAAAAAAAAAAAAAAAGTCTCCAAGTGAGCATTTCCCACTACCTGGACATTGCTAACATTCCTTTGGAATAGAGTCTCTGTTGTCCAAACATATAGCTGAGTTTATGCAACTGCAGAACTAACAAGGTCACTTTCTTAATGTTTTCATGAAAACTATAAGGAGTGTATGTCTTTGAGATTTCAATTTAGCTGAAATCTGTTGAGATTTTCAGTAATTACAGAAGATTGAAAGACAGCCAGACACTGTGCTCATAGAAGCTATATTTCTCTGTGGAACCAGGCTAAGAAACAGCTGAAAAAAAAAAATCCAAAACCTAAAGGTCATGTTAGTTGAAAGGTATACCCAAAAGAAAAAGCAATATAACACAGAATGCTTCTTTATCTGAATAGTCCTGTGTAAATCGATGGATCTACTCAGCAAACAAGGTCTGTGGCATCAGACCTAGAAAAGGGGCTTCCTCCACCTTCCTTCTGTCGAGATGTGAAACCAGCTCTGTATTGACTCCAAGACCAACACCAGTAATATGATCAAGCCAGTACAAAATGGGTGTTGAGAAAACAGCCTGCCACAGCAGAGAATAACCCAGCTGTAGACCTCGTCGCACACAATCTATCCATAGCAGAGGGAGGAGGTAAAACCTCCCTCTTCCCAGGGACCAGCCTCAGCTATCCTGCTCTTCATTCCCAGCCCAAGCCTGGCAAGCCTTGTCAGCTGCATAGTTCTGCATCCACAAGTAAGACCTCATAGAGGAGGGGCTGGGAAGTAGACTGGCTTATTTTATTGTTTTGCAACTGCTTATTTATGAAAATGCTCTGCGAGTCTGGATACGGATCAAGTTCCACTGCTCAATATTTATTAGAGTCTCACCTGCCTCACTGGCATGGGAACTGCAGGCACTTTGATTAATGGATTAGAAAAAAGAAATGTATAGTTTGCCTGTCGCCTCTGTAAGCACCTCCCCGTATCTTGTGCCAAGAGGCTATTTTACAGCAATACAGTCCTCGGTGAATCTCGCTTGCTGCCTCCCTACAGCAGCACTCTGCTTGGAGGTGTGGGGTGGCACTGTGTCTTATCTTGGACCTGGAGCACTGCTGTGCTATGTCAAGTAGAAGCTGGCCCTCTCCAAACAGCAACAAAAAGGTCCGACATAAAATACCACCTCAATGGCAGCTGCAGGTTGGGGAATAAACAGAGTTTTTTTCTCTCTTCAGAGAGCACGCACTGGCACCAAGGAGGCACTTTTTGGCTGTGGCTTGGCTGCTCTCCTAAGGTGGTGACTGCATTCCCTTTGGAGGCAGAGTGATTGGAGCAGAGGTCTGTAAGACCCAGGCAGCTCCAACTGGCTGCAACCTGAGAAGCATGAGGGTCAGTCAGGCCCTATGACTGTACCTTTCTTCAACAGCCACCTTGTGAAACGAAGTACAGTCCCACCTTCATGCCAGCTCATAGCCCTCAAGCTAAACAGAGCATGAACTTTTCTCCCATGTGAGGCCACAGGATTGCCTGTATTTTGCCACTGGCTACACAGGAGCAGCTGCTGCAGCTCAGACCCACAGATCACCCAGGAGCAGACACTACACAATCGATTTTGCAGCAGGAAACATTCCTGTCCCAGTAGTGATCTGTACTCAGAGCTCAGCTTCCCCCCAGCATTTTGGGGTACAGCACAAATAGCTGCCATCCCACAGCTCTTAGCCACACAAAAATTCTGGCATATAGTGCATTGGGCCAATACTCCTCCTGATACATGGAGACTGCAAATTCAATACATACCTTATCTATACTAAGAAGACAAAAAGTTTTTAATCAATGATGAAAGCAGACTGTTCACAGGGATCCCAGGAGATTTATTTTTTCTTAAAAGTCTCCTGCACATACTTCCCATGTCAAGTACCTGGGTGCACACTGCACTACAGTTCCACCATGGAAAGAATCTTTACAGGGCTGAGGAAGCCCAAAGGGGAGAAAGAGGAGAGCAGAGTGTATTTCCTCCAGGAGAGGGCAGTCCCATACACACACATCCTTGTAACTCATTGCACTTGCTGGAAATGATTCAGTCCTTATAATGAAAAAGCCCAACATCCTCAGCTGGTGCCACTTGCCTTGACTGACGCAGGACTCTGCTCTGCAGATGCCTGGATCCTGTGCAGCTAGTTAATACTTCACGGACTTTAAATTTGAGAAATAACTTTCTGCTCTAGGGGAGGTGAATAGTAGAATATTCTAGCACCAGGCATGAAGGGGGCCGATGCTGCGAGGGTGTCACACACACCACAGCACACCTTGGACTTTTCCTTCAGACACCCACCTCATATCTGCCTGAAAAAATCCCTGCACTCCTGCCATGGAAATCTTCCACATTAAACATGCCTGTGCTCACATACACAGATGACTGCACCTGCTCTACAGCAGCAACTCTACTGCTGCACCTCACTCCTTCCCCTGTAGTCCACAGCTGGGAGACCCCATAAACACCTCTGCCCACCTCTACCCTGTTTTCATATTCGTATTTCCACATCTGCCAAGACACCTCAGACCTGTCCTGCAACCCATCTCCTTGTGATTGCATCAAGGGAAGTTTATCAATGAACCCTGGCACATGACAGCTCCCCAGGGCTTATGTAGCATCCTCATCCAATTCTCTTCACTCCTGAGCTTTTGGAGAGCTTGCTCTTGAGCCCGGCAGCTCTTCAGCCACCAGCTAAAGCTTATGAGTGGCCATCCCAACCCTTTTCTGGGGATGCACAAGTATGGAGTGTGCATAATCCCAAAGGAATTTGAGAAGATGCGGCTGGACTTAAGTTAATTGCGACTGCAAATTAGGTCTCAACCCATTTGTCTTTATGCCTGATGGATGAGGCTGTATGTTACAGCTGCTTCTGAAGTCTACATTTTTATCAAAAAGACTGGCAGTTCCTATGGGCCCCAGCAAGATAAAATGGCCTTCTGCTTCCTAAGCTCCTTTCTCCCACTCAAGTGTTCTCCCCAGTTTTTTTATTCAGATAAGGGCCTCCAGGAGCATCTAGGGGAATTAATTTCCTTCACAGCCCACCCCTTCCCCTTCTCCCAAATGAAAAAAAAAAAAAAAAAAAAAAAAAAAATATGAAAGCTAAAAAGGCGCACACAGGGTATAAATAAACATGCAATGGGAACAACAAGAGGCAAAACGCAGAGGCCTGGTGCAGAGGAGGGAGACAATGCAGCATAACAAACAGGGAGCTGCGTTTCGCCCGGGGCATTTTCCAGCTACATCGATAATTATATAATACAGCGGTCGCCGACTCCTCAGGCGGGGATCGATACACACCGCGGTGCCACTGCCCTGCTCCCTGGCCCGGGGTGGGCCAAGGGGCTCTTTGCTGGCACCACCACCACCACCACCCTACACACACACGAGCACAGAGGATCGATGGCTGCAGTTTGTGTGTGGTGCCAAAGGTGAGGGAAATGGGGCCTTCTCCAGACTGAAGACACGGGGCCCTGCCGCCCACAAGGCAAGGGATGATGCCAGCATTAGGGGGAAATGGCTTGCTTGGCTGGGATTTTTTGTTTGTTTGTTTTGGCTTGGTTTGTTTTTTGTTTGGTTTATTTTTAAACTAGCTGAAGATGCAGCCTAGGTAGAGCTTCACATGGGTGCTGTCGGCTGGCAAGAGGCTGAAAGAAGATTCATCCCATGAGCATCTTGCATGCTGTGAACTTAATGAAAAGCAATTCAGCCTTCAAGTGTAAAAGTCTGAATGCACCCACTGCTCAGGCCCCCCAGCATAGCAATTAGGGGACACAGTATCATTTGAGACACAGGTATTTTATAAATCTCTAAATACTGCAGCAGGGATGCGAAAAATAAGTTGAAAAAACACAACAATTTTGTGGACAGAGCAAAATAAGCATATCTGCTTTGAAGAGCAGAGTTCTGCAATCCCTCCTCCAAATTCCCATTTTGAGTATACAATCACTAAACACTATGCTGGAGGGAGATAAAAATGTGAGACCAAATGAAGAAAACATTGAGAACAACAAAAACAACAATAACAACCCTCTTTTCTGTTGTTAGCTGGCTTGGGATTCCTATGCAGAGCAAGCCTGAAATATAGATGTCAAACCATTAATAACATTATTTAAATGCTAGCCTGAGAGAAGCAGCAGAAGCTGTATCTGACCCACCCAACTTCCCACAAATGGCAATTACCACTAAAAGCTTCCCATGCCAAATCTAATTACCTTGAAAGAGACATTTGGAAACACAAACTGACTGGTTTTCTTCAGGAAAGTAGACCTTCTGGGCTAGAACTGACCAAGAAAAAAAACAAAACAAGCTAAACCCAAAAACCAACAGCCAGAAAATGTGGATGGTGCCTTCTTGCTTTATGTGATTCATCAGTAAAGTAACTGGCTTGTGGTGTATGTTATTATTTTATTGGGTTGCAGACTCTTTCTGATCAGGCTTTATCTTGCATTTGTTAGACAAGCATTCTGATACCATAATGTAAAATGTCAAGTAACATAATTGGGCCCCGGTCCTACAAGGCCTTCCTTCAGATAGAACTCACATGTCATTGGGAATTTCAACTGATTTCCCTGCTGGAAGGCTGGATTAAAGGTCTTCCTACTACAAAAAACTGAAAAACTCATAACATTGACATACTCATCTTCCCAATCAAAGACTAATCAAAAAATAGAAGTGACTGAAAGAGATCATCCTAAACAGCAAGAAATCGCTAAATTAATAAAATTACTTTTGCATCCACCAGCCTATGAAAGCTTGTGGCATGTCTCACTACCACTACATAGGTAAGTGCTTGATTACCACCATGGACAGGCTATAGTATAAAAATCACTGGTGTGTATACAGGAGGATACTGTCCTTAGGACTCCAACTACAGCCAGAAGCAGAGGGGCAGCGTCTTTCAGAGGATGCATGAAACTAGCTACCTTAGCTGAAGTACATCTTTTATATCCAGTTGCTACAAAAGTATCCATAACCTGAAAATACAAAGAGGCACAGCAAGATAAAAAATGGGTGATCTTGTAATTGAGATGGTATGGTTATAAAAATTTCACCCCTATGTATAGTGCTATTGCCTTTGCTGCAATTGGTGCTTCCAGCTGAGTTTTGATCCCCTGAATGGATCAAAGAAAGTATGCTTCCAGTTTGTGTAAGGGCTAGTGAAGACATAAAGGAAGGTTGATCTTGTGACTGATCTTCCCTCCATAAACAGTTATCAGTAGGCATAATGGATTTAGAGAGATCATGCAATGATATATGAAGAATCTAGCCTTTGTGAAACAAAGGCTTAGATATCATCTTCTCACTAATGATCAATGGTGGCAGTCAGGAAAAGCAAAGCAACCTGCCCAAGGCTGCCAGGAAGCCTGTGGGAGATGAAGGCAGTGGAACTGGATCTTTTGACCTGTAGCCAATAGCCTCTCTCTGTGGCAGGTGTATCAGGAGACAGAAGGAACGGGTTAAATGCAGGGAGTTACTGCAGCCCAGCTGACTGGCAGTAGCATGTTAGCCACAGCAATCTAACTTCCAAATCTGTGTCTGTGCACTGGAGTGACTGCTCGTTTTCCATTTCCTACCAATATCAATTCAATGCAGTTCAGAGCTGCTAGATTCAAACCAAACCAAAATAACCCACTTGGGCCCAGTGCATACATATGAATATTTACAGTTTTACTAGTGAAAAAGTGCGGGTAGAGAGAACCCAAATATTTGCAGGATACAGAAACAAACAGATTAAAACAACCTGTACTGGCATGATGTTCTGGGTTTGCTGTTTGCCTCTCCCTGACATCTAATCAAGTCCCTTCAGAAGACTTTTATGTGAGGACTCTCTCTCTCCATTGCATGCTGATGACTGATAATATGCAGTCAGCATATTGTAAATGGGAGCTGCTTTCCACTGTGAAGGTACAAACCCTAATTTGCCACAGCCCTAGGTCAAACACAAGTTAAATGAGCCGGAGCAGGACACAGCCACACCCTCCATCGCTGGGCTGTTCAAGCTCTATGTGTACACATGAAATCAATTACATTGGGCTCTTCTGAATGTGACAGGAGAAAATTACATCTGAGCTCTGGCCCCAGCCAATCAATTCTGCAGTAGTCTGATTTTTCTAGGAATGACACTGCAGGCAAGGCTTGTGTGACCTACAAAGAGAAAGGTCTGTGTTCACTGAGCTCTCTAGCTCTTCTTTTCTGTTCCCTCAGCCTTGTTACTGCCTCTCTCTACAGGGCTGCATTATCACACCCTCACTACAAAAGCTATCATTACCCAGTCGTGACAACAAACAGCACGTGACTCATGCCACCAATTACAAGAAATCATTGAAGCTCAAATGGTGAACACGAAATTTCTTTGCAACAAATCCCTTATGAACAACATTCATAAAGTAGTCACTTCCTGGGACTTACCTGCTTCCAGCTATTACAAGCCAAGAAAGAGAGGTAGGCAAAGGAAATTGCCATTCTCAAGACCACTTCACATGCATTAGAATCCACACATTAAAATAACCAGGCTCTCACTTGTTCGCTTCCAGAGTTTGTCAGACCTTGCAAACTCTCAAGTCTCTGTGAGCATCCCATCCTGTGTGCTCTCCCATACAGGATGAGTGGTGAAAAAGATGGGTACTTCCAATGGGGGGGGAAAAAGATAATAATCAGAAGAGGCTCTGTAGAAACATGTGTCATTGTTACCCCCATTTAAGCCTTTAGCAAGTACATGAAGTTTTTCTTCTTAGAAATGGAAGAAGACTTGCAAATTCTAAGTTCTGTTGACTTACTGGAACTGTAATTAGAGTCTTCTGAACATAAAATGAAGATTACCAAGAAAGCACTGCTACCTGTAACCATGCTAAACCTGTCACTACAGCTTTGTTGCTCTATCTGCACTTCACACAGGGATGGCTTCAGGCTAACAAGACTACTGGCAATGTACTTCCCTGAAGTTAGGATAATACAGACAAAGATGGGTTTTCTAGATTGTTTTCTATAAAAGGTCAGACCAGGACTCAAGCCAGGGAACCAAGAACTGGTAGTTCCACCATCTTGTCATCTTTCTCTCTCTCTCTCTCTCTCTCTCTCCTTTGCTTTGGGTTCCTCCTTTTCACCTTGGTAGTCTCCACAAGCAAGTTCTCACTGCATGCAGAATGACCCATTCATTTCATAGACTGAAAACTCATTTTCAGAAATGAGTTGGATGCATCAGGGCTCAAATGTCATTGACAGCTGAATATCTCTGCCCTCCTGAGTGCCCAAAACTCAGATTTCTAATGGCTATTTAAATGACTTGACAGTAGCTTTCATACCTACTGCATTTAAAGCAATATAAAAAAAAAATCCAAAAATGGAGCTAAAATTATACAGAAAAATTTAATCTCTCTCATTCTATTTGTATCTACATATACCTTAATCATTTTGGAAGACGTTTTCAATCCTTCACTCAGCAGAATGCCTTCTGCCCTGCATAAATATAGTGCCTCTTCTGAAGACAGTCTCGCCATTAGCCAGTATGATTCAATCTGTATAGCAAGATCTTCTCTGTAGAAGGGCTGCAAATTTAAAAGCCTGAGACTATAGCACGGGAAACAAAATACTACATGCTTGGTGATTTCCATGAGTAAGTCAGGCTGCAACAATTTCCTGTAGTTCTGTTCAGCCCTTGACATAGTGTTCATTTTAGCGTGTCTTCCTCCTTGTGAGTCAGGGTGCCAGTGGATGCCTACCTAAAACAGTAAGAACTTGCTGTGTGTACCAGACTGAAGTAGTGATTAACCAATATAGGATCACAGTGGTTATTTTATAACTGGAGAAAAAACAGTAAAATTTAGCCTCACATTTATCAGAATGGAAAATTGTTCTCATAAAAAAGTCAATGGTTATCATAGTATCTCACAGCAGTATCCAACTTAAAATAAGTCAATCATCTTCTCTGTACTACAAGAAGATGTCACTTGTGGCAAGACGGTGCCTTTTTAACAATGATCTCCACGCTGACAAATAAAATAAAACCACAAACACAGCACACCAACAGTCCGACCAACACAATTTGTACTCTGAAACTTTAGAAGAGGTATGACGATAAAAAAACATACCCATATCACACAAGAAGATTTCTCAAGCAGAGTTTGCCATAGATATTCAAAGATACAAGAGTACAAAATCATAGACCATCACTTATTCACTTGGCTGTCAGTTCCTCCTCAACTCTTTAAACAGTAAATCTAAGCCATGTGAAAAACCATGTAGGACCAATGGGACCGTCAACAGAATGAATGCTTGTAAGACAGGAGACACCAGAAATACAGATATGCTGAGATAAGGGTGAACTGAAATCTCCTCACTTGTGAATTCTGGACAGAAAGAGTTCAAGCCCATAGATATGAAACCAACAGTCAAGGTGCTCTGAGTTTGCAGCACATAGGGTTTTTTTTGTACTTGCACTTTGTATTCTATGGCTCTTGTATTCTAGGTGATAGTCCTCCCACTGACATCGGAACAACAACTCGGTCTTATAAGCTGAGGTTCTATTGTTAAGCACTGAAAATGCATCTGTTGCATCTGTTAGTGTTCAAGCAAACATCGTCTCTCATGAAAGAAAAAAGAAAAAAAAAAGTGTCTTACATACTGTTCATGATGCGTATAAAAATTGACTCTCCTTTTTCTAATAAACAGAAGAGAGTCCATGCAGATTTAAGTACTTAAACAAGTGTAGTGTTTTGCATTAAGGAAAGGCAGAACTATGTTAGATGAAATAAAAAGGGAATTCTTCACTGAATTTGCTGAATACAGCTCTCCTCCATTAATGCAATCCTGTCTGTCAATACCAATGGTCTTCTTAACTCCTGGCCAGAATTAACTAGTCACCAAACTGGGAGCTCACTGCAGCTCTATCTAGATAAGTAAAGTCAAAAGAAATGTGGTCAATTAACAGAAAAGGCTTCTTTTTTTCATCATTCAAGAGTGGTATGAATAAGAACAGAATCCATTTATCAACAGTACATTAGAACTCCAGGGCTCCAGACACTTATTTCATTTCAAATCATGGCCTGCCTGCTCATTTTAATGTGACTTCATTAAAAGCTCTCTGCATTAAAAAGGTATCTCCGGGCTCAGCTTTTCATCTCCCCACCGTCCAGCCACTCTTCACACCTTCTGTGTTCAGCCACATTGCACAGAAATGGAAGTCCCATACTAACTGCTCTCCTGTGTGACTCGGTGAGCAGCTAAGAAAGGTCAGAAAACATCTTCAGCAATGGAGAACATAGGTTCTCAATAAAGCTTCCAAGAAGATGCCTAACAACTGTTAGATCAGATGGGCTTTCCTATCCTATTTAATACTACTGGGGAGAGGAAAAAGTTTCCTTCACAGCTGTAGGATCAATGTTTCCTCTCAGAAAGACAAAAGTATCCGAACAAGAGAATGTGGACACACAAATTCCCAGCTTCATACAGAGAGGACCTGCATACTGACACACAAGAGCCAGGCACTGGTGCCAAACACCACAAATCTCAGCCTAGATTCTACAGGCACCTAGTGATGGGTTTCTGTGGCAAAATTACTTATCCTTTCTATGCTTCCATTTTCCACTGCAGGGAAGTCAGTTAAGTCTTTTTTTTTTCCCTTAAAGTTACAACCCTTCCTACTTCATGTCAATTAAATAAAGTTATTTTCTAAAAAAAAACTTTCACTAGCCTTCTGCGCTAGCTACACGGGATTCGGAGGAAAATAAGAGTCTGAAAAAATAAAACTCCCACTGAATTTCAGCATGTTAAAGCAGGTATTTAAGGCAACTTCCACATTTGCTCAGCAAAACGTCCAGGAGTGCCAAGAGAACTTTTCCTCTTCTTCAAAAAATGACATACCGAACTTACTATAGATCATGGGAGAATTAATGTTCACACTTCCAGCCAGAATTAAGTGGCTTTAATTCGATTTAGTTTAATTCCCTTTAAAGGAAAATTAAACTAAATCAAATGAAGGCCATTTTTAATTCTGAAGGAGTGTGTGTGCACACATCAGTTTAATACAGTTTGCATAATCCACTTGAAACCATCTTGTTACTTAATTCAGATCAACTTTCCCATGTGCTCCTGCCTAGACAAGCCCTTAGAGATAACATTATCTGTCCTCAAGGAACAGCCACATTTCATTATTGACACCAAACTCTAGAGAGAGCTACTGGGAAGGGACAATGCAGTTGCACACAATTTATACGTCTGTCACAGAGGGAACAATGCTCTGTATACAGCTACAACAGCAATTAATATACTGGGGGTTGTTGTTCCATTAGTCACTAATTACACAGTAAACCAGTAATACAGAAGCCTTGCTCTTGGCAGAGAAACCATAGCTCCAGACTATTGAACTGATAATTTGAAGCATGCCTTTTGTTTCCTTAGGGATACCCTGCACATTTGCCATCAGTTAGATGAAAACACCACAGATGAGACAGATCCAGGGGCAACAGCAATGTATTGCAGACCACTGCTGAAGAACTTCTGAATTATGGCATTTGCATGAGACAAGTCAAGGTGAGTTCAGAGACTGAACAGAATTACCTCCAGTCTTTGTCACAATATATAAGAAGTACAGTTTGTCACTGAAGATTTTTGCTTCCTCTTGCAAAATACAGGAGAGTGTGGCAACCTCACTCCCACATTATCAACAAAAATGCCAACTCCAGCTGAGAGTAGTTTTGAAGGACTCTGGTTTCGCCAAGAAATCTTGCAAAAGCTGAAAAAAGGTAAGAGGTGAAGGAAGAGAGAATGGAGTATAACAAAGCTTTTAAAAATGTTGCAATAAACTCTAATGTATCTGATAAACCATAGATGTAGCCCTGACCAGGCAGGAAAGGGGCAGCAATGGAGCCAGCTCTACACTGATCTTCTCCTCGCATCCTTTTCCTGCATTGCTTGATGCACAGCCTCGCTCCAAGAATGCACCATGATCTTTGTGCTCTAGTTCACAGCTCCAGCATTGCTGCAGATGGCAATCTTTTGAAGAGAGCTGTAGAGGAATGGTACGGGAATGCTCTTTGATGACTGAAGAGCAGAAGAAGAGAAGCAACCGCCCTTTTTTTCACTTTAGTGACCATAGACAATTACACCTCTGTAATTCTCTCATCTTTACCCTACTCCCTCTCCCCCATGCCCCCCAAAGCAAGCAATCAGGTCTTGAAGAACTTCAGAAAATGCCAGTTTACAGAAGTGGCTCTTCCCAATCAGTTTCTCTAATTAACATTTAGTGGAAACTTTTCCACTTTCACCAATGACAGATCCTCTCAGGCATCTAGTGGTACAGGAAAAGGAACAGAAGCAGTGTAACAAAGACAGCATTGCCTTTTCATTCTCATTTTAATGTAAGTCTATTACTTCAGAAGTTGCTCATCAGAATGAGTCAGTGGGGTGGCTCGTTATGTTAAGAGTGGCTCTATATGTTAGGAAGCATTTCAGTTGTATAGAGCTCAATAATAGTGATGATAAGGTCAAATGTATAAGGGTGAGGATAAGGTGGGAGGTAAATAATATTGGTATCCTGTTGAGTGTCTGTTATAGACCAGCCAATCAGGATGAGGAAGCAAATGAAGCATCCTACAAGTGTCTGGCAGAAGTCTCACGATCAGTAGCCTTTATTCTTCTCGAAGACCTCAACCTACCAGATGTCTGCTAGAAACACAACATAGCAGAGAGGAAGCAGTCCAGAAGGTTCTATGAGCATATGGAAGATAACTTCTTGACACAGGTGGTGAGTGAGCCTAACAGAGGAGGCGTCTCACTAGACTTGCTGTTCACAAACAGAGAAGGACTGGCGGGATATGTGGTGGTTGGAAGCTGTCTTGGGCTTAGAAACCATGAAATGAAGTTTTTGATTCATAGTGAAATAAGGAGGGGAGTCAGAAAAACCACCACCACAGACTTCAGGCCTGCAGACTTCAGTTTGTTTAGGAGACTGGTTGAGAGAGTGCCTTGTGACACAGTCTCAAGGACACAGGGATCCAGGAAGGCTGGACATTCTGAGAACAAAATCGTAAAGGTACAGGAGCAAGCTGTCCCCACGAGCTATAAGATTAAATGGTAAAGAGAACCAGCCTGGCTGAATAGAGAGTTTTTGCTGGCACTCAGGGAAAAAAGGGAAAGTTTGCCACCTTGGAAGAAGGGCTGAGCACAGAACAACAAGAACAGAGGGCTCATTAGGTTACAGAGAGAGAAAACTAGGAAAGTAAAAGCCCAACTCTATCTCAATGTGGACACTATCATAAGGGACAATAAAAAAGTTTTTACAAATATATTAACAATAAAAGGAGAGTCAGGGAGAATCTCATCCTTCATCTATCAATAGTCTTGGTTAACAGGGGATGTCCCAGATGTCTGGAGGCTTACCAGTGTGACACCCATCTACAAGACCAGCCTGAAGGAGCAACCAGGGAACTACAGGCCTGTCAGGTTGACCTTGGTGCCTGGAAAAATTATGGAGAGGTTTGTCTTGAGTGCAATCACATGGCAAGTGCAGAACAGCCAGGGGATCAGGCCAGCATGGGATCAGGAAGGGGCAGGTTCTTTTTGACCAACCTGGTTTCCTTCTATGGCCAGGTGACCTGCCTAGTGGATGAGGGAAAGGCTGTCGATGTTCTCTACCTGGATTTGAGAAAAGCCTTTGACACCATCTGCGGCAGCATTTTCCTTGAGAATGCTGGCAGCACATGGCATAGAGAGGTGTACTCTCCACTGGGTTAAAACAAACTGCCTGGGTGGATGGTTCCAGGGAGTTGTACTGAATAGGGTTAAATCCAATTGGCAGTCGGTCACCAGTGGTGACCTTTACCAGTGATTTAGAGGAGGGGATTGAGTGTTTCCTCAGCAAGTTTGCAGGTGCCACCAAGTTGGGTGGGAATGTTGATTTGATCAAGGGTAGGAAGGCTCTGCAGAGCCTCTGAACAGTCTGGATCAATGGGCCAAGGCCAGTTGTATGAGGTTCAACAAGGCCAAGTGCCAGGTCCTGGACTTCAGCCACAACAACCCCAGGCAACGTTACAAGCTTGGGAAAGAATGGCAGGAAAGCTGCTTGGTAGAAAAGAACGTGTTGCTGTTGGTCAACACCCAGATGAATATGAGCCAGCAGTGTGCCCAGGTGGCCAACACCATCCTGGCCTGCATCAGCAGTAGTGTGGCCAGCAGCAGTAAGAACATGATCATGCCCCTGTACTTGGCACCGGTGAAGCCACACCTCAAACACTGTTTTCTGTTCTTTGCCCCTTGCTACAAGGACACTGAGTTGCAAGGACACTGAGTTGCTGGAGCATGTCCAGAGAAGAGCAACCAAACTGGAAGGGTCTAGAGAACAAGTTCTGTGAGGAGAGCCTGAGGGAACTGGGATTGTTTAGTCTCGAGAAGAGGAGGCTGAGGGGAGACCTTACTGCTCTCTACAACTATCTGAAAGGAGGTTAAGAGCAAGGTGGGTGTTGGCCTCTTCTCTCAACTAAATAACAATAGGAGCAGAGGCTGAAATTGCAGCAGGGAAAGTTTATACTAGACAACAGGAAGAATTTCGTTACTAAAAGAGTAGTCAGGCACTGGAACAGGCTTCCCAGGAAGGTGGTGGAGTCACCATCTCTGGAGTTATTAAAAAACATGTGGATGTGGCACTCTAGGACATGCTCTAACGGGCATGGTGTTTTTTCCTGGGTTGATGGTTCAGCTTCATGATCTTAGGGGTCTTTTTGAACCATGACAGTTCTCTGAAACAGTAATTAACTGTTTTGATCTCATTATTTAGACTTCTAACTTTTAAAATTAAAACCTAGACAAGTCATCTTTCATCCAACTGTGTTGATCTTGAATACACAATCCCAGGAAAATGAATCCCTCTCCTTCCATTCTCTTTTCTTTGTTGTTTTTACATATAGAGGTGGAAAAGAGATTCTCTATATATTCTCTTTGTCAATACATTTAGAGTTGAAATCATATATGTCATATACACTTTTTATACATAAAAGTGAGAAAAATCTCATCCAGTTGACTCAAAATTTGATACCGAAATGCTAAGTGATCCCAAAACACAACCAGTTCTTTATTGTCTGTGGTGAATATCAAGGAACAAAGATTAGCCCCATATTGAAAATTCAATTGCATTCTTAACTACTTACAGACTACCACTCTGCTCCAGAAGGTAGCAGTGAGGATAATTGACAAGATGGAGAGAGTGATACAATAGGCTTAACTTCTGCAAGTTTTTATGGCAAAGTCTTTGTCTTAGCTTAATTCAGTATAGTATCACATTTATCCATGGAGCTAGAGGAACACTGAAAAAAGGAAGCCTGGATCATCTGAACATCCCTTCTAGAAGGAAGACACCTTTATACCAAACAAAAATAAAAAGGCAGAGAGAAGACTGGGACTTGTCACAAAGAGGGCATCTTTTAAGCATAGAGGAAGATGGATCAGGAACTTCTTTTGTCTTAATTTTCATTGCATAGACAGGTAAGCTCAGGCATAAACTGATTAATGGACTGACTTAAGAAAAGCCTGGGGCAAAGGCAGGAATTAAGCTCAGCTCCCCCAAGGATCAGTCCAGTATCTTAACAAACCCATGCCTTTGTTCTGAAATACTGTGGCTTTCCTGTGTAATTAAACAGCATGGATTTGAGGGGGCTGATTTTAAGTGTCATTGTACTGAAAGAGCCTGTACTGGTCAAGTGAGGGGAATTGCCTTGCCAACTTATGAAGGCTCTTTCTTTGCTTAATTTCAGGCTTCTAAGCTTTCAGCAATAGAAAATATTGCATAAGCAAAAGTACAATTTTGAAGGCATACTGAAATAGCTTTTTATACCCTACCTTCTTAATAGCTGGAGCTTATATTGTAGATAGTATATGGTAACAGAATAATGTGTATGGGTTTAATGTCTGGTATGATAATATCCAAGGTGAAGATATTGAAAATTCAATTAAAATATAGTTTAGGATATTGGCTATTATTAATTTTCAGCTTCCTCTACCCCCGATTCACCTCCTTTGCATCCAGAAGCTCTTTCTGAGATCTGAACCTAGACATTACATGCTAAATCTTTTATCCTGTAACTCATAATATGAAGATATTTGTACATCTTAAGCATCTGGCTATCTGAAACCTTTCTTAAAAGTCTTCAAAATCCCTGTGCTCCTTTAACAGAGGAAGACACTGAAGTGCTGAGACACAAGTAGTTGCTATCAAGGACAAAACTAGGTGGGGACCCCAAAGTCTTGGCTTTTAGTACTAAGCCCTGGGTAGGGGGAACATAAATTATTTCACCCCAGCAAAGCAACCCCCTCCTCTGCATTTCACAATTACCTTGAACCAACACAGCTTTTGTCATCATTTATGCTTCTCTTGCTTGTTTGATCAAAGAAGTTCTCACCATCACTGTGCTGCATTACAAGTTAGAGAAAAAAAAAATAGAAAACCTACTAGAACACAACCATACAAACAGCAATAATTTCAAGAGGCAAGTAATGAAGCAGAACCTCTCACAAGGCTCTGAAGAGCTCCAACTGTTGTTTTTTCTCATTTTTCATAACATTTATGGGAGAATACACTTGGTCACTTTGGTTGCTTGCTAAACTGAACAGGAGCATCAAGCATCACTGCACAGAACAAGATCTCCCCCAGACAAGCAACTACTAGGACAGAATAGAGATCCTTGTTCTGTTTGCTTTCTCTGACAATGCTCAAGAACATCTGGTCCCAGAAACTGACCATGAATCAGCTTGTGTCAGATTTGAGAGAACATATATCTGAAGCACCTGTGTGGCCTAAATCTTACCCTGACTAGAGTAATAGCAGGTGTTATCCTTTTCATATGAAATATTATCACTTCCAAAACCCCTCCAACTTCCAAAATATTATAATAAATTGTATATCTGAAATATTATACATATGGTATTCTTATTTCAATGGTACCACACCGTTTCCATAATGAGAGGAAAGTACTAGGTTCCAGGACATTTTGTCATCAAAACTACCCTATGTGTAGTTCACACAGACAAAAGTTTAGGTTAAGCAGCATGGTCACCAGTCCCGAGGAAACTGACAAAAGAGATTTTTCAGATATCAGAAGAGTCACTGCTCCATTTTTAAGTTTCATAAAACCACCTAACAAAAGTTGATTGCATCCCTGTTTTATAAAGAGGGGAAAGCAAGGTAAAATGAGTCTCATAATTAAGCAATGAGAGAGACTAAGCAAAAAAAGTGCACCAGTCCTTGGCTCAGCACATCGTCCCATCTCTCAGCATTGCCAGCAGAGGCCATTAGTCCCCATATTTGGGTCCATATGGGTTACAGTGCATTCAGGTAACCATCCATCTAGAAAGAGATGGACTGTTTCTACCCCTGTGGTTCCCATGAGCCCACAGGACTTCATCTGTCTCAGTAACTGCTTTCATACTGTTTGCTGGTAAAGTACCAACTATCTCCAAGAGCTGACTATTGCTACCTACATTAGTCAGAGATTTGGTGACTTCCACTCCTTGTGTCTAACCAGAATGGATGTCTAGGCCAAGGTGTATGCTGCAGTGCGTGCAAAACAGCAAGGGAAAAGACAGACACATTTACTGTAGGGAGGTGAAGATGATGAACAAGAACCTCCATCTCCAGCAAGCTGCCCTCCTGCAGCAAACACTTCAAATTCTCCCTGTCTGCAAATATACTGGGCGGCCAGCTGACAGCAAATGAGAGAGGCCAGCATATTCATAATAGACAATAACAAGAAAAATCCACCCTGCATGGTTTCCTTTTGAGAGTGTTGCCTCGTTTGCCACGGTCTTTCCTCC
Source organism: Florisuga fusca (assembly GCA_038090715.1). Lineage (NCBI taxonomy): Eukaryota > Metazoa > Chordata > Aves > Apodiformes > Trochilidae > Florisuga > Florisuga fusca. The sequence continues at coordinate 52,001,918 of JAAWXA010000004.1, read as the reverse complement.
TGTCTGTGTGAGCCCTGCTTCCCACACTTTGCTGCAGATTTAGATATGCAGGCATCACTGCTAGGTGAGTGCCATTTGAATTGACAAACTGGGATTTCTGCAGCACGCTTCACACTTCATGTAGCCCTACCTAGGCTTTGAAGGCAACGTATTGTTGCCTTAGGGTCTGAAAGTAACAAAGCTGAGCAGAACAAGCCCAGGGCTCCCATCGGATTGCTCGATCAAAGACAATATTAAACAGCACTGTTTTCATAACTACTATTCTGGGGCACTTGGACAGCAAGACAAAGGAGATGAAGTTAATTTCTCTTATCATAGCCTGGTGCAGCTGCAAGGGCCCTGGGAGAAGCCATCTTCTCTTGATAGCTCATGCAGCCCATGACTTTGCAGGAGCTTCCATTAAGCAGACAGAGTGTCTGTCAAAAGCTTATCAGATGCACTTTTGCTCCACTCCTCCCCACACCGCTGTCAAATGCACTCCTGTTTCTTCCCCTAGACATCTTCTACACTGCTTGTTACAGACAGCAGGAACATCTCCCTCTTCTTGACTACTTCCCTGTCCCTCACAGCTCCCTGCTTCAGCTTTTCTGCCACCAACATAACCCATTTGGGTGCCTAAGGAGACCTAAACTAGAGAAGTCCTGCACTTGGTGCAGAAATGCCATTCAAGAGGACAAGGCAGAGAATGGTCCTCCAGGTTCTGCTCTGCCACCAAACTAGCTCACTCTCTCAATGAAATATCTTTGCCTCTGGTTTGCACACGGTCAGTTGGGACTAACAAGGCCTAGCTTACTTTTGCTGAGGCTCTGGCAGATGAAAGTATAACACATACCTTTTTTTTTTTTTTAATATATATATCCTTAGATATGACTGGTGATGGAGATCAGTGAGCAGCATTGCACGAGGAATTGGAAGCTACCTCCTCATGAGAGGTGCTGCCTGGGGTGTCTAAGGCAATCCTAAGATGCCTGTCTTATAAACCATCATGTTCATGGGCAGATGATCCCCTTAAGAATGGATGCTTGTCCTCAGCAGTGCTGTCCCAGGGCTGCCATTGGTGGTAGCTTGATCTCATTTTTTTGCCTCTTTATTGTTCATCTGTAGTTGAGCATAGAGATCATGTAGAGAAAAGCAGGAGGGTGGGAGAGCATGCTTACCCCCTCCATTTGCTTATAAGGACAAGGAGGATGGGAAGACTAAGTGACCACAAAAAACTTCAAAATGAGATGACAAGAAGGGAGGAAAGAAGCCTCCCCCCGAGTTTTTTCTCCAAGACCAGTCAGATGAAGGTGAACAGTGTTCAGCAAGCTGTGGACAGGGCATGGAAATAGTGCATTGCTCAAGATTAGCAGGGTACCAGAAGCTCTTGCCTTCCTTAATACATAGAACATTCCATACTTTCATCCTCCTAAGCTAGGAGCTCACCCTAGGTCTTTAGGGTGAAGAACATCTAGGTTTTTCATATAGGGTGAAGAACATCTAAGAAACATTAGGTTTTTAGAACATCTAGGAAGATGTTCTCAACAACCTGACTACTCCTGTATGCAAAACTGAGCTAGTAATTTCCATCCTGGATTTCACATACTGATTTCAGTCAAGCTTGCTCTGTCTTCTACACCCCCATTTCCCCAATTAGGTGAGATGACACTAAAATACCAAAAAGTTTTCCTGGAAAATTTCTGAATAGATCCAAAGTTGATGCTCATGAAATGAACACGACAAAACATCAAGCTCAAATAAAAGTGATACTGTTGTGTCCAGATATATGCTGATACCTCACATATCTTCCTGATGTCATAATTCTGCTACTAAGAGGTAAGTACAGATCCTTAATGATTTTAGAAGAATTAAAATGTCTGTTCCAATTGGTGGAGGCATAGAAAGTAAGAGCTGTTTTCAATCCAGAAGAGAAGTAACCAGTCTTCAGTTTTAAAGCAAACCTAGATGTAAATTGCTGCATTATTTAAGTTTATTGAACATCTAACACCAGGAAATGTGCAATTCATTAAATTTTCAGTGAAGATGTACAAATGAGACTTTCCAATACATTTTTAAAATGTGAAATTATCAAAGTTTTATGCAGTGTCGACTTTGGCCATATATGGCAGAGGTAATTGAAAGTGCAGTTCCAGCTTTAAAAAGGTCCCCATGAAAGTAGGAATGTATGTTTTATTGTCTCTTAGTCATTTGCAACTCAAAGGTGCCCAAGTTTATAAGTGAAAAAGTGTTTCTCAACTGCCAGCCTGCAGTGCAATCCACTATTAAATCTAGAAGTCCAGGTAAATATTTTCCTTCTTGCACTCATATCACAAATTAATATAGTTTCTGCAAGCTAAAAAATGTGCTTAGCTATCCAGAAACAACCCTTAAGTCCCAAATCAGAGCCCATAAGAAATTTGCCATCATCATGGGGAGGATCAAAGATCCTCTCTTCAGAGTATCCATGACAAAAGGAACAAACTGCATTTCACAGAGCCATTAGAAAGCAGAAGGGTAAAGTTATCCTCACTCAGGAGGGCAGAACAGTCTTTGATCAAAAACCATGCTCATCAAAAACCAACTCATTCCCCTTTTTCTTTCCCCTCACAGAATTGTACTGGTTTAGAATTTGTTAGCCCCAAGTTGTAGCAGAGGCTGCAGAGGACAACTAAATCAAATGACACATCTTTAACCTCCTAGAGAGAGACAGTGTTAATCCAGCCTGAAGCCTCTGCTCCCTGAAATTGGATTAGGGATTCCACATTGGGTCTACCTAAAACAGACAAAGAGCCCTTGAGGCTATTTTTTATTCTTCCTTGTTTTTCCACACAAATACAACCCAAAAAGCAAAAAAGCCTTCAGTGTGTGTCAGGTGAAGTTCTACCCACAACAAAAAGTAAGGCCAAAGACCAGAACTTGAGCTTCTTTGCAGAATTCATGGTTTCTAACAAACATTAGGTCACACCATATAGGAATGATCCTGGTACAGATGGCAGACATTATAGAAGCTGCTGGACTATTCTGCCTTGCTACATGCACATCTTTGGTCCTTTGCTTGGATCATAAAGCTGCAGAAGCAAGAAACAGATAAGCAGGGATATTTGGTAGAAGTTTAATGCAGGGTTCTGAAAGAAAAGACCCATGCCTCCCTCTTCCTTACAGCTCCAGTGAGCCAGCTCCAGGAGCAAAAAGGAACTGGCCATACTGACTGGAGGCTGCAGAGCAAACACCACGCATTTTACAAATGCAACAGGGCTGCCCACCTGCAAATCTACCAAGGGCAACACACAGAGATTTGGTCAGAAATTCAGAGCTCTCCATTTAATGGCTACAGCACCATCCCCTCTATTGCCTGGTGAAATACCTGCGGGGTCTGTGTCCTGAAGCTGCCACCTCTGCCCACAGAGGGCCAACAAGCACCTCCCAGTCATCCACTGTGATGAGTGAGGTCTCTCCCACAGGCTGCCCTTCAGTGCAGCAAGCCAAAGTTCAGAGTCATGGAGCCTGTGTGCCTCTGGCAAATTGAATTTTCTTTTTTTTCCTGTGTCTGTGTGGCAGGCAGACCTTTTTGCTCACCTCCCATCTAGCAATTAATGCAAAACCCACACTGAACGCTGGAAATCACAGTGCTCTAATGTCTGTGGTGACTGAAAACATGACTTACAGAGGAAAAAAACAGAACTCTCTAAAGCTGTTCAGAGCCCAGGCAACAGTGTGCTGTGGGAAACCTCATTCCAGATCCTGCTCTATTTTGTAGCAGAAACATACAGATATGGATGTCTTATATTGCAGTGGCTTAAAATCAGTCTCAGCTTCTCTCAGGAAGGCCATCCTAGTTCTAATAGTTCTTCCTATACTATCCTTCCTAGTTCTAATTTTCATTAAGCATCCAAAATTTCCCAAGAAGTTTCTGGTTTACTAGATCTGTGTTACCATTTTTACAGCACCAACTCTAACTCCTAACAGAAGTGGTTATTAAGTAGCATCACTTTGTTCAAACACGTGTGAATAAACAATTTTTTTGAGTCTTCTCGAACAAGAAATGCATTTCTCTGAAGATTGATATTAAATAATGCTGCTGTTAAATATCTAGATCAGGAATTTCAGAAAGTGGATGCCTTGGTTATTTTAGATTTTGGCTTTGAAATGTTTAGATTTTTCTTCAAAAATTCAGCACGTATCAACACAACAAAAAGTTTGCCACCCACCGCCCTCTTTCTCATAGCATTCTGGATCTCTCATTTCCTTTCAGAGTTCCAGTTCGTGCAACCCACAGAGCAACCCCCCCATTTGCAGGAATCTGTTCCAAGACCTCCTGCTGCTGTGCCATTGCACCAATATCCACAGGAGGCGGCAGCATCGTGCTCTGACTCAACAACTGGGTGCAGAGCAACACATGTTCTGCCGGGGTTAGAATGAGATTAGCAAAATCCCACAGAACAATGATTAAAAGGTGCTGTAACGAATCCATTTGCTGCATTCAACAAACAATTACTGGACAAATTATTTCTCTCGCCCCACTCCTCTCTCTGCAGCAAGCCTGGACAAAGAACCAGCATCTTTTGGGCTCCAAACATACAGTCAAGTTTTTTAAGAGATACTGCCTTCGATTAAGGTTAGCAAAAGCAGCTGTCTCCCTCCATGAGTTAGACCACTAGAGGGCACCCAGACTGCCTAAATAATACCTATAAAACAAAATGTCACTGGTCTGTGGGCATGTGTTTCAAGTTCTCCATCTTCATGAGCATGCATCCAACATCCAACTCATCTCTGCCAACACAGATTCTCACCTTTAGAGTCTCCAGTTCTCTCCCTTTCTTCACCCTTTATGGAATTTCTCGCTTCTCCTAGTTTTTCCATTCTGGCCAAAATGCAACCAACTAACTCTGCCTAGAGCAAAAGGGGGGGTGGGAGGGAG
>JAAWXA010000004.1:51984997-51997004 GCA_038090715.1 Florisuga fusca | reverse complement strand
AAAAGGGGGGGTGGGAGGGAGTGGGGGGTGTGTTGTATTCTTTCCAAAACATACTTATCTCTCAGAGAGGAGATGGTAACACAAAAAATAAGGAAGTTCAGTGCAGACGAGAGTAGTCTATAGTGTTTCTTATCCTTGGTTCTGAGCCAGAGCCCAGCTGCACTCCTCCTGTGGCACTAACCCTGAGCCCACAAGCTCTCCTGCTCTGCTGAGGAGCACAAGGTAAAGATGTCTCTGCCAAAACCACTTAACACTAACTATGGTTTGTGAAAAGTCCAAGCTAAGATTCAACCAGTGTCAGCTGCGTGTACATCTTGGTCCCTGTCACTGCTGGACCAGGCAGTGCTGCTGAGACTCTCAAAATGGAGCCCAGCAAAGATCCAGCACCATTTCCCAGTCTGGAATACATGCAATGCAAAGTAGCATTCCTTGCTTTGTGCCCAGGAAACAGATTGTAATTTGTATAGTCCTGAACTTGAGCTAATAAAGTTTGATGAATTCTCACTGGGTCTTTGTCCATGGCACAAATGATCTTCAGACTGGATAATCCCTGTCATGTATCCTGGCTCTGTCACTTAAGCTACAACATACCTGTTACTTCTGCAGGCCCACAGTGCCAGCCAGCACAACCACTACAAAATCTGCTTACCGGTTCAGCCTGTTCTCCTCCCAAAAAAAGTGTTAAAATGAGCAGCTAACACCCTCCACTTAGCTATCACCGTTCAGATCTTGTTGTAATTGAGATGAGACCAAATCAGATGGCTGATTCCTTACCACCACTGGTCAGCTTGGTCATCTCCTACTGTCTTGTTCCACCTCTGCCTCTCTCCAGCTCACAGATGCCCATGTTCAGCTCCTGTGGCATGCCAGGATGCTTCAAGCTCAACTACATCAGCCTCTGAGCATGGATGAACTAGCCCAAGATTCATCTACCATTTTGGAGATGTGCAAGATAAAGAAAGAGCAGAGGATGTATATGGAGGTTATATATATATGTGACAATGGGAAACCTAACAAGGCCTAACCCAGCTACACAGCTAATAGGACAAAGGTAAAGCTATTGGGGACTTCACTGTATTGGGTATCCAGGAAACTCCTGTTAGCCACCTATCAGACAAATCAGAATAAATACCCCAGTAGAGGAAGAACATCTTTGAGTTAAGCAGCTGGTAGCCAGGATTTTATTTATTAATACAGCAGAAGACTTCCTCATGAGCCTGTCTTGCACCAGTATCTCCTTCACACAGAAGAACACAGAACGCAGCAGAAATAATACAAAACAAGAAAGAAAAACACTTTAAAGCATATGGTTCTTTGTTAGACTACAAGTATTAGCTGTGATTCAGAAATTAATGACAGCATAAAAATCTATTAAGGCATCTAGACCATCTCTCGAGGGACCTTTCCAACCTAGTAGCTCATGGACTATTCTCCAAGGGTCTACCCAAAGAAAGTTCAGATATCCCAAATGACAGCAATTCTGCCACAGTGCCTAACAGAACTATTTCACCACCTAATCTCTATCTTCCATTAAATATTTCTCTCTTCCACAACATTTTTTTCTTCTCTCCTCCAAACTTTCTACCATGAGACACATTTCTAGCTCTTTGTCCACACTAGCCAATTCTTCACATCTTCCCAGTATGTCTAGATCATTAGCATAGCTCCTCTTAGTCATTTAGCCAAAACAGCTATATATTTAGCTCTCGCAAGCATTCCTCATAAGTCAGTCCCTCCAGCCCCTTAATCATTCTCCTTGCAATCCTCTGAATTCCCTCTAATTTTGTTTACATCTTTCTGGAATTGAAGTGCCCGGAACCAAGTGCTGTAAACAACAACAGCTCATTATCTGGCTAGACTTTAATTCTGGTGATCACAGCACAGCCCCTGCACATGCCATGCACACACAGACACATGGACATGCTCACACTCTGGCTCAAGCATAGCAGCACTGCAGGATGCAAGTCCTACACCATGGACACTCCTTCCTTTCCTCCCTCCCTCCCCAGCTGGGCCCTCTTTCAACAAAATCAGGCTCCACACAAAAGTGGGGGTAGATCTTCTGTAGAGTCTTTAGAACTCTTGTTTAAAAGAGTCTTATTGTAAAACTGGCGAAAACAGTGGAGCAAATTCACAATTTCTGTCTGTTCAGGAATGGTCACGAGCCAAACTGAACAAGCGCTCCCATTATCTAACAAGCACAATCCACCACACAACCTAAAACCCTCCCACAAGATACACACTTCTCAGGTTGCAGTCCCATCAAGGGGTGGTAGGTTCCACCAAAAAAGGGCCACTCTTACTTCTGAGCCACCAAGGCAAACACGGCATCAGTGTTTTCCCTGAGCATCTTCCTCTCAGGGAAACTGCATCTGACCCTTGGGTTGTGAAGGTCAGGACTATCACACTCCTTGGTGGCTGTACTGAAAACCCTTTTCCAAAGAAGTATTAGCAGAAGGAGTATCTCACCCCAGGGGAAATAAATGGACTGTTTCAGCTGTCTAAAACCAGACATAGCTACTGGCTGCACTCAGGTTGTATCTTCAAATTTTTTTTTTTTTTTCACACTTATGAAGGCCACAATTTTCAGAACTTTTTTTATTTTACATGGTAGTGCTGACTTTGATGTAATCTTGTGACAGAAGATAACACATCGCAGAAAAGCCTTTAAGCACTCATGCCTTAATCTGTTCGTGAAACTCAAGCTGGAATTTTGCCTACAAAAAAAAAAATATCTTTTTTCCTTATTAGAAAAGTGCCAGTTCAGTGAGGCAGAAACATTTTATGAAACTTTTTTGTTTCCTTCAACAAACTTCTGGTGAACTTCAGGCAAGGTTTAGTAAGAAACCATCCAAGGTTCCTGCTAGCTCCCAGAACATCTGTGGGGTAGCCAAGGCACCAAAGAAAAGTGACATCTCCACAAGACGAGTTCTTCTAAATCAAGAACCTTCTAAGCCTCCCCCGTAACAATTTAAGACACTTCTCACATAGCATCCCCATGTCTGCATGAACTTCAAAGATAGTACTCAAAGGATCCTCTGCAAAGAAAACAAGGGCTTGAAGTCTCCTGTATCCACAGTACCTTTCACACTGCTATTCGTCCTTCACAGCAGCTCTAGCAATCCCTCGGGACCAAGGACAGCTTAGGATGTCTCATCTTGCTTTGTGTCAGTGTTTTGAGCAGCAGGAGAAGGGAGAGTAAGAGACCAGAAACTTTCAGGTTGACCAAAGGATGAGCAGAGCCTACAAGCAGGAATCTTAGGAGGTTCCTTAAAGCCTGAAGAAAAGCCTGCTCCTACAAAGCTTTAAGTCAGGACAAACAGAGCAAGGCCAGCCAGAATGGTCTTTTCTCCCTCTCCTCTATGTACACTGTAGACCAGATGAGAAGGAAGACTCTGTACTGCTGACCTTAGCTATAGGTCCCTCTGGGGCAATGCCACAGCTCATTTACCTCATGCTGCAGCCTTTTTATTAGCAACCAACTCTGATGAAGCTCTGTCACTGCTGGATGGTACACAAACCAGTCACCAGTAGGCATCTAGGATAGGTGGAAATGAAGGAGAGGTTCTATACCCTTATTTTAGCTTTCACCATTTCCAAACTCCTTTCTCTACAGGCAGCTCTTGCACCACTTCAGCTAGTATGATTATTTGTTTGTGTTTTTGTGTTTTGAATCAGTGAGAAATTAGTTAGTAGTTAGTAAAAAACCTAATCCTGGACTCTTCCAGGCAGATGATTTCCTTTCCCCTACAGATGATCTGGAAGTGCAGAACATCTGACAGCAGCCTGCAGTCAGGCCTATCCTGCTTTTACTCTAAATCCACCAGCTAACTAAACCTGAGACTTCACAAAACACAGGTATGCCAGATTTAATCTATGTTGTTGAGGTGGTTAAACCACTACCGTGTTAACACAGGTACAGCCAAAATGCAGACTTGCTGGTTTACTGGTACACATTACATCCAGCCCAGAATGCTTTGCTTGTAAGAGCAAAGCACAGTAGCATTGCTACGTAAGAAAGGTTGGCTCAATCAGGTTGTATTATTTTTGAGTGTGTCCAATTAATGCAGTGCAGCTTGCATGTGTAAGAAACCCTCCTTTTATCCTCTTACTTCTTTTACTCCCATAAACTCTCCCATGAAAGTCCAAGAGTAAAACATGTCCTTTTCACTCTCTACACTGTGTTTCATGTCCAGGTGACTGAAGCGTGACTAAGTTCCCACCTTACACTGGGGCTATCACAGAAAGATGAGGAAGGGTAGCTAAGCCACAGTAACAATTCTGTTTCACTGCAAAAATCGCTTGCCATGTCAAGATAGGATGCAAATCTGCTGTGAATAATGGTCACTCCAAAAGCATACACAGCTACACAGATATCCCTATCAGTAATCATGCTGCATTCACCTACTGAACTAACATTTCATAACCTCTTCCTTGAAAAAAACAAAACAACCAAAACCAACTCTGAACCCTTTTTGTTAACACTGCACAAGCATCTTCACCCCCAACTTAGCATTTTGTCACATGCAAACACAAATGCACCCACACACACACATGTATCTCTGCCATCACCTTCTGTTTTGCACATGTATCTTCTTAAAAGCCAAAGAAGAGCTACTAAAATGCCTCTAGTCATACTTTCATGCCTTGTATGAGTACCTACACTTTGCCTCATAAAGCAGATAGACCCGCAATGGCACAAGTTGAAATACCATTTCACACCAAAAGCCCCATCAATGTGGGATGTGGGATGCCCCTTGAAATACCCCCTCCTTCCTGCAGGCAAATCCTCACTTGCAAATCCCTCCATTGTCAGACACTCAAGTTTATATCCATATAGTCCACTTTACCAGCAGCCCCACAAGGGGAAGTCAGGTAACGGGGCACTGGCTGCAAGGCTCACAGTCAGAAAGACCCTTGCTCTCACTCATGATGTAGCATTGGGTCAATGGCTGAAGGCCAAGCACAACCAGGCTCCACACAGGTGCAGCAGACAGACAGCATGCAGAAGAATATTAATAGTTATTGTCCTAGCAGACTGTAAGGATTAATTGGTTACAGCAACTCACCATCAATATAAGTACTAGGGGTCAGAGGGGAAGGAGCTGTGATTACACACTTACACTGCATACTCATATACCAGTAGCTGCGTGCTGATATGTTATTGATTTCCTGGTTGGAATACTCCACGGCTTTCCATTTGTCTCTTTCCTTGCTCCCTCTCCTGTCCCACTGCTCATGACCGGCCTGCCACACTTTCCCTCTCCCAATATCCAAGAACACGTCACCAGAAAAGGGAGAGGACCACCATTGTTGTGGGAACACTCTGCTGAACGCAAAGGAAATTAAGAACCCTGCATCCATGAGGCAGACCTTAGGAAAAGAAACAGGTTTCAAGAACAAGCCATCTTTCGAGGAGTTTCTTTTTGGATGCTTTGTATAACTTAGGAACCATGAAGTCCAAGACTGTGAACCCACAGTTCTGATTATGCTCACCTTTGCCTTTAAGGCAAAACCCTTCCTTCAAAGCTTACCTTCTGATGTTACCTTTTTTTTAAAAAACAAACAAACAAACAAAACAACCACAACAAAGCAAGCAAGCAAAAAAAAAAAAATCCCCCAAAACCCCAAACCCATACCAAAACCCAAAACACACCACACCTCAAAAAAACCCACAGCACACCAGCCTGCTTTATTTCAATACGTATATCCCTGCATTGCTCTCCAAACCATCTCCTCCCAGGGATGTCATTCAAAGTCCAGTAAGCCTACAGCTTGTGGGTGACAAATAAGCAGGTCTAGTATAAAGGGCCCTGTTACCCCAGCATGTAGTCATGCAGGATTTTTTCCATGAATTTTAAGACAGCAGATATATCCAGCAAGGCACTTCCCTGTGAGGCCCCACAAGCCCTCACCAGGCAGAATACTCTTTGACTCCAAGAAATTAAAAGGAGCAACCCATTGCAGTACTATTGCTTCTCATTCTTCACAGGTGGGCAGGGCAGTGCTGCCCCATTGGCAGGAAATCTGCTGGAGGGAATTCACAGGGTAATGCCTCAGCTTCCAGGATATCCAGCAGCAGCCAAAGCACCACAGAGTAATGGCATAATACAATCAAGCCAAGATTTATCTCCCCACCCTTCTCCCCTCCCGTTTTTTGCTAGAATCATGAATTCTCAATGTTTCTTCTGTCTTTCCATGCTACCTGCAGGGATCCCTGCCCTTCCCTGTCCCTAGGAGAGGGCTGTGCCTCATGCTCACCCACACAAATATCCATCTTGCCCTTATCTACTCCTTCTCAGATTGGGACAAAATGGTCTGTGCTATGCTTGATATTTTTTATTTTATCCTGGATAAAATGACAGCAGGAAGAACACATGAGCTGTCAAAACCATCGCTAATTGAGTCTGAACAGCACATAAAACTATGGCTAGCACTTCTTTAAAGAAAAGGGGATACTGAAGAAGCAATATTAACACTTCCTATAGGGACTGCCTGCAGCAAAACTCTGTGTCTTCTCAGCAACCACCCTGTACACAAAACAGTCTTTCACCAGTCAAATGCCCATATACTCCAAGGCAAAGATGGAAATCCCCGGAGTCTTCCAGGATGCCTTTGTCTGGCACCACTTTGGATTTGACTTAGATTATTCAGTCCTTCAACAACCTCTGTCAGCCAATGACCTCAACTGATTCTCTTTCACACACACACACACACACACACACACCAAAAAAAGCCTACAAGGTATTCAGATGTGCCTGGAAAAGAAGGCTTCCTTTGAATTCACTTTTCTTCACCTTTTGCCACCTGTTTTCACTCCATAACACATAGTCAGTAAGCAGTGTTATAGCCCCTCAGCACCAGCACTGCCTCACCAGGTGACTACACAGAGCACCCAGCTGCTGCTGCAGGGGCTGCATCCCATTTGGACCCAGGCATTAACATCCTGGCTTTAACCCATTCTTAAGATGAACACTCTTGCACAGAGTAAATCTGTTGAGGGGAGGGGACAGTCCCCACCAGCAAGGCAATGGTCTTGGCGTATCCAAAGATCTAAGGAGGCACAGCACGTGCACAGTTAGGATGTGAATTTGTAAAGCATTGTCTCTGCCATCATTTTAGTATGGCAGCAGCCATATTCCTCACCTGCACTAGGAGCTTTTACTTGCAGGTCAAAAAGGAGGTAGAAAGAGTAACTCTTAAAAAATTCATCTCTGCCCCAGACCACCAGCATATCTGGGGGGTGCTCACAGGTTGAAAACAATCTACTGCAAACATTGTGACTAGGATATTTGCTTCAAGACTAGTAAAACTGTTATGTGAGAAAAGATCTCTAAGTCTAAACAAGGACATAAATTTCTACTTACCCTAATAAAGCACTCTGAGAGAGTAGCTCAGTGCTAAATAACAGCTAGGGGAAATGGGTCCTTACTGGTGTGGCAATTATTGTCTCCAATGCTCTGCAAGTACAGGGATAAAACTAGAAGAAACACCTGGGTCCTTTTTAATGCTCCCTGTGTGCAGAGAAAAAGCCTTCTCTGCCACTGCCCCATCTTATGTCCACAAGAAAAATGTTTTTAGCTTTTGAACTTCTTCATCATTTTAGGCAATGCAAAGCTGTGCCAGTCGTTACCTCATCAATACAGTCCAGCCTGTAAGAGCTTTCCCTGCCTTACTCAATAGAGAGTGTTGAAAACAGATAGAAAGAAAAGCACATTCAGGAGAGCAGGAAAAGTCTTTTTTTTTTTCTCCAGTCAGTGATGTCTAAGTGTTATCCAGCTGCATCACAATCACCCAACGCTGCTACCCATACACCACAGCACCATCACTTCCACACACATACATTCCTGCTCCTTCCTCCCTTCTCCCCATCCATTACACATTATCAGCACAGAAACACATTGGGACTGGCTTCCATCCATAAAGATCCTACCAACCTCACACATTAACAAACACATCATTTTTCACACCCCCATTGCCCACTAACGTTATAAAACACAAGACTTTACAGATAACATTTGTACTGTGTACCAATCTAAAGCTTTCAACTCACCCAACTGCTTCTGTGATTCTTTTCAGCAGACTCATTCCCCATTTTTTAACAGCCTTGAGCAGCTAAAAAAATGCATTATAAATAAATGCTGCCAGAACTATGCAGCCCAGTTCTGCATAGCTTTTCCTAGAGCACCTACTTCACGAAATTAGCTCTAGTGGTATCCTAATTTTTATTATTATTATTATTTAAGCACAAAATCTCCTATAGTTAACCAATGAGAGAGGGTTGTAGGTTCATTGAAACAAGCTGGGAATTTTTAGCAAATTGCTGATGTGAAACAGCTGTTACTTTTCAAGGGAAAGAGTTTGTTTAGAAGATTTTTCAGTATAAAGCAGGGCTGGAGAAAATGTATAATTTGTCAAGGCATTCATTTTTAAAATAAAATCCTCGGGGGGAAATCAAAATTACTTTTCACATTGACAGCTGAGCTAGAGTAATAGTAGGTAGAAGCAAAGACATCTACACCAAATTCTTCTGAATTATTAAAATGCAATTTTTGATAGACCCAAACAATTTGCTTTTCCTCCCCATCCCCGCGCACCATATTTTTGACTTGGGAACAGAGGAAAAGAAAAATTCAGCCTCTGAGTCCGATTCAAGAATCTGATCTTTATCAGAAGCTCTGAGGCACAACACTACTGAGATGAATCCATTCCAGGGAAAAGCTGCAAACGTGTCACTCCAGCAGTGCTGGGGTGTGTGGGTACTTTTATTCCTCCTATTCATCCATCCCCCCCAGGGGGCAGGAAGGCCCGATGCACCATGCCAGAGGAACAAGTGGCCCACCTCTGAGCCACCTGCCTCTGAATGAAAGCTGGAAATGCAGCAGCAGGGAAATGCAAGAATCCTGAGCTCCAAAGAAACACAGTGATTGGGGGGGGGAAGAAAAAAGAAAAAAAAAAAAAAAAAAAAAAAAAAAAAAAAAAAAAAAAATCCTCTGTGAAGGACTCAGAGCCTCTATCCTAGGAGAGAAGAAGGAGCAAAGCCTCTCTATATGCCAAAGACCCCCAGCCCAGGCAGGTGGGGACCCGCAACCCATCAGGTCCCCTGGCAAAGATGCTGGAGGAGGCAGCCTGTGTTGGCCACTTGCTTCTGCAGAGTCTGTAGGTCTCCTGCCGGCCTCAGCTGCCCTCCCTCCCCTGCACCCCCTCTGCCTTCTTTGCAGCCTCAGCCGTGCTGTGCCCATCGGGTCAGGCGCCAGCAGCGCTTCGCTTCGCCCCCACATTGGGTGGCTTTGGGTGAAGAGAAAAAGAGCAGGAGCTGCTTTTGCATTCGACGGTACACCCCCAAGTGGACAGTGAGGAAAAGGGGGAGAGAAGGCACGAACAAGTTTTGGATAACTTGCAGAGGTGCAGGCTCAGCTGGCTCTGCTCTGGAGCTCAGAAGGTGAGTGCTCGGAAGCGGTCGGAGCGGGGTCACTGCCTGTCAGAGCCGCTGCTGCAGCTTCCTAGGGTGAGAGCTCCTCTGAGCTGCACTCAGCAGGGTGACAGAAGTGCTCCGGGCTCGTTACCACAGCTTTGAATGAATAACAATTAATTTGAAAGAAGTGGCATTTCAGGTTTTTGGAGATGTTTTTTGGCTTGGTTTGGGTTTGTGTTTGCTTTTTTTCCTTGTTGGTTTTGTTTGTTTGGGGTTTGTTTGTTTATTTGTTTTTAGGTGCCTTGCTCTTCCTAAGCAACCCAAATAGTCCTGCTTCTCCATCCTCTCACCCTCCAGACCAGAGAAAGGAAACTGCTGCTTGCTACGGAACTATATCCAGCAGTGTCTGGTTTATACCATATCTGAAGTTTCGAAGAAGTAGAAAAAGCAGCTCCAGGTTTGCAAACCACCCCCCATCCCATGCCAAAATCCAGGCAGGGCAACTGTGTTACCTGTGCCTTCTCAGAGGCTACCTGATAAGAAAGCCTTCAAAAGATCTTTCCTGATGCCTTCAAAATCAGAATAGATGTGGCACTGTGGCAATAGTAACGCACTAGATCAGCAGGTAAAAGCCACTAAAAGCCTGGCATAAACTACAGCTATAAGAAAGGACTAAAACACCTCCTGATTCTGCTAGCACCAGGATGCTCTTGTGCAAGTCAGGAAAGGCTTGGGACTTGGAAACAGTGCATGGAACAAGCACCATTTACTACAGGCTAGGAATCATGCATCAGAGAGAGAGGCAACGTGATTTGACAATGTCCATCATCCTTGACAGGTCTGTGCCTACTGCTCCAGAGCAGAAGGAAGTTCACATCAAGCTGCTCAACTTCATTGCTGGTATTAGCTGCTTATGTTACACAAGTACAGGTCCTCCTCTCACCCCATGTACATCCTATGTGCTAGAAAAAATTATCCTGTCAGAAACAGCCCTCAGAAACAGCGATGATGTCAGCTGGAAGGTGCTGGTGCTGGAATCACAATCCAGAGTTCATCAAATGCAAATGTAAGTTTGAGAGAAAATATGTGAAAGTGAAAAGCGTGTGTACACAACCCAAAGACAGAAGTGAGACTGCGTGAAAAGAAGCACTTGGTAAATGCAAGAAGGTGGCAAAACCCAAGGGATTTTGCAGTGCGTGCATGCAGTAGTGATAGGTAAGTGTGAGGCTGCAAGAGAAAGCATGTGTGTGACAGGGAGCATGCCTGTACAGGAATTTGCTTAGTAGACACAAAATAGAAGAGAGCAGTGCATGCAAGGCTGAGTGTAAAAGTAGAAGCAAAGGGGAAGTGAGGATGCTGTGACTGGGCAAATCTCCGTGCAAGGCACTCGGGCACTGGTGTGCACAAGAGTGAGAGAAAAAGCACTGTGTGTGTGGTGAAGACAGAGTGAGATACCCTGTAAGGGTGCAGCCCACTGTGAATGTGAGATTGTGAGGCACAGAGTAGGCCACAGACAGTGTATGTATCTTCTTTATTAATATATTCACTGCATGCGTGTGCATGTGTGCATGCACATGGGCTTACCAGGCTGGTGCAGCAGAATAGGATTTTTACATGCAAGCAAGCATGAACACTGGTGTGCAGGATGGGGAAAGAGCACGAGAAAAAGCTTGAAGGAGGCGAGGGGGAGAGAAGAGAGAATGTGAGAGCGAGAGAGGCAGACTGGCACTTCAGGAATTGCATGTGCTAAGAAGCTCAAACTCTATGTGCCAGAGTGAGTTTATTCATCTTCCCTGCTATATTCATGAGTGTGTGTGTGTGTATGTGCATGTGTGTGTGTGAAGGACCACTGGTGGGTATAAGTGAGTGTGGATCATGTACAAGCTGTGATTTGGAGGTCTATGATTATATGTGCATGTGTGACATGTATTTATACATACAGCATGGGATGCATTAACCCTTAACTCCTGTTTACAGAAAGCATCTCAAAACCAGCTAGCATGCCTGTCATCACTTCAAACTAAATTCCATACTCACACTTGGCTCTCAAAGCAAGAAACCCAGCTGGCAATTCTCCACTGAACAAAACCCCATACACAACAAATTTTCTTCTCCTGTCTTTCCTCCATCACTCTTTTTTTTTCCTTGGTGGAGGGGAAGGACATAATGTTTTTGCAGGCAGACCAGAGGCATAGAGGTTCCTCTCATCTCCTCCTCTCCAGGCAAAACCAAAATAAAAATAAAACAGAAGAAAACCACAAAAACCAAACCATAAAACCCAAAAGAAACTTAACACCGCTCTCCTGGGGAAGGTGAAGAATTCAGGAGCATCAGTACTTGTGACCCAAAGAGTCTTTTCTGATGAGAAACAGTGGCTGTGGATGGAGGGGATACCCACCTTCACCCACCCCTCTTTTCCTTTGCAAATTTTACTGTGCCTCCCCCCCCGACCCCCTCAGCTCCCCCCGTGCAAAAGCATAAATACAGCAGCCAAGTCAATCACATGCAGTGCCCTCTAACCATAGGATTCACCAGCAGCTCTCTCTCCTTGGCTTATTTCCTGAGGGGGGAAGGTTTGGAGGGGAAAGGGGG
>JAAWXA010000004.1:51901819-51984983 GCA_038090715.1 Florisuga fusca | reverse complement strand
CCCCCCCCCCCTCTCTCTTCTCTCAAATAAAATGGGATTCGTGTCCTCCCTTCAGTCCCCCTGGGCTCTGCTTTACCAGCTCTGACAATCCAGTCGCAGCAAAAGCTGACCCACGGCTGCCAGATTCCCAAATAACCTCACACTCTCCCCTCCAAGTCGTGGAGAAAAGAAAGGGGGCAGGTTAGACGCTCGCCGTAGCCTGCGCTGGCTGTAAACACAGAGAATCTCTCTGTCTCTCTCCTGCAGCTCCAACTAAATGCGACTGTACTTAAACAAGCAATGCCTTATAGGACAGCGCTCAGAGCAGAAAAGATCCCACCTCTGCCACCTAGTGTTGCAAGCCGGCTCCATTTATTTTATTTATATATATATATATGTAATATATATATGTTATGCTATAGAAATATGGTTCTTTCATTCCTCTGCAAATGTATCTCTTGGATCACAGGTCTGTGAGCCATGCTGGGCTCAGGAGTCCCTAAGGCTCCAGCTGACATGGGGAAGTTATACAGCAAAGGAATATCCCTCGTCGCCACCACAAGAAACACAGCAGGGCAGGTTTGATTTCTCAGCAGAGTTCTGCTTGACAGATTCTGAAGCAAAGGTCTCTCTGATGCCGGTGTCACTGCTGGGCAGTGCACAGGGGCCAGAGGGAGATTCAGACACACTGATTGTAATTACAGACCTGCCAGGGGCTCCGGAAAAAAATAGCAAGCATAGAGCTGCATTAATCTTTGCTGGATCTCCTGTGACTTCGTGAAGTTTCAGAAGGACCAGAAGGAATCCTTCTGGGTTGGAAATCCATCTTGCAAAGACGCTGTTTGCTCACAGAAGGATTCTCCCAAACCTCTCTCTTTTCAAATACAGGTTCTTCTACCATACATAGCACAAACTTTTTTTTTTCCAAGTAATTAGCTCCTGTAGCTCTACTGCTCCCTAAAATCATTGCCCCTGGTGAGAGGAAGAGCAATAATGAAGTACTACTTAACATTCACACAGCACTTTTCATCAGTCACTCCCTAGGCATTTCACAAAAGGGTCTCCTTTCACAACTGGGGGACACAGAGGCAGTGCGATGGTGCAACTTTTGTCCCTGCAATGCAGTGTGGCAGCCCAACTGGGCTGCCCACCCAACCCAGTAGCCCTTCTTCTGGCCATGTTGCCCATTTTACTGCGTTCACTATGGCAGTCCATGAGGATGCCACCTCTAAAGGATACCAGTCTCCAACTTACCCATCTCAGATGCAGGATGCTGAGATGAGCATGCACATGTAGAAAAGGTACATAGGATTCTCATCACTAATGATGCTACTCCAGAAGTATCTCTTAATAGACTTCTGTACAGCAAGCTGTTCTGTGAACAGAATGCACCAAGCCTGCCTTCCCGTAGGTTCTTGTCTGCTGTCTCCCAAAATCTTCCCTCTTCCCACTGTAATGAAAACCAGATCCCATCATATTCCCTGTAGGAAGAAGGAATACTATGCTGTGGCTCGCCCATAAACATGTCCTTGTTTCCTCGTGGACCAAAATGGACACTACAATGCAACACAAAATGCAATCACCATTTAGCCTGTCTGGCTGCTGCCAGATACCACCTGCATTTTTCATGTCTTTTCCCTTATGGAGGGAGTGGGGCATTACCTAATCACCAGATTTTAAGAGGCATCCAGGAACAAGCTACTTCTCAGTCTCTTTTCCACCCTCTTTTAAATGTGGTTGAAATTCGTTGCACTGAAAAATTATTGGGAGGAAGAACAGATGGACAGATACACATGTACTATCAGCTAGGATTCATTTCCCAGGGAAACCACACTAAAAATATTAGAGTGGGTTAAAGTCAACTGACTCCAGTGAACTGGAGGAGCATGCTGCTTTTTCATCCTTTCCATTTTAAATGGGTAAATGTTACCAACAGAGCATGGTCTGAAAGAGCGCATAGGCAAAAATAAACTTACCATTCAAGATGTATTTGGAAGTTAGTGTGCCAAAATCAGGTGGTGACAACCAGTTTGTAGGCTTGCAGTGAGGGACAGTATTTGATTTTTGTTGCAGGAATCCTCACCAAGGTCTAGCACAGGTTCAGGGACTATCAAGGCCAGCCCCTTAATCATCAGCTCTATATATTTCTTCCTCTTATGATTGCCCAAATACTTGGCATCCCTCCTTTCATTTGTCCTACACCTTCATCATCCATTACCTCAGTGCCCAACGTCTCGCACACTATAGAGCATTATTTCCATTTGTACTCTTTCACAAATCTTCTCCTCAGCTTCATACATGGCCCCAAAGCTCATCCGCTGTCAAACATCTATCCTAACATCTCAGCTACCCATGGTCATGTGCATAACCTCACCTCTCACTTGCAGCACCCTACAACCTCACTACTTTGATCAGGTCATTGTGCAACCATTTAAAATCTAATTTATCTACAGACTCCTGCTCACAACCTTATGCATGATTCCATAATCTACAGCTCTCAACTGCATGGTCTACTCATAATTTGGATATAAATATCCTGTGGCTTGTGTGGTCCAGTCCTCCTTGGAGTCATTGAGCATTTATATAAATAGAAATTGTATTGAAGAAAAAAATAATAACAACAACAATAATAAAAACAAAAAAACCCAACAACAATAATAATATCATAATTGGATCTCTGCTCCTTAAATTGCATAGAGGTAAAACTAGTGTGAGATAATGCTGAACCCAGTATCATTCCCATCTAGGATGGGCAGTGGTAGTTACAAGTCTGGAAAACAGATGCAAAGGAAGAAGCCCTCTCAGGTATCAGTATCTTATGCTTCTCTGGAGAAGCCAGCAGGATGTCAGAGAGAAATAACTATTTCTTACAACCTATTTGACATACTCCTAACCTTCAAAAACATTCAGGGTTGGATTTTGGCTCCCTTGCTCATGCTGAGTCATACCAATGGGGTTACTCAGGACATTTGTCTACTAAATATGAGCAGGAGTATCAGATTCTGTGGGCTAAAATTCTCTGAGGTTGGTCTTCAGCCAAAGGTGAGTCCACTTTTCATGTGGCCAAATCCCTCAGCTACTTACATATTGGAACAGCAAAAGAAGAGGCAAGAATTACACCTAACTCTCCCTAAACACAAAAAAAAAACCACCAAACCAAACCAAACCAAACCAAACCAAAATCAACTAACTAAACCCCAAAGCATACAATAATCTTTGTTCTTCAATGCTTTATTTTTAAATTACTACATTTCTTCCACTTACCCCAGAATTCAAAAGCCAGATGAACCGTAGAAATATTAGTTATTGAAGAACACATCCACAATTCTGAAAAAAAAAAAAAAAAAAAAAAAAAGGGTTGGATTCTGGCAGAGCTCTGAATGATTGAAAGCTGGCTACTTTTAATGCATAGTAAAAGTATTTCATTAAGGCTAAGTGGATGCATTTAGATGCACTGTGCATAGATGCTTGTCCATTTTTTAATAAATAAATGTGCTTTGTGCTATTAACTGTTTAAGCACTCACACTTTCATTTCTATTTCATCTTAGCTTTAGTCACTTCACGCAATATCAATATTGACTTCACTGTGCAGCACACACAGAATATTTTCTCTTCCAAGTTTTTATACTGAACATACCATAAAATGCTTCTCAAGCAGGCATGTTAAAGTTGATGGAGGAACTTTTAACTTTTCCATTATAGATTTTTTTAAAATTACTGTTATTTAACTGTGCAAATGTCATGTTGCATTAGCAAAAGGCTTAGCGTTTTTTTTTTTTTTTCTTTCTTACTTTAATAGAAGTAGTATTGAAAATACAGTTGGCCATGCAAATTTTGTGGGGTTTACATAAGAGAATGAGTGGTCCTGAAATGTAAAGCTGACAGAGCCTGGTAAAGCAGGAGATAAGAGCCATACATTACCCAGGAGTGGTTTTTTCCTAGATGTTTTAGTGTCCTGTTCTGTGTGTCTGTCTCTGATGTGTGTATTACTACTTGTTTTATTGAGTGTGGTATCTGTGGGTTTCATGGCATGTCTCTGGGACTAGTGTATCTATGATGAACAGCACATTTTCGTATGATTTAAAAGTGTTGTGCCGTGTGCTGCATGTGATCTTGGGACAGAGAGTGAAAGGAGATGTTCTCTCAGCAAGAGACACTCATTTATCATGTGGTTCTATGAAACCCACCACAATCCAAGGTCAAGGACTATACAGTGCCTGGAAATGTGAGCTTTCATAGAAGAGATGCTCAGTGCATCAAGACCATGTTAAATAATCTCACATCAGATTAGGCTCCTTTACGTAGACTGAGAAAACAGTGTTCATGCTACACATTTGCCTTCCCCCTGGAACTCAAGAAAAGCCAACGCTGCTCAAACCACACTTCCCACCTGCCCTTTCCTTTCTGCTTCTTCATATTCCTCTACTGTATTCCCCCCTCTTTTCTCATCTTCTCTTTGCCTCCTACTGGCCTCCACATCATTCCATCTCTCTTCCTCTTTACAATCTTGCTATGAAACCCATCAAAGACTGTGGAGTGTCTTTTGAGGCTTCTTCAAGGGAAAGATTTTTCCACCCGGGTTTCTACAAGACTCCAAGATGAAAGTAGCTTTTTTGAATGAATAAATGCCAGGCCAGCAACTGAGGAAGGTATCATGTGGCTTTATAGCAATTCTGTAAGTTAAAAATGCACGGAAATAGCCAGATAATGAGGTAGCAGCAACACTCAGGGAGCAATGGAAGGAGGGAAAAGATGGAAAGAGTCCTCATTTAGTTTCAGCGACTGTGTGATGACGCAGTGGGGACTGAACCACAAACCCGTGGAGACAAATGTGTTGCATGAACTGGTTCATGACCACTGACAATTTCTCTAGCATTAGCCATAGCAGGTGCACATCCTCTAAAAGTTGGGACATGTAAAGGGTATCTCACAAAAAGCATTTGCCACACTGACATTGTCACATAATTAGAAAGAAATAAATGGAACAGATGATGCTATCAGCATGTCTACCATGATGAATGCATGATGCCAAGTCTTTTTCCAAGGGAAGCATCACCCAGGCCATGCTGAGAGAGCCTGAAACACCAGTGTGCAGAACCCAGGCACTGGGGAAACACACACAAGAAGTTCTGCACAAAGGGCCTCCACTCTTTGAATATTTGCAAGATTTTTTTTTTAAACCTGAGAGTGTGAACAACAACACAAAAAAGAAAATTGGCTAACACCCAAAAAATAAAAAACTTTGGCAGATAATATTTTGAGTTGCATGTTTGCTATGGAAAAAGTCAGCTCTGTCAAGCTGGGAAAAAGTATTCTGATCTGTTCTTATGAATTGCAGGGAATTCACAATCCGGAGGAAGACATGTTTACATTACAAAATGCTTGCCACATCTAGCATCAACTGGCTGCTGCAGATGCACAAGCAACCCCTCAGTGCTACAGAGGGCCTTCTAAGATGGTGCTTTTTCAGCATCCCTGGTCATTAAATGTCTACCAGCGTGTGGCAGAACAGACCTTCCTCACCCCTCATGGGTTTCCAGGTTTGTTCCACCACTCAGCACTCTACAAAAGACATTTCCTATCGAAATAGCACCCAGCTCCCCTGACACATACCTTGCTCTGCCCAGAAGCAGAGCTTTTATCCCAGCTGTTGCTTTTCAGGTCTTTAGTCACAGCTGAGGACCTTGTGCTTTCCTCCATTAACCCTCCACAGACACTGGGGAGAAGTTGCTGCCTGCTGCAGCCCCGCTTCCTGACCCATGGCGACAACAAGTCAAGCCTTGTGCTCCCCAGGTGGTACTTCCACCTTTAGGCTAAGGCTTGTTGGCTTTGCTAGATATATTGTAGGTTGGCTTCAGAGACAGGAGTACCATAAGATCCCCTGTGTGTGTCCTTTGTTCTTTGGCCAAAGCAGGAAAGGGAAATGCAGCCATTTGCCTGATATTCCTGACTGTCTGAATTCCAGCTCCTCTGCCTGACATGAAAAAGTCCCAAACAAATGCCTGTCAAGTCTGTACTTATCACCCAAATGAGATATAAGTGGCAAATGACATTGGTCTCACCCTCTGCAATGAGGGTGATGAAAGCTGACCTGCACATATGTGGACAGCCTGACTTTTCCTATACAAAATGTCAGAAAATCAGCAAGCTCTCTGCAGGTATTTTTTGTGCCTGGGAGTCCATTTTTTGTGCCTGGAAGGCAGCCGGAGCTCAGGCTGTGTGAGCACTCCCATTGAAAGGCTCCCCTTGCAGTGGTTCACAACATTCTGAAATTGTGAACTCCCAGGGTGACGTTTTTCAGACCTAGTCTCTTACTCAAGGATGGACTTTTATGTTTTTGTTTTTATTTTTGAAAGCTTGAGCAAGAAAGGGTTTGGTTGTTTAAGATACTTGGGACTGAGGGAGTGCTTTATGATTAGTGGAAGAAACAATTTGTGCCTTTTTTTAACAGTTCCAGTGCAGAAATTACTGTGGTTAGAGAGTTGAAAGACAAATAATGTGAGGCAAGATTTGTAGGAAGAGGCAAGATCTTTTATTAAAGTAAAGAATATAGATGCAAGAAGAAAAAAAAAAACAACAAAACAAACAACCAGGCTTTCCAGGCATGTGGGCTTGAATGCCCAAAAGTGTATCCAGACTTTTAATTATATGGTATCTAATAACTGATAGTACTTTCTCCTACAAATCTCTCCTCAGTTATGTCTTTAGCAAGAGTATCACTGCAGCTTGGAAAGCAAGTTAAGCCTATGGTAGTGAGGACAACATTACCCAGAAAAGCAGAAAACACACAAACATGGTTGCGTTCAGCTGGTCTTCATTTGGCCATATCACAGGTCCTGGAAAATGCTACTTGGTTTGCATGACATGAAAACACTTGGGCTTCAATACTGTGCAGAGAATAATTTTTGTGTAGGCAGAGCTCCACACAATTCTCTGCATCACTGAAGACCTGTTCTCAAGCCCAATAAAATCAGCTGAAAGACCCTCACCAAACTCAGTGGCCTCTGATCCACGTCCCCTTTAAAGCCCTCACTGAGACCAAAGCCTGTAGTGCTAGAGGCACTACACAAAGTTGGCCAGAAATCATTTCAAGCCATTGACATCAGGTGCTAAGAAATACAGACAGCACACTGACCAGGGAAGAGGATGCAATCCACCCACTACATTTCATACTACATTTTCAAAATGTCTGTGATGTGACCACAGACTCTCACTTAATGAAAAACATAAGGAGAAGGCTTTAAGTTTGGCTCTACCTGACTTCTGCTAGCTTTTGTAATGTTAACAGTTTCTGCCAGTAGCTTCTTTTTCAAGGCAGGATTTCTCTCCTGCAGCTATTTTATCAGAGGATGATCATGAGTTTAAAACCCACATTATTAGCATTAATGACTATTATTATTTATACCCTTGTACAAGCTGCACAAGTATAGAAGAAGAGACAGTCCATTTCCCCAAAGAGCTCACAAATCTTATTTATGTTATGGAATTACAAGAGATGTGTCAACAGTAGGGGAGGTGAACAAGGAAGAAGGAGGACAGCCATATTAAACACAAACCTTTTCTGTTGCTTTGGCAAGATACTGTCTCCTGAGCCCTGCTTTCTCAGCCAGAAAATACGAATACTGGGGTATTCTCTACAACACCACTTTCCACCACACCAAGGGGTTCTGCAGTGTTTCTCTTTGTCCTCATCTCTCCCAAGGAACAGATCAATACATTGCCCAAAGCCAGGCCAATAATGCACAAGTGGCAGCTTCCACAATGACAGAATAAACCAGATTTTGTACAGTTCTGTCCACCTGTATAACAAGAGCTCACTGT
This sequence comes from Florisuga fusca, assembly GCA_038090715.1. Lineage (NCBI taxonomy): Eukaryota > Metazoa > Chordata > Aves > Apodiformes > Trochilidae > Florisuga > Florisuga fusca. The sequence goes on along the minus strand of JAAWXA010000004.1, from coordinate 51,977,182 downwards.
GTTATTATTTTACAAATGGGGAACCTGAGGCACAGAAAGGCTCAACAGTCTTCCCTAAGATCACCTCTTTTTTTTATCCACAGAGAGCTCTACGTGTATTTCCTTAAGATGTGCTTGTCCCAGAGTGGTTTATTTATTTTCCAAGCCGTGTCCTCCACCAGTAGAAGCACTTCATTGCCAAAAGAAAAATACCCGTGCTACAGTTTTTCCCATCAACAGCACAGCCAACAAACATTATGAACTCATTAGACTAGCATATGTTTCTATTGTAGGTAAACTCAGAGGTCAGCATCTTAGACAGGAAGGGGAATCCAATGGTAAATGCAACTTCCACTGACTCGGTAAACTTGATTTTACCACAACGTTGCTGAGCCCAAACGTTCAAAACAGTATTGCATCTGATGTGGTAATCCCATGAGGTCCTAGATATTCTGGAAAGTAGGTTCCAAGTCCTTTCTCTGTCACAAACGTCCTGAGTCAGTTTAGAAATTAAGAGAGCTTGGATCAAGCTTTATTTTCTCATTGGCTAAAATGGGAAAATAGAGCACAGTAATGAGAGAATTCTGAAAAAACATGAAAATGTTCATGGTAAGGAATTGGAAAGTATATAAACGTGCATTTAATCTGTACAACTTTTCCCTCTCAGTGCAGAATCTCATGATAGTATGTGCCCTGGAGAGCTTATGACTTGCAAGTGTCCTGTAAAACCAAGACTGCATCATATCCCCAGTGGATCCTGGGGCACATGCAAGCTAAACATTGACTCCAGATCTGGCTGTGCATGATTCCACCTCACAACAGCTTCACTTGAGAATTCAATGAGTGAAAACACGGCGTATTTGGGGGCTGCATGGAAAGCAAGTTTCTTGTACTTCTTTGACACTTGGAATACAAAAAGCTAAAAGGACCATCCTTCAATTTAAACAGAATAGATTTGCTACTAAAGGCAGAATGTGTCTATGGTAGCCATAAAACTGTCAGTGGTCACAATTATCAGAAGGTCATAGCAGAGATGTTTGTAGTTAGCTACTAAATTTATTCAATACTCTTAGGCTTTGTTTAGATAGACTGAAGCTACCCCAAGGTCAAACTTCTCTATGGTGCAGACTGTAAGCTTATAAATGCAAGCTCAGGTGTTGACCAGGCACATATTTCAGAGTCCCCAGCACTCTGTTTGACTGAACACACTTGGTGAGTCACTGGGTCAACAACCATGTTTATGCAGGCATCCAGTTGGCTCTCTGAATGGCAGCCACAGGGACAGGATGCAAAAGTGATGTGTAGTCTTTTGTCTCAACACCAGTTTAATGGCAATGCAGGCATAGCTTCAGTTTAACTTGTGAATCTCTCCTGCTCCCAGGATTATAGTTTCCTAGGCCTAACAATAAGGACATTCTTTACACTCTTTATCAAGCTGCTGTCACAAAAGCAGATGTGGAAATTGCATTGTGCTGGACCTTGCTTCAGTATCAATTGAACTGAGCTTGAATTAAAAAAGATAAAAGACATTGCATTAGGAACTGTACATTTGGAGTTCATTTTTGCTCCTTCCCAGATGTGTTCCTTTTGCCAAACAGAGCCTGCCTGAACTGAGAAGTCCGACCTTCCACAGATAGCTCCTGGATTAGCATGGATAGCTCCACGGATAGCTAATGCAGTTAGTGTACACCTCTGCAAATGAAACCTTGTGTTCTTCACAGAGAAGATCCAGCCTAGGACTGTAACTAATATAATAAATATTCTAATGGAAATCCTAAGAACAAATGAACCTTATAAAGTTTCCCTGGCCCTCCAGAGCCTAGGTGGCATACGCAGACTTTGCAGCCCCAACTTCAGTGTATGAGGAATGCTGTATCCTAAAATAGGCACTAATGTGTGTCTTATGGCATGTTTGCTATGCTACCAGGTACAGGTCAAGGGACACTGATCCTCTAATGCTAGAGAAAATGCTATTCAGAAGTACAGTCAACCTTTCCTCTGCCCTCTTCACTGGGTGGTGTGATTTGTTTCTGTGTTCACAGGTATCTTGGCAAAAGCAACACTACATCAGTCCCTTACTCTGTGGCATTGTCCTTCACATTTGGCAGGGGTGTTATCTGAAAACAGTCTTGTAGAGGAGGGCAAGGAAAAGAGGCCATCTGTACCTTCATCTGTAAGGCTGATGAAGACAGGGGCAGGTAAGAAGTAGATTTAGAAGGCAGCTGCCCAGACAAGTGGCAGGTGAATGGAGAACTCAGAGATGGAAAGCTGTACAATGGAAAAAAACCCCAAACAAACAGACCACAAAAACACACAAAAAAAACCCCCAAACAAACAATTACATTAAAAAAACCTCAAGAGGGATCTGAGTAATCAACCACAATGCTCTCTTATGGTGGGCTTTATCCTGGGTCTCTAATGTGCTTCAAAGGGATTCTGAGCTTAGGGAGGATTCTAATATTTCCTTTCCTCTGGTTGCTTCCTGGAGATCACAAGCTGATACCTTCCTGACATCTTCCCAGTAACCTCTACAGGGCTTTGGTCTGGGATTTCCTCATGCTGGTCTGACTGTCCAAGCTGAATGATTGACTTCTCTGCTCCCACAGCTCAGCTGAGGCTAGATGATGCCTACACCCACAGCATTCCCATGCTGGTGGTTCCAACCACCCTGCATTCCCAAGGTGCTAGATCCCTCATGGAAGACAGTCTCACTTACTTTGGGTGACAGACTGGTTCTAGCTTATGGGTGACTACTTTCTAATCTGAACTCTGTGAAATCAAATAACAAGAACAGGATTGGATTCATTCAGAAATGATGCCAGGAGCAAGCCCTAGTACCTCAGTGAGCAGTGATATTACACCATGGAATGTGTTGATTAATTGTAGATGGTTGAAGTCACTTTTAGGATATTTATCACCATCATCATTAGGTGCCATAAGGGACCTATAAGCAACTTGGTTAAGAGGATCGCTCCCATTTTTTTTCAGCTTTTGCCATGCTCTACTGCTAACAAGGACCCATGGCCAGCTTAACCTCTGATTTTCTAAAGCTGAAATAAATAGCTGGCCAAACACAAGACCTAGGTATAGGGAAATAGAACAGATTGCCCATGGTTATTGCCATAGCCAACTGCAGAATCCACATTATCCAAGTGCTGGTTGCAAGCCAGCAAGGGCACTCTGGATGCCTGCTCTCCTTATGAGTCAAACCCTCCAAACAAGGATGAAGTCCTTGTACCAGTGATCCAACAATTGAATGAGCAATACAAGAGCATCTGCTCATCCATGTTTTCACTCTTGACTTCTGGGTGCTGCCCCTGTGCATTAATTGGAATGAACTTTGGGCTATAGATCAATATGTTGCTGGGAAGAGGGAAGAGCAAAGAGGGAACACACTCAGGACCTTGCTGAGCTCTCTTGCAGACCCATCTATGGTGGACTCCCAAGAATCATGAGGGCTACAGCTTCTTACTAGGACAAATGAAAACACTCTGTCAGGTCAGGATTCCAAGTGTTAGGGCACAAATGCTATTAACTTCTTGGTATGGGAGGCAATACCTTCGGATCTGCTCAGAAAGATGCAAAGTGATTCCTCTAGACATTTGCCGAATGGGTGCCTCCAACTGGGGCTGCTTGCAGCTGTTGAGCTTGCACCTGGCCCTGTTTCTCTCTCTGCAAAGGAAGGAAAATCAGAGAATGCTGTTGGCTGAATCATCCTAGTGTCCTTCATCTAAAGCTGCTCTACATACCTGAATGGCCTCTGTGTCTTCACTGGGCTGGTTAGCTTTGAGCTTGCTCTTGGAATAAACAATCCTTACCATCCCCTGGGACATTCTGCGTCACATTCTTTATGATGGACACATGACTAAAGATGCCACAGTTGGCAATCACTTCTATGGACATAAGAGATCCTTTTCCCATGACTAGGATATTCTCTAGAAGAGGAAGAATTCAGAGGTTGGCATCAATTGCAGTCTGGGAGCTTGCAACTTGTTTGATATGCTTGTTTGACTTTTGCCTTGACTGTGGCAAACAATAGTGAACAGAAAAATATGTGTCTTACACAGATGTTGACAGATAGGGATGCTGTGCTGCAGTCCCTGAGGAGTGCAAAAAATACATATCATGTCTTGGGGAGAGATGTTTTTCCCCTCTGAAAAAAAAAAAAAAGAAAAAAAAAGAAAAAAAAGAGAAGATGGCATATTTCTGAAAATCTGTAAACCTCCAGAAGCATCTGTAAACCTCCAGAAGATTTGGGATTTTGTAAGGAGACCTATAAAACTGAGAAGTAAAAATGAGGAAGGAATGAGAGAGGGGAAGATAAAGTGACTGCCTAATGTACGTCTTTAACGAACTAAAACATTCTCCCCACAAAGGGCTCATAAGGGAAAAAAAAGGATTCCTCATATACACCTTCAATCTAACACTGAATTAGCTGTGGCAATTGGACCTGCAGCCTCATATGAGAGGGTCTTATAAAGAGGGAAGGATATTTTAAGACTACTGTATGCAAACACACCAAATTAATTCAAGTGCATCATTGTTATTTCATTTATATAGCACCATAGGGGTATGCAATGCTTTACAGACAATTAGGGGCTATAAAAGTTTAGAGAAAAGATGAAGCAGAATGCAAGAAGCTGGCAACCAGCTGCAGTATGAGCCCTGACTAAAAGCTCTCAGCACGGTGTTTATGGTTTGTTTGTTGTGTTTTTTGTTGTTGTGTTGGGTTTTGTTTTATTTTGTTTTAAGGCTCAAGGAGTGTTTTTTGGCACTAATCCCTTTTTACGGGGAGGGAGAGGCCATTTAACATGATTGTTGGGCCTGTTCCAAGCATAAAAAGTTCAAAAAACATACTCAGTGAAACAGGTCTAAAGAAACAAAACACAAACATGCATGAGCAGGGAGATAAATTTGAGATAAATTGTAAGTCATTTCCTGAGAGTTCAATGTTTCAGTAAACTGGAGTAAACAGAGACTGCATATGCCCAGAGTTTACTGTCTGAGACACCAATTAGATGGATATTGTGCTCCTAGGTTGAGACAGACATGCATAAAACATGCCCTGTTTCTTGTGTCCTCCATTTGTAGCTCAGGGATACACTTGGATCCTCAGTTGGTTTTTAGCTGGCACATGAGAAGCCAAAACCAGGAAGCATCTTTCCACCAGCAAAAAAAAGCCTGCAACTCAAGATTCCAGATAGAGATCTTATTAATGGGGTCTAGACAGGTTTTTGTACGGCTGCAGAACTAAAATATTTCAGGAACAGCTGGACCTTAAATCTACCCAGAAGCCATACAATGAGAACATAGCAGCTTTCTCAAGAACATGTACTTTTCTCATAGCAGCATATGACACCTGTGTTCTGTAAATAGCATTATGCCAGGTTTTAAGGATGTGTTTTGCTGTATCAGTTGTGATCTCAAAGTAGGTGGGTCACTAAAGGATTTTCTTTTTGTTTGTTTGTTTGTTTTTTAATAAAACACAGCCTAGGGGTTTTTGTTTGTTTTGTTTAAACAGGAAAGGTCTTTGAAGAATCTGTTAATTTTTTATCTTCCCTTTAACATCTTCTATCTACCGCTTTTGGCAAAACGCTCACTGAGAAAATGTTTATAAAAATAAAAGTTAAAAAGTACTAAAAGTCTTTTTTTGTTAACTAGGAAATTTTACATCAATAAGCATTTTTTGGCTTTTGAAGTTTCAGAATTCTGTGCTCAGCCCCTGCTTCTTCCATCAGCTCTGGAGTAGGTCTTGAAATGCTTTTCTGCATTATTTCCCAAGAAGATATGTTATTTTGCTTTTGTCCACCAGCTATGACCAGTGATGCTGGGTCACTGAAAGCTTAGGGACTAGTATTAGCACATTTTACAAGATGGCCTCTAGACTGAAGTTTGCTGTATTAAAAAAAAAAAAAAAAGTCCTACCAGTATCTCTGACCTTCAGGCAACTATCCTCTAAACCAGTCTTATTTATAGAAAATTATGCATGGACCATCTCTATCTTTCTATTGAGATGTTAATGCCTGTTTAAACCTATCTTATACTACTACAGTTTACTCCTTGTTCCTGTACAATATAAAAAACATTTTTACTGATTTTGCAGTGCCTATTCTAAGAGAAGTTATACTGCGGTTGCTATTCCATTATGTTGTAGGACAGATTGAAAGATTTCTAGTTGAAGCTACTGGTAAAGCCATTAATTTTGTGGGGGAAGGGAAAGGAATTGAGAAAATGCTACATTTTTGCTTAGAGCAGTACTTTCGTGTGTGCAAGTGTGTTTGTGTTATTCAAATAATAAAAAATCAGCAGCAAAAAGCATCCTGCCTAACCTTTTCCCAGCCTTCCCTTAAACAATGCTAAATGCTGTCCTTCAGTAGCCCACGCAGTCAAATATACAGCTAAATCAGCTTTTCATTCTCTTGGCCAGGATCCACAAGCAGCCCTGCCGAGTACCACCCTCCACACAGGCCGTACCCAGCTCGCAGAAGCAGCATCTCCAGCTGCTTCAGTACTGATGGCAGCAGTCTCCTGTGAATCTTCACTCTTCTGAAGAAGTGACCTGCATCACTCAGCAAATTCCTCCTCCAGAAAATTCAAGGATGATAACTTAACTATTTCTAGCCTAGGCTATAAATATCTGCTTGCTCTTCACAGCTTGGCCCAAAACAATCATGTGATCTTCTCCACTTAGTTATTTACCTCTGCTTTTATGTGATGCACACAGTTCTTCAGCTTAATCATGAACCTAACCTGGAACTTTCCTCCTAATGGAGGCAGGCTGTAGCTTTGCTGTTCTCCACAAAGGGCTGCTAGAAACTCCATCCTGAGTTTCCTTGGAAACAGCATATGATCAGCATAATGCTTCATGGCACTTGACCATTCATTTCCATGGTGGTTATAAAAATCCCATCAGAAAAAGCCTTCAAGCTTTCTTACCCCATTAACAAATAAAGAATCCAGATCCCAATCCTTTGATTCAAAAGCAAAACAATAAATTCTTCATTAGACTAATTGGGCCAATACTGTTGAAAAATAGGATGGGCCTAAATCTAAATTCTAGCTCCAAACCCAGGAGGATGAGATCTGAGGCAATATCCATTGGGCCTGTGGGGCTTATCTACTGGGTAATTGCTACCAATTATGAAAAAGTGGTTTTCAACCTTTTCAAGCCTAGAAGTTTCCTACATGTATCACAATGGAGGTGTGGACCCCAGTAGAATGATCCTAAGCTTCCTGAAATAAGCTTTTCTTAATAACTTTTCCTGGGTTCATTGAGTCCACATAGTGCAGGTTGGAGAATAAAGCAGTACTCCTCTACAGGGGAATTATGGGACAGCTAATTAATAGATTGGGTTCTTTTGCCAACTACAGGCCCTGCTGTGATTAAGACTATTTTACTCTTCCTTCACCTCTTGAGTCGGACCTGGAGAAAATGTGTGTTACAAAGCCATTAGACAATGGCTTGGAAATGTGATTTTTTGCCTCATCTTTTGTTTGTCATTAACAGTCTTCTCAGTAACTACCATTGTGGCAATGCTGTTCCATGTGACAGAAGGCAATGAAAACAAAGAGGAGAGGGGAAAGTTATTGCACTAGAACAAACTCTGTTATATTGTAGATTATATTACAAGTGAAAGGCACATGACTGCATTGCCTAAGACTGTGGTGATGCTATGGGAGTGTTTCTCACTCCTAAGCTGTTCATTAGCATGGAGATACTTTGATTTAATAACTGTGATCAAAATCCCACTGAATACGCTGGTCATTATGTAGCCAAACTGAAGATGCTCACCAAGGTTTATGATCTTTGAGTAAATTTAAGTATTCATTAAAAGGACCAGCTAGTATATCAGTTACATAAGGAAAGCATTCAAATAATACAGTTGTCTGGAAAAGCCCTGACCTTTCAGAAAGCAGTTGGTATTGCTGTGCCAATGAAAGCAGCAGCTAAAGATGTTAAGGAGAATCTGAGTGTAATATATTAAGTGGTGTCCATGCTTAATGAGTAATAAGGTAAATCATTATAAAAGAGACCACATTCTGCTTGAAGGTCTCCTATAACCACAAGGGCAACATCAAACAGCATGTGAATATCGCAGCTTCATCTATTTGAATAAATAGCAGCTTCAGGAAACATTCTCAGGCACTTGAACCTCATAATCTGCGTTTTTCAATTGTTAGAGCAATGGTTTGGACCTAGCTCAAGTAGCATTCTCCTAAACAATTCTTGGGCACAGAGTGACAACTCACAGGGTCCATGGACCATTCCTGGTTGTCAGTTTGGAGGCAGCAACCTGCTTTGGAGTTAAGAAGCTTAATAATATAGAAATTAGCTATTCCATGCCAGCTGGGATCAACACCAAAGAGAGGTCATGGTGTATATAGGATAACTTGCTACACAGTGAGTGCCTGGCAAGCTTCCTAGAGCTGGATTCATCGAAGAATTATGACAAATTGGCCAGGCAAGGAGTAGAAGAGGTCATCATCTTGGGTCCACCACTTGTGACGGGAAGTCATTTTGTTACACAGATTTTATACTGTAGCAGCTGGCATGAGTTCTGTTGAAAATGCAGCACAAAGCTGGACAAACAGGGTAATGACAGACCAGCAGAGAATAGAGTGATGAGCCCAGAAGTTCCTTAGGATTTATAATAAGATCCATGGCCTCCATTTCCACTCAAGGCCTTTATTTGGTACTTAGAAAGCAAATGCAAATTGACCTGATGGAGGCTTGCAGTAGAGGCATACAGACAAAGGAGAAATTCTAGGGCACTGTCAAAGTGAGAGTGATGTTCAAAGAGCATATGGTAAATAACGGTGTGGAATATGGAGAAACCCCTCTCCTTGAATATCATGTCCAAGTGGACAAAGGCAAAGTCAAGGGCACTGTACGCCAGGTTTTCAGAGGAACTTGGCATGCAGCTATGCTTCAAAATAAGCAGGTAATTCTTTCAAAGATGCTGATCCTTAAATAGGATCTGCTTGATATTGACTGGGCACATCTGAGGATGTGTCCTAAGCCAAAGAAGCCCAGCACTTGAAAAACCTGCAGTGTTTGCCAAATCAAATGCCTGCAAGTTGTACATAGTGGATTTTTCTATATAGGAGCCCTGACAGACATTATAATGCAATTTAAATGAAAGGTACCAGTAGGAATGACCCATGATGTCAACACATGTGAGACTGATACTGTTATCCTTTTTTACAATGACTGATGGCAATTAATTGCCTATTGTTAATGAATCAAAGCAGCTTTTAGCAAAATAAAACTCACTATGGCCTTGCTGTCTAGGAGGCCCAGAAGCTGGTGTAATAAAGTAAGACCTTCACACATGGGCTCCTAATGGATAAAACATTATAGGCAGGCTGCTCTCTTTTTACCTCCAAAGTAAAATATCTCATGGCAACTGAGAAAATTGTGGAAACAGGGTCCTCATCAGCACTCAGCTGGCATAATATCACAGCCTTACTGGCTGGTCTAGTAATGATGACTGTTTTTTCTGCCATATATGCCATGGCAACCACGGGGCAGTTTACCCTAAATAAGAAGAGTAAGAGTATTTAGTCTATGCCAAGCTTGGCATCCTAACAAATACACAGTTATCAACAGTAAGCTGTAAAGAGTAACTTTTAAATTAGCCATGTTTATTGGTGCAAAGGTAAGTGCTCTGGTGATGTTCAACCTTTCTTTCTGTGCTCATTCAGACTGCGCATTCATAAGAGCTGTCTCACGTGTTGGATCCAAGTTGGATTCCTCAAAGGTTGCAACAAGCATTTTAAGAGGGATTATATGATATTCATCTTCAAGTGGTTTCATGAAATCAATTGCTGGAAGCCATCTTTTGTATTGTAACATGGACCACTAAAGGTCCAACCCTGGATGGGGCTAATTAGGCCCCTTTTTAACTATGAGGTGAAAAGTAAGGGTCAGCAATCAATATAAGTTATTAAGAATATGCAATCCTAGTAGATAAACTAAAATTTATTCCAAGGAGTAAAATTAATTCCAAGGTAGGTATTACAAGCATAATTCAAACAGATACCCTCCAGCAAATGGCTGCGAAGTGGAACTTTGGGGGTTTTCCTGTGCTGCTCCACATGCATAATGCAAGATAGAATGGGACAAACCCAGCATTTTCTAGTCATATATTTCTTTCAGAATTAAACACGAGATAGAGTCTACTACCAGCCTGGTGAAGATCCAGTGCATTTTCAGGTTATTAACCTTTTTATGCCACTTGGACACTGTCCAGCTGGTGGCCACAGAAAGCACTCCATTGAGAAATACTGGAGACACAAATGGCTGCTCTAAACTAAGTGGATGAAGAAAACCACTTCAACATCCTGTTATTTAGAAGACTTCAGTTTCTGCAGCTCCAGCACAATTTCAAAGAACACCTAGTCCACAGCAACCCAAGTATACTCAACTATTTCCATCAAGACTTGACTGAAGAAAACACCTTCAGCTAAGATTGGTTGTGGCCAGATAGTTTTTCTATTGTAGACAGGAAACCAAAGAGTTGCTGTACCAACCTGTCAGTCACATGAGACTGACAGGAAAGGACCTTAAGCCAGAAAATAGCCAAAAGCCTTGCCTACTGTTTCACTGCTCTTGTAACAAGCTAGGCATGCTATGGGATCCAGCATGCACTGGTGCAAGGTAAACTTATTCTGAAATGGTCAGAAGCTGCATGCTATCACAGGAGGAAGAGGCCATTTCAGGCCCTGCATGACAGCTTTCTTGTTCAATGTAGAAGCATTTAATTAAACTGGAAGCCAAAAGAGAGGCCTGACTTTGTAGGCAGGATAACAGCAAAGACTTCAAAGCAAAGGCATTATGTTCTCCATTGTGCAAGATACAAGGGGAGGAAAAAACATTCTCTCTATCAAACATAATGAAAGGCTGAGCTAAGAAGTGCAGAAAAAAAAAGTCTGGTTAATTTAAGGTGAAATCAGAAAAGAAAAAATATTAGGGCCTGCCTGGTTCTCAGAGTGTCATCAGTCTTGCTGATTTTAGATGGTACACTGGATACTCAGCATCTCTAAAATTGAGATCCAAAAATTGAATTGGGTTGTATTGTTCCTTCTCACCACATTAAAAGTGCCATATTTAATTTCAAATAATCTGCAATTACAGTGCAGCTCGTTCAAAGGTTTTTCAGGGAACAACACCATGGGCACACCCTGTGTTATGTACATTCTCGTGGGCACACATACTAAGTAGCAAATGCAAATGCATTTAGAGATTACAAAATTAACCATAAATCTTGTTGCCTTTTGTTTTTTTTTCTCTGTCTCTATTCTGTGTACCAGAAAGATGGTAACAGTAATAAAGAGGAATCTGACCGGGGTGCTCCAGGGGAGAGTCAGGGCTAGGGCAAGGGCCATGTCAAAATGCTGCAACACTCTGGAAGTTGGATCAGGCTGGTATGAGCAGAAGAAACAGAGATCTGGGAATATGTGGAATTGACAAGGTGTTTTAAAAGCACCTATGTCTGTTCATCCACAGCTCCCCTTTCTCCACTCAATCCAAATGGTAGGTCCAGTCAGACACAACAACAGTAGTGTTGTCTTCCTGGAATAAATGTTCTTAACCTAAGTGCTTGGTTCTGTTCTGCCTGTGGGTTCAGATTTCATATGTTTGTGAACATGAAGAATTGAAAAAACCCTCAACCCTCTGCTCAAAGGTGAAGAAGGTTTCTTGGGGAATTATCAGTTATTGTAACCCTGAAGAGCTGGTACTTCCTTTTGCTGGATTTCTGAAGATCCCAGGAACACCTGTTTGAAATGGAAGGAGTTCTCTCAACTGACAAAATTGGGTAGAAAAAGAAGAGCATACACTCTTTTCAGTATCTAGCTCCAAAACAATACCTTTCAGTTTTTTTCCTGAACTCTGGACTGGTCAAATGATCCTTCAACTACATTTTTGTTGGCTTCCTGTAACAGCATTCTTGTTTTGAGTAGAATTTAAAAGTTGAAGGTGTAAAAAGAAAAAAAAAATGAGAAATGAAGAGGTAAGGAGATTCTGACAAGAGATATGATTGATGCTGTGTGTGCTTTATCTTTCACAGCTTATGTAATATATATATGAGGAATAGTTAGTTTGATAGTTAAAGAAACTAAATCCTTGTCGAGGATAAAATACATCAGGGACACAGAACAATTCTTTTTCTGGTTTGACTATCACTCACTTTCCAGCCTACTGTCTGCCTCCCAGAAGAATTCATAATAGGTCAGAGGCAATGATCTTTCTCTTCAGGTTCCCACCATTTCTTCCCTCCTTCCGCATTTCTCCCTCCCCTCCTTCCGTGACCACTCCCCTGTCCCAATCTGCCACCCTGCTGCCCAGTGCTGTGTGAGAGGAGTGTGCAAAAGCAACAAACCTCTGGAGAAAGCAAGCAATGCAGCTGTGAGAAGCAGGGATAAAGGAGAAAAGGCTGGTCCACATAGAGAGGCAGGATGGTAGGAGAAAGGCAAGACCTAGGACCTAAGGCAAACCTGGAGCAAGACATGAAAATGGGAGCAGAGGCCCCGAATTTCATCAGCATCAGCTGGGGGTGTGACAGGACAAGGGGCATTGGTTACAAACTGGAACACAGGACATAAACTGGAACAACCTAAACATAAGGAAAAACTTGACTGTAAGGGTAACAGAGCACTGGAATAGGCTGCCCAGAGAGGTTGTGGGTCTCTTATTCTGGAGGCATTCAAAACCTGCCTGTATGCAACCTACCTATGTCCCATACAGCCTACACTAGGAGAACCTGCTCTGGCAGGGGGGTTGGACTAGGTGATCTCCAGAGGTCCCTTCCAGCCCCTAAGATTCTGTGACTGTATGTGCTGAACACCACAAGGAGAAAAGCATATGCAGTAATGGGGTTTGCTATTGAGGTTCCACCTAGCAGGGTTTTCCTGTGATGGTCCTCACAGGAGGAATATAAGCATGCTAAAAGCTTCACAGCCCCTCTGTGAGCTCTGAGCATATTCTTACATTCACATCTCATGCAAGACACAAAGAAGCTCAAGAAGCAGCAGCCAATATTTGGACACAACAGCCGTGTGCCCCTTCTTGCTGTATGCAGTTAATGTAGATACCAGTGCTACCACTAGACCAGTCCTACTGCAGTTTTACAGCCTATCCTCTGTCTGGTTTCTTGCTTTGCACTTCCTATCCCACCAAAACAGTTGTTTTTGTCTTCCTCCATTCCCCTCTTACCATACACTACTGGGACTCTGCTCCCTTGGAGGGGAAAGACACTCCACTGAAAGATGTTCCCTTCACTAGGGAAGTGCTGGAGCAGATAGCAGACACCTCAAGACACATCAGTCGAGGTTCTGCATGTTACAGGTGAGTGAAGAGGTCACCACGAAGTGGCACAGAACACCACAGTCTAAGGGATGCTGCCTCCACTGAGGGGTGAGCTTACCCAGGAACAGATTTCATCCCCTCAGTGAGATCAAGAGGGAAATCGGAGATGTAGTGAGGGTCCAAATGGCTGCTGGGAACCTGCTGCACAACCTTTCTGCTGGAGGATCTCCGGTGAGGCCAATCAGCTGATAAGGGGGTGGCACCCAGCCCTGCCACGAGGGATTTAAACAACTGCTGGGAGCGCCAGCGACCCAGAGCACGGTGAACAGGAGCTGGCAAACAGGAAGGTGGCACGGCAGTTAGCGAGGCAGTTGGCGCAGGCAGGGCAAGCAGGAGGGGCACAGCCAGCAATGGTTTCCAGAAAACTGAAAGCTGTTAAGACGAAGGGTGTGTCCACACAGACGGAATGCCTTAAGAGGGACACCAAGATGGACGTAGCTGTCCAGGCCTCTGGCTGCCTAGAGCTTTTGAGCCTGGTGCTAGCACCTGAGGACAGTGTGAGTGGGGCCTGTGTGAGATGTGAGGTGAACGACTTGCTAAGCATGGTGGCAGAGCTCAAGGAGGAGGTGGACAGACTAAGAAGTATTAGGGACAGTGAAAGGGAAATTGACTGGAGGAGTCACACCCTTTCGACCCCAAAAGAAGTCCAAAAGGAGATGGTGAAGCCCTGCCCCTCCTGCCATCAGGCAGTTGGAGCAAACCAGGTGGATGGGGGGGAATGGAAACAGGTCATCGGAGAGGTAAAAGAATCCCCTCCCAACCCCCACCATCCCCCCAGGTGCCCTTAGAGAACAGATCTGAGGCCCTGGACTCAGAGATTCAGGCAGAGGACAGACAAGAGGAAGATCTGTCTGGAAGGTCTCCTGATCGCCCTCAGTCTACCAGATGGGTTACAACTTCAGCTGCAAAGGAAAAAAGAAGGGTGTTTGTAGTTGGTGACTCCCTTCTGAGGGGAACTGAGGGCCCTATATGTCGACTGGACTCATCCCACAGGGAAGTCTGCTGCCTTCCTGGAGCCTGGGTGAGGGATATTAGTAGGAGACTCCCTCAGCTAATTCGGCCCTCTGATTATTATCCACTGTTGGTAGTTCAGGCTGGCAGCGATGACATTAATGGAAGAAGTACCAGGGTGATTAAAAAGGACTTCAAGGCATTGGGTCGATTAGTTGATGGGTCAGGAGCACAGGTGGTGTTCGCCTCAATTCCTGCAGTAGCAGAGATGAATGAGGAGAGGAGTAGGAAAACCTATCTCACCAATAGGTGGCTAAGGGATTGGTGCCACTGGTGGAACTTTGGTTTTTTTGACCATGGGCCAAATTTGAGCATACCTAGTCTCTTCAAACCAGGTGGGCTTCATCTATCTAACAGGGGAAAAAGGACTGTAGCCCGTAAGTTGGTGGGGCTAGAGTATATAGAGGATAATTTCCTTCTCCAGCTGGTAAATGAGCTTACCAGGGATGGAGCCCCTCTTGACCTTCTTTTCACAAACAGAGAGGGGCTGGTGGGAGATGTGGTGGTCGCTGAGTCTGGGACTCAGCGATCATGAAATAATAGAGTTTTCAATACTCAGGGATACAAGGAGGGTCGTCAATAAAACCTCTACGTTGGACTTCCGGGGGGCAGATTTTGGCCTATTCAGAAGACTAGTCCAGAGTATACCCTGGGAAACAGCCCTTGAAAACAAAGGGGTCCAGGAGGGATGGACGTACTTCAAGGAGCAAGTTTTGAAAGCACAGGAGCAGGCTGTCCCAGTGTGCTGAAAGGCAAGCCAATGGGGAAGATGACTGGTCTAGCTAAACAGGGAGACTTTGAAAGAAATTAGGGTTAAGAAGAGGGCCTACTGATTATGGAAAAAAGGGCTAACTACTCAGGAGGAATTTAGGAATATAGTTAGGTCGTGTAGAAAGAAAATTAGAGAGACAAAGACACAACTTGAACTCAATCTCACCACCTCTGTGAAGGATAAAAATAAGCCCTTCTACAGATACATCAACAGCAAAAGAAGGGGCAAGGAAAACATCCATTCTTTACTGGACACGGGTGGGAGTATAGTTGTCAAAGATGAAGAAAAGGCTGAGGTATTTAACACCTTCCTTGCCTCAGTTTTCAACAGTAAGACAGGTTATCCTGAGGACAGCTGGCTTCTGGAGCTTATAGAAGGTGACAAGAATCTAAACAGGCTCCCTGTAATACAGAAGGAAACAGTGAGTGACCTACTGAACTGCTTGGATCCCCACAAGTCTATGGGACCAGATGGGATCCACCCAAGGGTGATGAGGGAGCTGGCAGAAGAGCTCGCCAAGCCTCTCTCTATCATCTACCAACAGTCCTGGCTCACTGGGGACATCCCAGATGATTGGAAGTTGGCGAATGTCACGCCAATCCACAAAAAGGACCGGAAGGAGAACCAGGAAACTACAGGCCCGTCAGCCTGACCTCAGTGCCTGGCAGGGTTATGGAACAGATCATCCTCAGTGCAATCACACAGCACCTGCAGGATGGGCAAGGGATCAGACCCAGCCAGCACGGTTTTAGGAAGGGCAGGTCCTGTCTGACCAAACTGATCTCCTTTTATGATCGGGTGACCTGCCTGGTGGATGAGGGGAAGGCTGTGGATGGAGTCTGCCTGGACTTCAGCAAAGCTTTTGGTACCATCTCCCACAGCATTCTCCTGAAAAAGCTGTCAGCCCACAGCTTGGACAGGAGCATCCTGTGCTGGTTTAGGAACTGGCTGGAGGGCCGGGCCCAGAGAGTGGTGCTGAATGGTGCTGCATCCAGTTGGCAACCGGTGCATCTAGTTGGCGGCCGGTCACTAGTGGTGTCCCCCAGGGATCAGTGTTGGGCCCAGTTCTGTTTAATATCTTTATTGATGATTTAGATGAGGGGGTTGAGCAAATTTGCAGATGACACTAAGCTGGGGGGAGTGTCAATCAGCTGGAAGGCAGGAGGGCTCTGCAGAGGGATCTGGATAGGTTGGAGAGTTGGGCTGATTCCAATGGGATGAGGTTCAACACGGCCAAGTGCCGGGTCCTGCACTTTGGCCACAACAACCCCATGGGGAGCTCCAGGCTGGGCACAGAGTGGCTGGAGACCATCCAGGCAGAGAGGGACCTGGGGGTTTGGATTGACAGGAAGCTGGACGTGAGCCAGCAGTGTGCCCAGGTGGCCAAGAAGGCCAATGGCATCCTGGCCTGTATCAGGAACAGCGTGGCCAGCAGGTCCAAGGAAGTGATTCTGCCCCTGTCCTCAGTGCTGGTGAGGCCACACCTCGAGTACTGTGTCCAGTTCTGGGCCCCTCAGTTTAGGAAGGATATTGAGGTCCTGGAGCAGGTCCAAAGGAGGGCAACCAGGCTGGTGAAGGGACTCGAGCACAGATCCTATGAGGAGAGGCTGAGGGAGCTGGAGCTGTTCAACCTGGAGAAGAGGCGGCTCAGGGGAGACCTCATCACTCTCTACAACTCCCTGAAATGAGGTTGTAGCCAGGGGGGGGTTGCTCTCTTTTCCCAGGCAACTATCAACAAGACAAGAGGGCATGGTCTTAAGTTGTGCCGGGGGAGGTTTAGGTTGGATATTAGAAAGAGTTTCTTTACGGAGAGGGTGATCAGGCATTGGAATGGGCTGCCCAGGGAGGTAGTGGATTCTCCGTCCCTGGAGACATTTAAAAAGAGACTGGATGTGGCACTCAGTGCCATGGGCTGGTAACCGCAGCGGTAGTGGATCAAGGGTTGGACTTGATGATCTCTGAGGTCCCTTCCAACCCAGCCAATTCTATATGATTCTATGATTCTCAAAAGTGCAAAGATGGCACAAATGATCCAGGAAGACTGTATCCTGGGAATGAGCTGGTTTTGCGCCATCCTTTTTACTATCTGAATCACACAGAAACTGCTGTTTCTGAGGCAGAAACCTCACTGTGGCATCCCAAAGCCTCCCTTACAATACTCAGAGATGTTTCCCATCCCTTCCTAGAAGCCCAAGGCCTGGCAGGCCTGCCAGGTTGGAGCAAACCACTCCCATTGGCTTCACATTCCTTGGGAACATAGCAATACTTGGTAATTACAAACATAAGGACAGGCAGGAGAGGAAAACCAAGAAGATCCCAAGTCCTCAGAGATGCAACATTCTTTGGCAAGAAATACAATCCCAAATGCATTCAAAGCACTAGATGTCTATCAAGGCCTATTAAAACAATCAGGAAATAGGTGCTCTCCTGACAGTTCAGCATTTGTAACCATCAACAGGAAAGGCAGGGCCAAACCATAAGCAGATAAACTCTATAGCTGGTCACCTGAGTTTCAGGCACCCACAGATGAAATCTATAATGCAGCCCTAACTGCATCATCTCTAAGGGGATGTTTCCCATTAGCTCTTTGCAAGAAATGCAGCAAACAATTTCACTGAAAGGCATCTCTTAAACACATTTACGTAAGTAAGCTTTCACTTACAAAGAGCAGCCTCATTCAGTCCACTGGGGTTTTCCCCTTGTCCCCTAAATTTAACAGCATATGATCGAAGAGCAACAGAGTGAGCAGCTTCTTCCCTCATTTCTCCTCCAATGTGACTTTGTGCCTGGGTGGTTGTATGAGGTTGGCTTTCTCCTGCTCAGGTTCGGGGAACTTGAGGCTGGCCTATGGGCCAGCTTTCCTAAGGAGGCTCATTACACCAACTCCTACTACATTATTTATCATTTGTTTGCTCAGCTCTTTTAATTGCTTTCTTACTAGCATTACACTCCCTGCAGTCTTCCCAGTGAAGCATATGCTTCTTCACCTTCTGCTGTGTAGTGCCAAGCTCTGCCCTTCAGACACCTGCTGTGTGTGTTCCTTCCCAGAGGTGAAGGTGGAACAGAGATGACTGGATGCAGATTCAATGGGAAAAGGGTACATTGCATGGAAGTGTGTTCATCAGCTGACTTGGGGTTCTTTTGGGTGCCCACATTTGCTGCTTCCATTAATTCACCCTCCCCCAACTGCCTCATAAGCATAATCATTCCCTTTCTGAAATAAACAGGTCCAAGGATAGGCAAGAATTAGTGTGTAGCAGTCACTGTTTAAGACCCCATATTCTATGAGCCATCAGCATCTAGCACTTGGCTTATCACTAGATGTCAGCTCATAAAATCGCAATTATGAGGAAAAGCAATTTTAAGTCATTATCGTAGGCTTTCTAAAATGCATTTGTTTCCTTCCAACCCCCATCCTCCTTCTCTCAAGGTCTATGCAATTGAATTTATTGGGACAGCCTGACTTAATAGGCAGGAAGAAATAACACCAGTACAATGTTCTGCCTTCTCACATCTCCTCAATGGTTACTCCAGTGCACACTTTTTTTTTTTTTTTTTTTTTTTTTCCAAACAGTGAAACGTGCAGGCAGGACTGAGAGGGTGCAAATCTTTTGATAGCTTTCCTCTGGGCTGACCGTGTTGCACTGTGCCTCAGCAGCAGGGCTGTTCCTAAACCATGCAGCTGAAAAGTGCATACCACACTGTAATGCAGTCACTATATATAGTCTGCAAAGAGCTTTTGGAAACCATGAAGAAAAGAGCTATTTGATGTACAATAAATTATTAATTGTTATTAGTCACTATCTTGACAGGTTTCTGTTGCTCAGCTATCCTCCACCCCCCAATTTGGGGGGAGGGAGCAGTTTCTCTCCCTACTCCACTCTTGCTTCTCCCCTTTTCCCCTTGCCCACTTTGGGACCAGCCATCTCTGCATCTCTCTACCCTTTTCTGACTAAAGACAGACTGGATCTCAGACTTCCTCCAACTTCCACATACACAGTGATGGAAACAACAGTGAAGCAGTATCTCAGAGAGCTCAACACCCCAACAAAAACCACTATAATAGACTCTGCCTTCACGTCTGAAGCAGTATTTCACACGACTACTCCCACGTGCTGTCCACCCTGCCTTGCGTCTGAGAAGGGCACAGTAAGTCTGGGTCATTTACAGACAGAATTTCATATCTTCATTTATTCTATGCCTGGAAATGCATACATTCCTTTTCAGTGTTCATTTGAGCAAATATGCCTCTTGTTGCAAGAAGCCCTGCACAGTCTACTATGTGCATGCCAGCTTTGTCTTATCTGCTATGGAAGAGCTGAGTACAGGGACACTGGTATGGCACAAATGAGAGGATGGCAGGAGGCAACACAACGCACGCTAGGACCAAGCAAAGTGCAGATCAAGGGCGCTGATTCTCCATGTTTAGTTAATGGGACTCTGGAAGTCTCTTTCCTATTTATAAGTTTACAGCTCTAAAACTTAATTTCCATTGAAATTCTCTGAGATCATATTAAAACCAGAAGAACACATCCCTTTACTTAGCTCTTGCTGATAGGCATGTGCCCTGCAACACACAAACCACTATCCAGAGGAGGAGTGAACTGTAAGGTTAAAGCTGATGCTGTCTGGCTGCAGGATGAAAGTAACCACAATACTGTACTGAGACATTCTATGTATGGCCTCAGTCATTCCAGCCCCAAAAAATGAAAACAGGAAGGTGGACTTGCTTGTCTCCTTCCTCAAAACAACCAGCAAAGCCTTTAAAACCTCTGTACAAAACCAGAAGTGATACTTTATCTACCAGCAAGGGGAATACATTAATTTCTTTTTGAGTTTAACATGAAAACCTCCAAAGAGCACACAAGGAAGCAAAACACAGGGCAAAGTTCTGCAAGTGATGGGCTTGGAGTCACAAATCTTTCAGGCAGCAGAGCGAGGAGAGAGACTTTGCAGACAGAAGCATCACACAAGCTACCTTGAGCATGAACAGCAGCTCCATCTAGCACATGCCCCAGATCACTGTGTCTTATTTGCTTGTCTCATCATTTGAAACAGACACACTGTTCAATTTACAGGGAAGCAGGAAGCCTCCTGCCTTCACAACACTATGAAAAATATACCCCATTGTCAGCCATGAGTGCAGCTGTATCACTGCGAATATGATTTACCTGCCAGGGCTGATGAAGACAAACCAGCTTTGGTGCAATTACAGAAGCCAGGATGAAAACCTGCCTGGGCAAGTCTGAAGGATGGACAAGCACCTTTACCATCCATATTCCTCTGTACAACTACACCCATGGCAAATGTACATGCACAAGTACTGAGAGTGCAAAGGAGGTATATGTGCACATGAGGAAGAACGTAAGTTTTCCCATGTCAGTTGTTGGATGTAAAGCGCTCATGAACAGTTAATTCCAGACTTTCTCAAGCCAAGAACAAATAACTGGGAATACCTTCACTTAGCACTGGAATCATGAAGATTAATCGCAAGGGAGGGGGCATTATTCATTGTGGAGAAAGGGATGGGAAGAGAATAGCAAAAGCAGAATACCAGCATTTTTGTACCCCTGTTGCAGGAAAAAACATGGGGAATACTTTTCATTTTATTCTAGAGAAAATAACCTGTCCCCAGAGTGTGTGTATACTCTCTGCTTTGCAAAGAGTGCAACAGAGTATAGAGACGAATATTCAGAAGTAGAAATGAAATAGATTTATTATTATTTTTTTTAAATAGCAAACTTAAAACATTGCAAAAGGTTAGAATGATTTAGAGCACCCAGTCTGAGTGGCCACGCTTGGCTGTTTTCTGAGTACGTGTGAGGTGACTCTGAACACAAAGCTCTTGCAGTGGCCATAAAAAATGTGCTGCTTGCAGCCTCTTCCATTACCCTACTATCTTTATGAGAGGCACAGAAGAGAAAGTTACCCACTTGCCATATGGGGAAATGGCTCAGATCAGTTCATCCTTCTCTGTCAGTACCCTGGTTTGAGAGAACCGGGATAGAAAACACCTGCCTGGGACACCACCAGCAAGTGCCATCCTGTGGATGTGGCAGCTATAATGGGGAGCAGCTGAGCCTATGGGAGGAGAGGTTGGGTCAAGTGACCCAAATGGACCAATCACTCTATTCCTTCCCATGGTGCTCAGTATAAAATGGCTCCCAAGGGACACCTCTGGTGGCTTCCTTGGCTGGGGTGTTTCTTGGGTCTCTGCTGCTGCTCCTCCTTGTTTCCTCACCAGAGGACATCATTCCCCAAGACAGGTCACCTTCTGTCTTCCCAAGTCTTGGTTGCTCCAAGACTGTTGCTGTCACTGAGACCCTGGACTTGGGCACCTCCATCTGCTGCCCAGTCCAATGTGGGACTGTTCTGGTGGGGAAGTAATTATCAAATGAGGAGAGCAAGCTCCATGTTTGTATATTTATATCTATATTTGTAATTAATCACTACTACCTCATTAAACCTACCCAAGTTTTTTCTTCTGGCCTGAAAGTCTCTCTCCCTTATTACGTCCTTCATCTTCCCCTGGGAGGGTAGCGGGGAGTAACAGCATCTGTCATTTAGTTACTGTCTAAAACCATGACACACAGTAAAGGCAATGTGGACGGAATAGCAGCTCCCCTGTCTCTTGTGAGGCAAGAGATGTCAGCCATGCAGCCTGTCCTTCCTGCTTAAATTTCTGAAATTATCTTGTGACCAGATTAATGCTTTGTAAATTCGTATGTAGAATAGCTTGGGTTGGAAGGGACCTTCAGAGGTTGTGTAGTCCCTTGTATGTCACTAGCCTCCTACAGGGTTGAATATGTGCAGCTACCTATAATATGGTAGCTTCTGTGGGCCTTAAATTTCATAGTATTCCTGTCAAGTTGTGGGTGCGAAGCTTCTTGCTATCGGGCAGGCTCTGTGGTATCTCTATCAGCAAAATCTAGTTGGTTACCACCATTCCATTATCTCTATAAAGTAGCTGTCACAAAGGGGATACCATAGTGTGGATGCTACTAGTTAGCTTTCATTGTGAAAAGTGGTTACCTAGCATTATTAGGAGAAAAACTAAATTGTAGATCATCTTCTTCATCACCATCTTACACACTGAGATCACAGAGATGCGAAGAAAGTACTCAGTGACTCTAACTTCAAACTTACCAGTGAAGAAGTGAGCAGAACTCATCCTCTATCCTGCCAGGAACTAGATGACATATCACCACTAAAGAGATGTTTGTTATCCTTTTGCACCAGCTGCCAGATTTGTAGAAACAGAGAGATTATCATGAAAGTGAAAGGTAATGGCAATGTCATAATGAGTGGAGGGACAAACTAGAATTTTCATGACAGAAACTGGACTAAATGGAAATCAACCAAATCCTTCACTCATTTGTTGGTGCAGAAAATCCCACATTGTGCAGGAAAAAAATAACCACACATGCACAAAGGGGGCAAAGTAGTCGTGGCACAGCTGCATTATATAGGTTCAGGTTACTGCTCCTCACGGTGCGTGAAAGAAAGTAAAGCTTTTCCTAAAAGACAAAATTAGACCATTTAGATGAGAGAGATTGAAAGAGCCCATTCTCATGACTGACCCTGTATAGCAAGTAGACTGTTTAAGTACACAGAAGTTTACTAAGGTATCATGGATCTTAGGCTAGGCTTGACAGTTTCAAGAGGCACAAAATCAGGGATCAGCTAAGAAAAGCTGGACTTACATTGGTTCTCCCTGCTGGGTTGATGCCTGGATACACAAGTACATAAAAAAAAATCCAGCTGAAGCTGTCATCATCAGTAGATTTAGGAACATGGTGTTCAGTTAGTTCTTTTGATACTAAGAAAAGGAGCAAAGGGACATCAAGAAACTTGAATGCAACTGCAAATAGACTATTTTAGAGGAATATGTCTTTCATTGACTCTTCTCTCAGCGCAGATGAGCTTATAGCAAGCTGCAGATGGGAAGTAAACAAGAGATACATGACAAGATTTTCCAGGAACCGTAGTTACAGGTCCTTGTTTTGTTTTCACCTTAACGAACACCACTGGTTGGGATTGTTGAAAAAATACCTGCCAGACTCTTGATTCTAATTTCCAGTTATCATTACTACTGAAATCTGTTTCATTGGCAGTGCTGCCCTTCCTACAAGAGAATATTTCATCATCCTCTGGTTCATGCTGTCTGAATGCAAGTACCTTGTGATTTGAGGACTGGCAAAAATGTAGTCACTTACCAAAGCCTACTCTTGCTTATCAATCTAGGCACCAGCTGCATTCAACTGGCTGAATATAGTGCTGAATCCTGCCTGTGAAGTAAAAAGGTTTGAAGTGGGTACAGGAATAGGACAACTTGTCATCCACTACTGTAAGAGACAGCAGATGCCTGGCAGGTCCACAGTTTGGCTGCACCTCTGATTTGGAGAGTAAATCCTGTGGGAGAAGTGAAGATGAAATTTATAAATATAGCATCCTCCAATCATAATATTTTGTATTGCTGAATTCTGAATATGAACTCTGCAAAAGCAGCAAGCAAGGTCTTCTTTACATAGCACATAATATGGAAAACCTACACATCTGGTGAGTCAAACATTCAGTGTAGAACACAACTGCCACTCACATCTCAGTTTTAAGTTTTGTCTAAATTTCTCGATAAACATCTTTTCTTCTTGAACTTTAGCATGACTAGATCACTTGTCAGAGGAAAATCCTTCTGGGGAAAAATTATATGTCATTTGGAAAACATTTGTTAGAAAGAGAAGTCTCGTAAAAGTAAAAACATTATTTTTCCAGTTTCTTCAAAACCTTCAAAGGTTTTTCCATAAAAGAGAAGAAAATAAGCTGCATCTGTGAACTCCACACCTGTTTTATCATTGTTTTCCCTTCTGGAAGATCTATATGCATGATTCATTCCTGAAAGGACAGCAAAGCACTTCATACATTAAGAAAACCTGCTCTGTATCGATGTTATTACATTGGTGTCAACTTCTCTAACATAGGCAGCACTTCAGTTGACCTTGGAAAACATGGAATTTCTCCAAAAGGTTTACTGGAGGTCTTGTGGAGTATGTAACCTCAAAAAACTCAAGTCCTTTTGCTACTTATTCAATAGAGCAGGAAAGTTAGCTCACCTCATGTTTTTCTTTTGTATGTCAGAAAGTATTCTAGGACTATAGGTGGAGATGAAGAATTCAGTGCTTCATTCCTGGGCAATAGCTACCAGTTGGGGCATCTTTTCTTCAGTCCTGTGCTTGGAGAACAGAGAGAGGCCAGAAGGAAAAAAAAAATAAAAAATCAAGAGAATTGATGATAGCTTCTCAAAGTACCCCATCAATGTCAGATTCAAACCATTTGATGGCATTAGAAGTGGAGCAGTCTGTTGTCATTTTTCTCTTGTTTATATTGCCCCTGCAATGAGGCAAAATAAAGTAAGTGAAATTACAGCTCTTGAGGGCTTCTCTTCCCTCCTTTTCTGTGCTTCTGCCATTCTATTTGGCTCTTAGCTGCTCAGGAACTGTCACCTTGTATAGCATCCAGGGGGTCTCTGGCAATCTAAAGTGACAAAAAATAATATAGTGGAAAAAATGACCCAAGAGGCAGATAAAAGAAGTAGCGAAGCCAACAGAAAAACAACAAAAGGGAAGCTATGGGGATGGATTGGTTGCAGTTGCTGTTTGTGTGCTCTGGAAATACCAGTAATGATGAAGAAGAGGCAATAAATTGCTTTAGAGCCCTCTGTGATCCTTTGCCTATTCTCTGTCACCCTGGAGATGAACTATGTGCACTGGAAGTTTCTTTCTTTCTCCCGCTACCCCAACTTCTCCCTTCGTCCTAGGATTTAACAGATGTGGTAACCTTTGTGCTTTTTATTGTGCACTCAGGAAACAAAATTCCACTCAGTTAAGCCACATTGTGCGTGGAAATACAGCCATCAGCTCAGGTGGATTTCGAATACAGTGGCTCAGAAAATCCAAATCAGGCAACCTCTACATCATGAGCTGAAGAACTGCTCCACTGTTCTTTATGTGCCCTGGCTCCTACCCTCACACTGAACAGCATCCCACAGCTACCTAAACTAGTCAGAAAACAAAGTCCCTTAGCTCACTATCAAGTTTAGAGGGAGTGACTTACCTCCTTGGCTTGGAGAAATGGTCACAGGTCCATGATTACACAGCTTTACCAGAGTGCTTGGAGTTCCTCAGGAGATGAGCAAAGACAGTCACATTAGGCTCCTACGATTACGTATTAAGGTAAGTTTTTCCTTGATCAGAGCACTCCTCACAGTGGAGAGTGCCCTGTCTGCTTTGGAAAAGATGGTGTGTAAAAGAACTTCAAGGCTGATCAATACAGTGCCCATAATTCTGTAGTTCTAGCACTAAGAAAAGCATTGTAAAATACTAAAATTTGTTATAGGGTATCTGGATCACATCTGATTTAAAGTTTGGAGGCTGTGTAGAAAGGAATTGGGGTGAAAATTAGAAAAAAGACATGGTGTTCACTGGAGAAGAACTTTCAATTCACTGTGTGGTCAGTGGAAGAACAGGTCTTATATTTCCACCATAAATCCTTTCAGGTTACCAGTTATTAAGTATATCAGAAGAGCCAGTAAAGCAAGTCCCCTGCCTCCTGAGGTCTGTCATCCCATGGCCCTTTCGTATGAGAGGGAAGTGTGAACACCCTTGCAGCAATATTTTGATCTGGCTCTGAGAACTTGGTATTCCTCTCACTCTGGAGCTCCTTCAGGGAGCTGTTCATTGGACCCCTTGTGTGGGTATAGAAGGTTCAAAGGAAGGCCTATCTTCATCAGAGATCTGCCATTTGAGCTTTCCTGACTTAGTGGGCATTTTTCAGTTGGGTAGATGGAGTGCTGTTACGAAGTGAGAAGTACTATTTTGGGCAGTTTCAGCCTGGCCATAAATCTTGTGTCACAGATCAAGATGGCAATAAATCTCTTAAAGCTTGTACGACATGATGCCAGACACAGCCCTTGAAAAAGGAAGTACAATTCCATTGACTGCCAACATTTGTTTGCATGAGATTTTCTCTCTTTTCTTCTCACTACCCCTAACACCAATGCCTTGCCTACTTTAACTCTCTCTGAAGTAAATGTTGCTCTGAAAAAGAGAACACCAGGTTAGAAATGGACAGAAATTGCTATTTCCATAATTTTTGCTCAGATTGCCAAAATTTTAATTCCACACCACGTATAATACAACTGGAGGCAGGGCAGGCTCAGCATAAAGCCACAGTGTCTACATAAATATGTAGACATACAGGCATATAAATATAAATATAAATATAAATATGTAGACATGTAGGCATAAAGCCACAGTGTCTACACAAAGTCTACATAAATACCCACAGTTCATAGTCCTTTCTTCCAACACCTCCGAGATCAAATTTTCTATCTGCCAACCTTGTCTTGGAGCAACTATGGGACATCATGACAGTGGCCCCACCAACATACCAAAAAGAAATAATGCAGCACTCCCACACCCTTAAGTACCTCTGGAGCTCCCCTAAAAGAGTGTAGATCATTCCTGTCACAAGTTATTTACCTCTACAAGAAGCAATTTTGTTAGAATATACCCCAGAAAGCTACAGATGGGCTACATCACCACACTCACTGCATTTCCCATCACTGCCCTCTCAGGTACAGTGTTCACCAAAGCCTCTTTGGACAGCATAAAGCATCCAGATGTGGTCAGTAGGGCACTGAGGAAGTGAAGCTGAGCAGATGATCTCAGAAACCTTTATAGCTTTTACACATTCTTTGGAACTCGCCACTCTGCAAGAGCCAACCACTTCACACACTTTAGTATAAATTCCCCAGCAGGCACATGTGGGACTGCTTAGCTTCTGAGTCAGTCAGCAATGAGTCATTGCCCACCAGGGGGGTAAAACCCAAGACCTGTCAAAGGTGTTTTTCAAAACCTAGAAAGAATGATTCAAGCATAACAAATAGACAGACATTTGGTTTGACTGGGGATGTCCTAGCTCTTGTTCCTGTATTTCCCATCTCCCACATCTTAGGTGAATGCTCCAGCAGGCCTACACAAACAACTTCCTCCATGCTCTACAGCCATAGAGGCAGCTAATACAAAGTGCAATAGCCCTCTTAGGAAAGAATAAAGATGAAGTGACCTTCATCTGGGGAAGAAAAAAAATCACCTAAGAAAAGCTATGGCTACAGTTATTGGAAACAGAGGCAGAACAGGGGCTTTTTAAGTGACTTCTAGCTTCCTTGTTTAAACCCCTGGCCACTGTGCTCTTTGGCACTCAGGTCTAGCTGGTGTCTTTCATCAAAAATTCCCAGCTGAGACCAAAAACTCCTTCCAAACATAAGTTACATTTGAAACCATCCAGTTAATTCTTGTATTTCAACAAACTGAAAGTCTCCGACACAGAACTGTCAGAACATTCCCCATTAAGCTTTTGTGAAAAATGCTCCACGGAACAACACTGGTACAAGTATTATAATACAGGTCAGCAAGAGTTAGATCTAAGAGTCTGACCTTGTTTCTCAGTCTCCATATGCCATACTCATTCACTGTGGAAGCATTCAAACAAGCCAACAGTTTTTCCTTTTCACTTAATCTCTTTGCCAAATAATAAATCTTTCCGACAGCCTCGATGGAATTATTCATACACACAAATGATCAGCTACTGGAATATGCTGCTTTACTGCTTGTTGCTTTCCTTCATATTGCCTGGGTTTCACTCACCCTCTCATAGTGTCCTCTTTGGTATGAGAAGGCAAAATCAGCTTTTTAACTTCAGATAAGGGCGTAAAGTTTTGATACACAGAGGGGAGAAGAGACCTGTTTATTATTCTGTGGAATTATATAGAAGTAATAGCTTTTTTCTTTCAAAGGCAAATGCTTTGAAAATGTGTATCCTAGAACTTCTTGCTGCAATTTAAGCTCATCACTTCTCATTCTTTCCTTGGTGGAGAAGGATAGCAGTCCTAACTCCAGATATAGCGAAGGTCTAACAGCAAATCCAGCTTCCCTTACTGTCAAGTGTGGATCCTAATTACAAGATGATTTCAACTCTCAGAGCTCGTGTTTGTATATACACCACACATATTTATGGCACATGCCAAAATGACTGCTTTGAATGGATGGCTGTGAGGATTTTGTTGAGGTAGAGAAAACAAATTGCCATTGCTGGCATTATTGCTCAAGAAATATTTTCCACATGCCCTCATAAGTAAGTGTTACATGCACACACGTACAACATTCAGTTTCCCCAGCAAGAGAAGCAATGTTTACATGTCCAGCCAGTACTGAGGGCAACCTATTTCTACAAGTGTACTCAGTCTGCATCTGCAGACAACCACCCAAGTGCATGCACAGACAGAAAGGCATATGAATGCTTATGGATCTGTGGCACAGACTTGCAGGTGGTATAAATCACCGCTGGCTCACTCAGCCCAACTCCTCCTCAAGTTGGCCATAAGGTATGAACAAATATGCAGATCCCCATGTCTACCCAGCTGCATACCCAGGTGGGTGTGTTACACGCTTTCCTGGCCTGATGGATGCTGCAGTAAAGCTGCCAGTCTGGCCACCCAAAGCATGAACTTGAGCACCATCGAGTTCCCATCAGGAGGAAACTGGCTCAGGCACTGGAAGAAAGACGTGGAGCAGCACAGTGCATTACAGCAGGGCCCTGTTGAACCAATTAGGGTTAACACATTTCTAGTTAATGAGAGGTGCCGGTCATGATTGTAAATTAATATTTTCCAGTGGCTACCCATGCACTCAAGTGTCAGTATTGATCAAACTTACCTCTGCCCAGTTAATGCTGATGGATTCAACAGCAACATACGCCTGCTCATCTGTTACCCAATTAAGATAAGCTCTCAACTCATCCTAATAGCTGTATTTATTGTCGTCAGGAATATTGATGTATTTCTGTGCCATCTGCAAGCCAACAAACACACGTGAGCACATGCAAAGGACATGGTATTGCTTTGAGAATTGTCCCAGGCTGAAACCACAGTGAGAAAGCACTTTGGCAGCCTTCGTATTCTTTTGTCCAGAGGCCATATTTGCTGTGGGGAAAGGTAAAGTGAAAGATCCTCCCTTCTCTAGCCTTACTAGACAAGATTTTTCCTTCTGTGCATCAGAGAATAAGCAGCACAGCAAGCTGCACAAATAAACTGCTTGGATCTTAAAAGACTAAAGCAAATGGAAGCCTCCTGTTGCACAGGGAGTCTAGCACACCAGAAATGCTGATCATGTAAGGAAAAGGCCTATGGGAAGAACCAAATAAGGATTAATGAGTATCTTTTTATATGGTTCTTTACATTTCTAGCCTGACTCTCTGAATCAGAAGCTGCTGGGTAGCTAATGGGCCTTGGGTAAGGGACATGATAGCAGCTGTCTGTATGAAGAAAAAAAAAAAAAAAAAAGTCAGAAAATTTAACGTTTTCCTTGCAGTGCAAGAAGTTTGTTCCTGAAGAGCTCGTACACAATTCAGTAAACCCAAGAGTCTCTTGTCCCTTCCTGGAAATACACAGACTCCTGGCCCTAGCAACCAGGCTATTAAACAGAGCAAGAGATCGGGAGCCCTTTTCCTCATAAAAAGGTCATTCTAAACTAAAACAGAAGTGAGTGCTCAGAGGTGGTCAGTTCATCTCTACAGTTCAAGTGCAGCCCTGGTAATCTCAGCCACAACACCCATCCTGTGCAGCAGAGATTGCATGCTGTGGTAAATGAAGCTGAATTAGAAAAGAGGGTTGTAGATGTGACTCCTAACATTCAAGAAGTTAGAAAGCAGTTAACACAGGCCTTCTATTGTACAACATTGGCCTCCATGCTTACTCATTAAGGATGCCTTTTTTCTGCCATCTGAGCTCAAATGAGACAGTACCATCTGACTTATGCAGAGGCTGAGTTTGGTCCCAGGGAACTGATTGGAATCTCAAGTCATCGGTAAAAACTATCTGGTAGTTTTTGTAAGTGGTAGCCTCAATTGGTCTTATAATTTGACAGATGCCCCCAAGGCAACTTATGGTCCTGAAAGCATCTTATTAACCCACAGTTAATGGCAACTCACACTGAGTGACAAAAGTTTGAATGGGATCTTGCAAATGGACCCTTTTAACCCACCAGAGGTGGGACTTGGAAGCCTGCTGCCACAGAGTGATGCCAGAGCTCATGCTGCTGCTGCGTCTGTCCAATTTGTCCTTTAGATAAGTGAAGGACACCTATCTCCAGGGCTCTCCACTTAGTACTTTTCATCATTCACTAAATTAAAAAGTGAACAATTGATAGCAGACTTTATTAAATGATGCTTCTCCTTTCTTCCCCCTACCACCATGGCCATGTTTTAACAGCCACAGAGACACTTTGCTGGTGTCTTTTTAATTTGATTTAACTAAAAAAATAACACCCAAAGCCATTTGGCCTTGTGCCACTCAACGTACTGCTATAGAGCAGGCATGAGTTATGGGGTAATATTTCACACCCTGTTGTGTCTTATTACTTAACTAATAACAATATTTACCCAGGGTTTTCCCCAAGCAACTCAGACAGGTTTAAAAGAAATCTTGATTAAAGAATGACAGCCAAAGTATTGGATGTTAAGTATAAATAAGAGTAATGTGAAGAAAGTGGAAGAGTTTACTGTTTCATCCTGGTAGTTTGCAATAAATCAGTATAATATGGAAGATCCTTCTTTCCTGAGACTCCCCAGTTGCCAGATCTCTCACTGCAGCTCATGTAGAGTTGCCAGACTTCTTACTTGCACAAGTGCAGCTTCTGTGGGCCACAGCTGCAACACACAGTGGTAGTGTTTGCCTGCCAGAGGCTGAACCTTTTACCCTAAGCTTTTAACCACAAGAACAAAGGAAATTATCAGCCACCTCTCACCTTTTCTGGGGCTAGCCATGAAGAAATACAATTATAGCTAACTACTGCATCACAGCCTTCATTTTCTACAAATTCCCTGACACTCTCACTAGTTTGCAACTAAAAAAAAAAAAGATTTTTAGCTGATACAAAAAAATCACCTGTCAGTGTATTATCTGTGGAACTCACTGCTGAGGCAGACAAAGCCAAGGACCAAGTAAATTAAAGGGGTATTAGATGTTACCAGTAAAAACACCCCCCAGTTCAGGTTAGAGAGGATATGACATTTTTAGTTGTTCACATAACTCTTTCGCCAGTCAAGCAGCAACTGTCTCTTTGTTAGATTATTCCATGCTCCTGCTCCTTGCAATTTCTGCTGAAACAGTCAGTGTTGCCCTCTGTTCAAGGCAGGATACAGAGCTATCAAAGTCCTTGTCTCACTTCCTTTGGTAATTCTCCAGCTGACTAAGAGACTTAAGATACACATCCATTCAGCTAAGGAAGGCACTGCAGATTCCTTCCAAGCTAAGTGCATTCAGAAAAATCATCTAATACTGTAAATACAAGGACTCATGTCAAAAGCAAAGGAGAAAAAAATACATTCAAATTTATGTTATAGTTGCTGCTTGCTTGACTGCCTCATAGATTACCTGTCCACTGGAAGGAGGGAAAACCAACACCATCTTCTGCAGCTTCTTGTTTTCCCATGGAGACTTCTGCTCCACAAGTTTACCAGTTTCTACACAATTTCTATGTAAGTGGCTAAAATTACAGCCTTAGTAGGAATGTATACAAGCCAGGGCTGAACACTCTAAATAACCTCATTTCTGTAGAATTACTTAAACTGATGATTGCGCAAAACACAGCAGTTGTTATTCAGACAAAACATCAATTAAAGATGCTAAAATTTTTGAATGAATAAAGGCTTTAGGACTTGGTCCAATGGTAGTAATTTTGAAGTGGACACCTTAAGGAACATGAGTCTTTCCTACCAGGGGGCTGTGACACAGGATGCTTTTAGAGTCCCACCTCTTGCCAGCAACAATCTGTCACTGGCTGCATTCCCAAGAGGAGGACTGCAGCAGGCAGTGGCTGAGGAGCACAAGTGAGATAACTGAACATATACCTGGTTATAGTGCTCTGCAGAGGTCAATCTTTTCCTCCTTCAGTATTTCAGTATTCCCCAGTCTTGTTTCCACATTGGAAATGAAACACTTTCTCCTTTCCAAGGTAGGAGCTTCACACTGCAGGAAAGCATCTGGGCAAGTATCTGAGCACTACTTGCTTGTGCAGAGTCTGTCCCGTATTTGTGGTCAGATGAGATCCAGCTAGGAAAGGTGACAGCAGTACAAGGGCAGGGAGAGGCCATGATCCTCCTTTGCCTCCTCACCAACAGAGAAAGGAGCCCTGGGAGCCAAGCAGAATCATGCTGAGGTGATACCGACGAGTAACTATGGAAGCAGAGAATGAAATTTCATAATTTATTGAGAATATTTGGTTCCAGCTAAGGACACATTTTCTGTTTTTCCTTTTTACTGGCAATACCTACACTTGCAGTAGGTTTACCCTCTCTTGCCAAATACTTCTCCTCTTCCCCCACTCACCACCCCATAAGTACATGCAGATCCAGTCAGTCTGCCTTCCCTGTCCTCAGCTCTGTACTCCATCAGGCCTTACCCAGCCTCTTCCCAGCCCTGTTTTACCCCCACAAGCACCCATATTTTTCACACACAGCACTTTCAAATCCTTCTTTGTCAGACCTGGTTGGAAGTCATGAATTTGTTATGAACCCTGTGTTCTGGGTCTGGTGTGGGATGGGTGCTTTGGTAGCAGGGGAGGGACTACAGGGGTGACTCCTGAGAGAAGCTGCTGGGAACAATCTTGGCTTCAGGTCCATCCCACCTCTGGCCAAGACTGAGAGCATAATCTACAGTGATTACTACAGTAATCACTTCTATGATAAACATATTTAAGAAGGAAAAAAAGAAGCTGCTAAGAAGACCTTCCAGTGGGATGGAAGGGAGTGTGGGGGAGTAAGATAGTGAGGAAGGAGAGGGAGAATGCACATGGGGGCAGAGATTCTCCTACAGACTCTGGTGAGATGGCAGCTGTCCCCCTGCAGCCCTTGGAGGAGAACGGTGGAGCAGATACAGACTTGCAGTTCACGAAGGATCACAGCAGAGCAGAAATGGACCTGAAGCTGTGAAGGACCCTGTGCTAAGATAGGTGACTGTTCCCGAACCAGACCATGACTCTGTGGGCAGTCCACGATGGAGCAGTCTGCCCCTGAGGGACTGCAGCTGGTGGGAGGGACTCAGGTCATGAGAGAGATGCCACGTTGGAGCAGGGAAGGCTGAGGAGTCCTCCAACTGAAGAGGAAGGAGCAGCAGAAATATCGTGTGGGAACTGACCACAGCCCCCATTCCCTGTCCCCCTTATTGCTGGCTGGGGGGCGGGGGGAGGTAGAGAAATCAGGAGAAAAGTCATTTGACCCCAGGAAGAAGGGAGGGAGTGGGGGAAGGTTTTTAAGATCTGGTTTTGTTTCTCATTGTTCCAATTTGATTGGTGACAAATCCTGGTGACATGCTCTGTCCATGACTATAATTGGTGACTGAGCCCTCCTTGTCCTTGTCTCGACCCTCGAGCTTTTTGTTGTATTTTCTCCTCCACATCCCACCGTGGGAAGGGAGGAGTGAGCAAGAAGCCCCATGGCACTTAGTTGCTGGCTGAGCCTAAACCAGGACACCCTGCCAGCTCTCTCATCCCCCTGCCTCTCATAATGACAAACCAGAAAGGCCTTTGTTCTCCAGGACACCTCTCCCAGATGACTCCGGCTGGGTGGCTTATCACCCAGAAGCAGCAGCTTTTGCCCTGGCAGCTTATTTCTGCAGATCAGTTCTTCTGCACTAGCAAAAAAGAGCCTTACCCCTCCTTCTCCGGACCCCTACCATTTGTCTTTCATTTCTTTCCTAAGGGAGGGAGTCTGTCCATCCCTCTTGGCTCAGATGCTTCTTCTGGGCATATTCTGTCCCTCTGCAGCTGATAGAGCTTGTAAGGAAAGTAGAAATGGCCTTGGGATGAGAGATCACATCCTTATGAGTTAATTTATAGGCTAAGGGCGGAAATCACTGGGAAGAAAAAAAAAACAAAAAAAACAAACAAACAAACAAAAAAAAGATAGATGTGTTAGACAGTACTAGTTTCTGTTAGGAAATAAGGGATTTTTCTTTAAAAAACAAACCTACAGGATAATAGAAGTCCCCAACATCACTGCATAAGTAGAGTAAATCTAGACATTAGCTGGCTTAAGTGGGTCCAGTACTTATCCCTCACAGTAAAGACATCTAGACTGATCAGACTTCAGCCCAAGAGCAACACCAGCTGCTGGTCTTTGAAGTTATGGGACAGGGATCAGCAGAGAATGACAGGCAGGAAAAAAAATTACACCCCAACTGATGTCCCCAAGAACCCTAATATTGCCTCAAGCTTCTGATATTAAAATTATATTTTAACCTTTTATTCTAACAGAATAGAGATGTATCTGAAACAGGGAAAGGTAATTTCCATTTTCTCTTAGCCTGGTGATTTAGCTCTTGAGAAAGGTTGCATGGACCACATATCCCATTCATGTCATTTTTTTAAAAGCACAGGCCTTATTTTGGAATTTCTTTCCTTTCACAAGTGATTTCCACTTCTGTTGAAGAGCATGGCCAGATTTCTTCCTTTGTCTCTGCTGCTGGATGTATTTTTTCCAGACTCACTCTCATTTTGCAAAGTATTGCTGACCTCTGAAGGTCTGGTACATGAGCTGCATTTGGAAAGGTTGCTTCTGAGGTAGTGGACATCCCTGAAGCACACAGGACCCAGAGAAAGAGAAATGACAGACTAATCTGTTTTGAATTCAGTGACAAGTTCCGTGTAGGAAAACATGACTCCCTTAACACTCTTCTGGTGCCTTTTGCTTTTCACCACTCATTTCTTAATGTAAAATTTGTTTCAGTATCAACCACTGAAGTTGTAGAGTCCTTCCTTTGTGGTACCCTAACCCATCTCCAACTCCACTTGTAGGGCCTTTTTCACCTTGGCAGGAACACTGTTGTGCTTGAGCTTATGTTCATGCAACAAACCCCCTATTTTTACCATCTTTCCTTCCTACCCTCTGTGGCAGCCATTCTGGAGAGATGCAGCAGCCCATTGAGACGCAGCACCTCCCAGACATCATGACACTTTTGTGTTGTGCAGCTGCTACATCCACAGTGGAAGTCTTCAAAATCCTGTCCCTATCTATAGCACCATTTTTGTTTTAAGACGTGTTCTTGGGAGTCCTGCAAGGATTTGCTTCCTGTTCCAGTAAGGATGATGACTATTCTTATACACAGACCAAACAGCTATTTCTAGTGAAAAATGTCATGTTTTATAAGTGATGCTGGGCTGGAAACAGTGCTCTAGGGAAAAGTATATTGGTGCTTGTGGTCTCCCCGTAATCCTGGAGAACAAAACAGTTGCCAAGCTCTGCAAGATAATAGAAAACTTACCAGATTTATAGCTATAGAGATACATAATATGCAATATAAAGCACAGATTCATGTATCAAGAACAGAAGGAAAGGTTATGAATTTGCCTGATTTCCTAGCATTGACTATTGAACTTCAACTAAATATTTCTATATTGAAGTTCCTGTGTTTGACCTAGAATCTCTTTTAGACTGCAGGACAGTCTTGAATTGAAAATCTGATATTTGGGAAAGTTATCACTCCTCCAGTTATTTCATCCTGACAAAAAGTTATTCTTACCATTAAAAGTGCCTTATTTTCTTTTCTTCATGTTCTTTTCTTCTTTTCTCCGTGTTCCCCCTCCCTCTGATTTCTTTGTGCAATTCAGTTTTCAACTACTGCATCTTTTCAGCCTTTTCTCTGGTGATATTGCTGAAATCTTCTTCCTAAGTAGGTAAGAATGGTGGGGATGGTCTTCTCAGAATAGACTGAGTTTCCTAGGTCTTCCATTCTGAGAGATATTTCCAAATTTTCGTGATTCCAGTGGGCCCTTACCTGAAACTTTTCCAATCTGACAACAGTCTTTTCAATACATTTTATAACATAGTTAAGTTAATATTGTAAAAGAAACAATCATTTTTTTTTTTTACTTTCTAGACTTTTGTGTGCTTGATTTCTCACCTGTAACAGTATACATAAATACATATCATATGCAGAAAAAAAAAAAAAAAAAAAAAAAAAAAAGAGAACTGAAGAAGAGAATCTATATCAGATAAACCAACCAAAGTTTATTACTTAGTATCTTTCTCCTTTTTCCACCTCTGCATGCAAGATGCCATGGGATCTTAAGGTACCTTTCCTGGTGACTTATCTGGTTCAGAAAGAATTGGCCTGATGCCACTATAGTTTCTTCCTTTGGAAAACCATCCTCAAAGACTTGTCACGGGAAATTTTTCCTACTACCTAAATTTTACATGCAGTTAATTTCATCCTATTTCTTATACAGCCTTAAACTGTGCTATGTAAATCTTCTTTCTTCTACATCCTCAAGCAATATAAATTGCATCCTAATTCTCCTACATCCCTAAGCCAATCTAACTAACATCCCTTTGTTACTCCTACACCCTTAAGAAAATCTACATGTCCCTTTAATGTGTCCAGTCCTTTAAATGCTTTTAAAGAATCCTAACACCCTAGAGGGTTGGTCTTGCTTACTTTCACTTTCTGTGTATCACTGTCAGTGAAACCTTGCAGTTGATTCTTTGCCTTTCTCTCATCCTGGCACTCATTTTACATTGGAAGATACCAGACCTGTCTGAACTGGAGCATCATTACTGTCAATCATAGTGGTCCCCATCTTTCCAGTGCAGGACTTGCTACCTCTTCTTATGAAGCTCACACACTCTCAAGTGTTACACGTTTTATATATATACATATATAAATAGATTTTGTCTGCAAATACAAGCACAGTTATGTTTCACCCAAGCCAGAGATGAACTCCTCTCAGGGTAAATGAAGTTCTCAATGAGTGGTGTTAGCTGCAGAACAATCAAGCACAACAGTAGGACAATCAGCTTCTTCAACTATAGAACAAAAGTAGCTTATCAACTGAGTTTTAAGTTTGTTTGAGATATTTGTTTAGACACCCATCTGCACTTAAAGTAGCAGCACGTGCAAGGTTACAAGACCAATCTACCTGGTACTCTAAATGACATTTTAGACATGCCAAAGGTTTGGACATATTCAAGGCCCCATCCTCATCTAGAGATTGCTGACATTACCAAGTCCTCTATATGATATAAAAATAAATGTAGCATGTCTCTTGTCTTGCTGAAGTCCATTTTGCAGTCAGAATCTTACCTACTTTTCAGGCAATGAGTCAATCAGAAAGCATCATTCAGATTTCCACACATTTATTTACTCTTTTAACCCATCAAAGGCAGATTTTGACCTGCTCTCTTTCTGGGGGTGAAAAGGTCCATTTGCAAGATGTCAAACTACTCACTCAGTTTGAGCTGCCGTTAATAGTGGTTTAATTTCACAATCACAGAATCTCTGAGATGGGAAAGATATTTTGTGAGATTATCTGATATAAATACTGTCATCAGATATGACTGATCTCCTGACAAACAAAAGGACAGCAGTGCTTGCATCTGGTTAAAAAGAACAACATACACAGATGCTCTTTGGGAAAGATCAACAGATATTTGGGTCCCACTTTAGGTAAGGAACTTTGTGTTCTAGTGTTGCAAAAATCCCTCATGCTCTAGATTACAAAACCATTTTAATAGCAGTTATCTTGTAATTGTAGCTGATATTTTGAGGGGAATTAGAAAAGGCATTTTGGATTTGACCAGGATAATACCAAATTGCTTTGCTTTGGCAACACTATTACAAAAAATTATGTTGTGGATAAAATCCAACTGTTTCTGCTAACTTTTTGGCCCAGTCACAACACTAAATAATACATTTCTCTTCCAGGTCTTTTTGAAGCTGAAAGTGAATTACTTGTTTCTTGGCTCAAACTTACATCAGAAGATCCTCATCTCAAGATAACTGACACTTTACCACATAGCAAGAACTCTCCTTTGAGACATATAAACATTTTGTTTCCCTGACTAATTTTTTTTTTTTTTTTCTAGATTTATGGCACACACCTTTCCTTGAAGCTTAGGTTGCGTTTGCATAGTTGAAGGCAAATGCCATAAATCTCCTTATTTTCAGCAGTAGAAAACAATGGAGAGTAATTCCTCCTGGGTCTTCCTCAAGCAACTACTTAGCTCATTGCTTGACCTTATGCTATTCCTTCTGGGGTCAGTATCATCCTCTGACTTGGCAGGGTTGTTCACCAGTCTGCACTGAGGACTCTTTCTCTGTAGGAACAAGGAACTCCAAGCCAGTAATGAATCATGATGCCAGGTAACGGGATGCCTCCCTGATACTCAGGCATAACATTAAACATCACAAGGGACCTGTCCATCAGAATTAATCTTTGCAGTTCAGTCAGTTCATAGACAAATCAAGACTGAGGAAGGATTTTTTTGGTGTTACAGACAGATAATCCAGGTAAGAAGTTTTGTTTCCTGAGACAGGTGAAAACAGTGGGTTAAGGATAGAGCATATAGGTCACAGATAGCTTCATACAGTAATACACAGCATTAGTATCCTACCATGATAGATTGGAAACAGCTGCGAGTATTTCTACTGGTGCTGAGGTGGTGGGTAGGACCAGTTTAGTTCCTACGCTCTTAGAAGAGCAACAAAATTTGGGTCAAATACTTCAGCAACTACATTTTGACACCTAGGCCACCAGACGAATAAGAAAACCAGAAGTTTTTTGTCCTGGAACAGATCAAATTCTAATCCTTATCACACTGTACTGTCCCTGTGGACTTCATCATCACTGGCTGCATTACACAAAGAGGGACATTTGGACTATTGTATCAAAAATCTTTTTAGTACATATCTCCTTGTGCCCTGTTAATAATCTGAATGTTTGCTTACCTTTATTTGGATGCAGTGTCTGAGTCCTGTCTGACTGCTGAACAGAATTCTCCCAGACAAGTTTGAAATTCATTTGGCAGTTCTTTGCCCATATGTGCTCCCTCAGACATGCCTCCTCAAAATCACACAGCTAGAGAGTTGCTCAGAAACCAACGTGTTCCCCTCAGACATGACAGGTACTGTTAGCCTGTGTCTTTAACTATTTCAACATAGTTAAGTGCTACAAACATAAGTCTAGTATAAAATAGCATTTAGATAGCTAGCAACCCTCCATCAGTAATGATATGGCAGTTTACTATGCTAGATAATAAATTAAGCAGACGGTTTCCTAATGAAAAAACATTGCCTCTGCACCAAGTAAAAGAACAGCAGGGAACATAGTAGTCCAAGGAGCTGTTTTTTTTCAGTTTCAGAGCATATGAGAAGTGATGAATTTTACATAAAGTGTTGAGCTTTATGTTGCAGGAGGGGTATTTTAATAATTTTCTCTCCTTCATCTGCCCCCCACTTTCACTCCCGTCTCTCTCCTCCTATTTTCCTGCTCATGGAGATGCATTTCCACTGCCTGCATCCTTTCCTCACTAGTAAACTTCTCTTGCCTTGAAAGGTTGGGAAACACTCTGACCTTCACTGCACATGCTTCAGGAACTGGCATAGTGCAGGACCAGTAAAGCTTCTGAGTGAAGCCATGTGGCAGCTTTCTAGAGTGCACACACTAAAAGTCTGGGAGGGATGAAGCCACAACTGCTTCCAGTCAACCAAACACGACTGATCAAATATGACTATCTCTGACTTTCCTCACAGCATCTGTAATTGTCCTAAGCCAGAGTCCTAGGGAGCAAAAAAAACCCCGAACAAACAAAAAAACAAAAAACCAAACCAAACCAAAAAACCAACCCAGATGTGAAAGCAGCTGAATATGAAGTAAGAAAGGGAGAGGGAGCAATGGATGGGAGTAGAGGATTGAGAGAGAGAGAGGGAAGGCAAGAGATTTATTCAGCATTTCCTTGTCTGTCTCCTCCACAAACTGAATCACAGAAGCATGAAAGTAGATGTATTGAATCTCAAAGGAAATAAAAGAAGTGGAAAATTAACTACTGATGAAAAAAAAACAGCTGTGTCCAGGGATTCCTGCATATCAACTCTGAGCTCCCTCTTATCAGCTAAGAATAGAAAAGGCCAGGGAACTAGGGAGGAAAGGTCAAGCACAGAGGGAAAACACAGGCAAGGGAAAAATGAGAGCTAACATGGAAATCAAAGCAAAAGATCAGGGCAGAGAAGAGCCAACCCTTTTTCAGACAATTTTCATGGGCTGCCCTGAGTGCCTTTTCCCAATTTCAGCTTCATGAGTGGGTGAAGTTGGCTTTAGACTGAGGCTTAAAAAACCAGCATCACTTTCTGCTTTTCTTCCCCTCTGCTTTTCTTCATTACCTGTTGTGAAATTAGGGCCCCCCTAATTTGACAACAGGTAATAAGGGTGGGCTGGGGAAACCTGGTACAACAGCAGCTGCCACCATCTGCACTGGCACACGGCTGAGCCAATTCTGGGCCACTGTGTGCCAGGTCTGAACTGACCTCAGGACCTCTTCCCTGCAGGTTTTAGATGCTGTGCACAAAGTTGTCACGTTAAATTCTGGACAGACCCTGGACTGTGCCTTTTCTTCTGTCTTACACTGTTTTTTCCTTTAGTTTTGAGTAAGATTTGACTTAATTTGCTAATGGGCCTCTGACCCGAGTGGCAACCTCAGATTTTCAGGAGATGAGTAAAGTAAAGAAAGCCTTCATGTATTTTCTGATGATAGAAAGGTCCACCCCCATAGTCTTGTTTGAAATTAATAAACAAGCAACTATAAGAGTATATTGTATGTATTATATAATTGTATGTATTACATATAATTATAAATTGTAAATAATTACATATAAAAAGAATAAATTATCATATGATATATTGTATTATTAATAAAATAAATAATTACATATAATTGAATAGTATATAGTAACAAGGGAATAATTGTATATTGTTACTATTGCCCACAGGTAGTCAATTTATGGGGCCTTCAAGCTTGGCTTCCAGTGTAAGTAAAACTGGCTGCTCTAGCATATTCCAAACTAAGGTTTTTCTCATTACAGACCAGTCATCAATAGTGTGCAAAGCCATCTCCTTTTTAGAAGTCTTCAATGAAACCCAAAGCCTGGCTCCCAAGAGGATCTGTGACCCCAAAATGGCTTTCATCTGGACAACAGTCCTGCTATTCAGATTGCTTCCTCAAATCAGCATAACCAAAATGACAGCAACATCATCTCTTTCAAAGACTAAATATTTACTTAGAGTCAGGGCCAAGAAGTATATATGTAAAGATTGGGCATACCTGGGTACACACTGGTGACATAATTCAGCAATATTAGTTGCGTAAATGCAGACTAAATGACAGCCTCTTACGGAAAGAGCTAACAGCTTTAAAGATGAGGACAAGATAAAAGTATGTGGGGCAGAAAGCAGGACAGATGGGTTAACAAACATAATAGGATGTGCATAATTCTCAGCTACTAAGGGAACACTAGTCACAAATCACCACCTGCCCAGTTACTATCAGATGGCAGGTTTGCCTCTTCACATTCAACAAATCTGTTTCCTGTGGGTGCTCATTACAATCAGCCTTGGTGAATTCACTTACCAAAGTAACTTTTCTTATCCTACAGAGCTGGATCAGCTCTGGGAGAGGAAACAGGAGTTTACACCTTCCTATACAACAAATAATTTACTGTGTTCAAATCAGCTACATCTGTGTAAAGCAGCTGAAGCGAGAAAGCTTTCAGTGTAGCAGTGGACCTCCTTTTGGCTTGCAGAAACTTACTTTATGTGAGGCTTGACTTTGAAACTACAGTTAAGCACTGTAAGACTTGTTAGGAACTCCATTTTGCTCGTGTAGAGAGTATTTGCATTCATGGTACTAGAAGGAAATATATGTCAAATGCTGCAAACTCACTGGGACTGCCATGTCACAGAACAGAAACCATCAGGAGAGGCTGCACATAATGTTTTTGAGCAGAACAAAAGTTCCATTTGAAAGGCTCTGAGTCAATTTGGGTCAATTTTGACAGACTTCTGGATATAATAAAGTGAGGTGTAGGGAAAGATGGGAAAAAAAGTCTGAGAAGAGTCAGATTATTTTTTTTTTAAATTGTTGAAAATGTTACCATTTTTTTTAACCAATCCAGCCTCAAACAAAAAAAAGAAAAACTTTTACAAGAAATGAGTTACCATCCTCCCCACATGTACATGAAACTTTTCTTTTCCTAAGTTAGATTGAACAAAGTATTTCTGGTCAATGGAACCCACCATTCTCTTTTTCCTTCAGCTTTTTTTTTTTTTTTTTTTTTATAAAAGAACAAACCAGCTGTAAACTCCTTAGATTCTGAATTAAAATGTCAGGCTATGGGAGACACTGTAGAATATCCCATTGTCAGAGACTCACACACTTAATAAACCCTTAATTATAACCAAACTGTTAGCTGTAGTTCTAGGTACTCATAACATCACTGGTTTTCAGGTATCCTGATTCTAAGCTGAACTCCCCACAGAGCTTTAAGGGCACATGCAGTGAGGAGTAGGTCTATAGGATGATTGCTATTTAATACTAACAAAGAAAAAAGGAAAAATGCCTGTCAGGGAGAGGGAGCTTTTGGCATGGGACGTGGTTGGCTTGTCTCTAAGGAATATCTTGAGAGGAAATTCTCACAAATAGAAACAGTAATAGGAGTGGGATTGCCTATTTGCCAAGATATCTAGTATCTCCATAAGATTATGGAGAACATGGGTCCAAGGCACCCTGGAAGGAGCCCAGTCAAGAACACAGCAGCAAAGAATTTGCTGACCTAATTTGCCTCTCCTTTCTCAGAAGTTCTGCACCCGACAGCAGCTGAATGACGTGCAGAATAGTGGGCACCAACCCAAAGCCTTCATCCTACACTAGGTGGGCAAAGGCTAACCCATTCACCATGGAGGTGTAGGTTCTTTCCAGCTTTTCAGCAACTTATTGCAAGTTATCTTTCGTTCCCCTTTCCTTCATTCTTAGCAAGGCTTCTTCTGACATAGATTTAGCCCTGTCCAAGCAGCCAGGCAGTCAGCTCTGTTTTTTAAGCCTGTGCTGGTTAGAGGGATAAGGGAAACTTTCTTCATCCTTGCTAGGTCACTCACTACTTGGCTAGAGCATTTTCTTGTAATCATTATCCATGAATGAACCTGAGCCCACAGAAATGAAGAAAGTGGAAGTTACTTTCTGCTATTGTTTTGAATGTGAAGTAGAGCAGAGCCTGGATTTCATTCTCAGGATGTTACAGGGTCACAGGCGGTGCGTAGACAGCACAATCGCTTATCTCTCCCCAAGGCATTGCATACAAGAAAGAAGAGAGATACAGTGCTGCTGGCCAGGGTTCGTTGCTCTTGGCAAACTGCAGCAGCATCCCAGAGGTGAGTGGTTTCCTGAGCCAGCTTGGTCAGAAATACCAGCTGAGAGGTGAAGCACTGCGCCGTTTTGGCACGTGCACGATGCACAAGACAGCCATGTATTCACAGCTAGGCAGATTCAGACTGGCAGTGTTTAACAGCAAGGGTAATTACCTTCTGGAACAGCATGCCACGGGTTGGGGGAGGCTTCCTTGAAAGGATGTTTTTAAATCAAACCTAAATTATTCTGATCTGAGGTCCAAACACAGCAACCAGGATTTGAGTCGCGCAGGACCGTGTCATGCAGACAGACTGATGACCACATAGTCTTCCTTAGCCCACCCTGCCAAACATCCTTGGTCACAGTCCCCTAGTTTGGAAATGCTCATTGCAGTGACCATATTGTGAGAAAGTCCATGAGCATGAGTAATGATTGTACAGGACTCTGTCCAGTAAGCGCTTTTGAAGTGTTTTCTGTATTTCTTCACCACATTTGAGCCAGTAGAGTATCTTAGACACTCTTACCCTCTCTTATCTTCCAGTGCTACAGAAAAAAAAAAGCATGTCTGTCATGTTGAGACTTCTCAGACATTCAGTGGGGTGGACCCATTCGCTTAAACTCCATTCTTCAGGAATGCTCTGATACAGAGTGAGGGTTTGAGGGATACTTCTGGATCGTCTGGTTATTTTCTACTGATCCTGTTGTACAGCCCCATTGCTTCTAGAGAGAGCAAGAGTAGAACAAGATCTTCTGATGCCTGCAGTGCTTTCCACTGTTACCTGATCATCAATTTACAGTAAAAAGGAAGGAGGAAACTTGCAAACATTCTCAAATCTCACCTGCAATTATGACATTTTTAGGGTAGAGGGAGAAAATCTGCACTGCAAACAAGGTAAAGGTAGGATTTGAATCTCAATAGAAGTATCCTGGTGGCTCTGTAGCACACTACAGGATCTCCTGCTGCTGGGGTAAGCA
This sequence comes from Florisuga fusca, assembly GCA_038090715.1. Taxonomy (NCBI): domain Eukaryota; kingdom Metazoa; phylum Chordata; class Aves; order Apodiformes; family Trochilidae; genus Florisuga; species Florisuga fusca. The sequence goes on along the minus strand of JAAWXA010000004.1, from coordinate 51,932,792 downwards.
TGCAATTTGGCACAATCTGACTGCTTGCTTGGAGGGATTCCTTGTACTCTGAGCATGATCTGGTCTCCTTGTTGAGGAGCAAGGCAAGATCTTCAGGCAAGATGGGCAGGTAAAGACTTACCTTAGAAAACCCCTGGAGTGTGATTCTAACTTGACCAAACAAACCTGCCACACAGATTTCCTTGGAGTAGCAGCTAAGAATTAAAATAGCCAGGAAGTTTATGTCTGTGTTCCCCATAAACTGCCCCAAAAAGTAAGTGATTTAATAAAACACTGACCCATAGGTCCCTTAAGGTGACTTCACGCATAGTTTCCTGTTGGGTGGCTGAAACCATGGATTTCACCTAAGTTCTGCTTCTCAGGTGAAGCTCTTCTGAGGAAGCCCTACAGAGCTGCTGTTCTCATCACTCTGCTTCTCAGGCAACCGCTCGTCTGACTCCTGTAGGCTCTCAGAAAGCAAACCACATTCACCTTTTCCTCCAGCTGAACACTATATCTCACCCTCATCCCCTGTCACTGCCTGCAGGCTTGATGGGAGGGCTACATCTTCCTGCCCTCAGCTGGCTGCTCTTGGGAGGGAAGGAAGCTCACCCAGATGGATTTCAGCAGTTCTCATGAGTATTTTATGGTCTTTTACTGATTTACAGCCAGTTCAGCATTCTTGTAAATGGCCATAAATTGGATTGAAGTCATAAATCATAACCAGAGAAAGAGAGACACAGCCTCCAAGTCCCAGCTCAGGCTAAACCAGCCTCTACGAATATATGGAAGAAAACTGCTCCCTCAATCAGTACACACAGCTCAGGCTACAGCAGTGGTCACCAGGGTCCACTCTCCAGTCGGCTTCCACAGGGCTATAACAGTACTTACATACTGCATGAGTGTGATGCACTAAAAATCCCTTCCTTCCAACCTACATAGGGGTGGTCCCCACCACCTCAGGGGCTGAGAACTTCATGGCCTTTAGTGTGAAAAGAAGGCAGAGTGGGAGCAAACTGTCCCTTTTCATACTGTGCTCACAATTTCTTCACACAGATCTTCAAGGGGAGTTTCCCAGCCCACATGATACCTTTGGGAGATGATTGCCTTCTTTCTCTGGGGAGACTGGCAGAAAGTTGCAGGCTGACTGTCTTCTGAAACGCCTGATTTATTCCACACAGGGCACTGAGATCTGAAAGCCCTTGCTTACCCTCCACAAGCCTGGCAGCTAAAATACAGGATTTGATGTCTTTCCCTTTTGTTTTCCTTGCTTATTTTCAGATTCTAGTCTGTAAGCATTTCTGAAAGCATCTGACACAGCTGCTGTGAGCCGGACCCTTCACATTTCTGCATCTGGCTGCAGCTCAGGATGGACAGCTTGGTTCTTTCCACCTCCTTAGCAGCCAAACCCCGTGCTAACCCTCCATGTCAGAGGACAGGAGGCTTCAACACACTGACCAGCCCACTCACTTTTCTACTCACCCTTGCAGCTCCCAGCAGCCCATCTTACAGACATCAAGTCTGGCAAGCTCAGTCAGCTGCCTACACCAGGCCTTTTGAGGTCCTGAGGGCTACCAGGTGAGTTGCTTTGGCCTCAGCCTCTAGGCAGAACACCTGATGGAGATGACCCCAATGTCTTCCCTGCAGATGTAAAGGGCTCCTGCAGCTTCTACCATGCTGGCAAGAATTCCCTACACCTAACAAGGGGCTTTGCTGCTTAAAGGCATGTGAAAAGCTACCACAAAGGGCTGTCCAGTGCTACCTGCATAGGAATCACAGCCTCAGCATTACAGTAGTAGAAAAAGTTGTGGCACTACCTAGCAGCCAACACTTCTCAGATAGGTTTAGATCAGACTTTATGTTTGTTTTTTTGACTGGATGGATTTAGATGCATACATGCATCTGTTTAAAATGGAATTAATCCCCTTGTTCACTTCTATCTGCTTCTTTTCCCTGCTGGTCTTATTTTTACTTGTGTGTGTATTACTATCTTTGTGATACCATCTCAAAACCCTAGACTGGGACTAGCTTCCCACTGTGCACAATCCAAAACCCAAAGATACTCCTATTTACATGTGGGCAAGGGGGACTGTTTCTGGAGTTCTTTTGTTTTTTATCCCAGTAGCTTTCAGCAGATAGTACAGGCTCTACTTCTAAGGGTTCTGTTAAAAGTGTCTAAAGCTAAGTCCCAAGCTGGGAGGTTAGGATCTCTTTAAAGAACTTGTATCGCTTTGGTAGAACAATTGCAAGTAATTTTTTTAAAGAAGAAAGAGGAACAGAAATCATAAAACCTTGGAAGCAAAACCCACAGTTGTTTTGCCACAGTAAATAATGCCATTATTAATATTAATGATAATGATAATGTCATAGTTGACCTGTGCTTTCTTGCCAAGACTCTAAAGAAGAGCCATAGCACAACCATTTGTATCAGCGTTCAGATTCTTGGATAAACATGTACTTTCAAAGCTGTATTTATCTGGTAATGTTAATACTGAGGTAGAGTATTACCTGTATGAAGAAAACTATGAGAGGAACTAAATATTATTCCTTCCTGTTTCAGTTTAGTCATCAGGGGGAACCAAAACCCAGAGGACAGAATTGTTTTCTATTACTTTCTATTATTTCTATTCCCCTTCACTCTCCCAGTAAAGGGTAAAAAGAGAATAAGGAAGAGAGACTTAAATGTTGGAAGTTAAAACTAGAACAAGTTTACTGGAACAGGGAAGGGATTGTAACACATAGGATGAGGAACAAATATACAAATACATACAAAACCTCATCTCGATGATCACTCATGTAAGTGTCTGAAGGTCCCTTGGCAGTTTATCTGTCTTGGGAAAGGAGTCCAGGCCTCTTCCCAGCACCTGATGCATTCAAATCCTGCCAAGAACTTGATGAGCTAGTGATAAAGGGCTGGAGACTCTTCTCCAAGACCTCCAAGCATAGGAATCAGCAAAGAGGAAGGGAGCAGGGAGACATCTGATCATCCTGGCTTTTTATAGAGTATGTCAGGAAATGGGAGGGAATATGACCCCTGTCTGTTCTGCCCCTTGGATCCCTCAGGGTCCTAAAAACCCTCTATCTAGGTCCTTGAATCGATGCCAATAACACTGGCATCAAACCATAACACTACCCTTACTGAATACAATTTTTTTCCATTAAACATTTTTTATTATGTCATGATTTTTGTGTTTTAATTATTTTTTTCATCCATTGTTACTCTGCGTTGCTGGCCTTATCATCTAATCACATCCTATATGCTACACCATGAGTGAGTCACATGAAAAAAAACCAAACCCAGGCTAAATGACAATTGGTAGCATCATCACAGTACAGAATCAGAGTTCATCTGCCCTGTCACACACCAGGGGCGTGGGGCTTGGCCATGAGTCCCATGGACACACAGTCACAGCTTTGAATCAGTCCAGAATTCCTGGATCACAGAGCATGGGAAGCAACACATGTCCTGTGATTCAGGACCTGGATACAATCAGAACAGCTTGCTTGACTGCCTGGTCCAGCAGTGTTCAACATACCCTAATTCCTCCCATCGCAACCCAGATTTAGCTCTCTAGATGTTTCCACATGACCCTCAGCCTTTTCCTAATAGGACAATAACAAATAACTGAGTTTGGCTAATAACACTCACCTGGTACCAGCACAGCTTGGCAAATAGCCATCTGCATGTGCCACCATTAATACTACCTGAAGGGGCCCATGGGTTAGGAGGCTTATCACCAGCATGCATGCATACAGGGACACACAGTCTGACACTGTCTTCTTAGTGCTGCAATTTGCAGGCATTAGTCAGTGAATCTCAGAGATGCCATCCAGCTTTAGCATCTCTGAGGGTTAAGCCACTTTGACATTGGGTCCGTTGTCCAAGTGATGCCAGCAAATAAATTCAAAACTTTTCTTCCAGAAACTGGTATTTTTTATGTTTGGTCAGTGAAGTTTTAGTCCAGGAGCTTCTAAGGGGCTTCTATGCTACTAGTAATAACAATAACAACACCAGTTAATAGCCAGAGGAATAGCAGAGGCAGAGGCATTGGCAGGGTCTTTTGCACTTCGTTTTCTGAGCAAGAGAAGATAGGACCAGCAAAATCCACAGGATGACACCAAATCATTAGGGTCAACCAAAGTAAAGGGACTAAAAAGTTCAAGTGTGATAGTAGTTTCTCCATAAATCTCCCATCTAGGATGTCACCCTCAGGCTGAATAGAAGCTTGCAATGAATTCCTGCCCTTAGAAATAGTTGCCCTTCACCGGGTACTGCTGAGTCTTTCCTGTCAGAGCAGATTTATCCATGGGAAATAATTAAAAAACAATTCAGAACTTTCTGCCTCTTGGAATGGATTGTATTACATTAATTAGCGGGGGGTGGGTTGATTTGGCTTGTTCACTTTGTCCCAAGGACAAGAGATAGCTGTGCTTTGCACAAAGTTTTCTTTCATCCCAGACCTCTTATTACTACTTTAAATGATATACATTGTCCACATTGCTGTACTAGTGCTAACTGTGGCATCGTTTTCAGAAACGAAGTGTCTCCCTCTTATTCTCTTGCACATATGGCATCTCAAAAGGCAATGACAGATCATAAATTCACACCAAGGTTATGGAGACTTTCAACAGAGAGGAGGGAAAAGTTGGCTATATTTTTATGTCCCTCTCTGTGTACTGTGAAGAAAATCACCTGTGTCATCACCAGACTCAATAAGAAAAACTGATATTAGGAAAACATTTTCTAGTATGAAAGGTTATTTCCAGCAAAGCACAGTCTAGTGTTTTTATGTTTGAGGTGTGTTGTGGCTTTCCTGTAGCCAAGGCTTGTTTAAATTGACAGAAGTTGTGGCTGCCCCCTCCCTGGAAGTGTTCAAGGCCAGACTGGATGAGACTTCGGTCAGCCTGGCCTAGTGGGAGGTGTCCCTGCCCATGGCAGGGGCATTGTAACTATATGATCCATAAGGTCCCTTCTAACCCACGCTATTCCATGAGCTGATGATACTCTGGCTCTGTTTTGCCTGAGATCTCCCAAGAAATAATGCTTTGTGTCTTTTGGATCCAGCTATTGTCTTATGTGTCAAGTCCAATGTCAGATTTGGTTCTCTGTTTCTAGCAGCCCACTGACACCTGCAGAGCTGACTCAGGTCTGTGGCAAGGAGCTCTCTGCCCTGCCTCTACACAACTGTCTGGAATGAAGCATCTTCTGGGTGCCTGAAGCCTGTGTTCCCAGTTTCTGGCCACACACCCCCTCTGCTTCCCCCTTTTGTGGTGCCTGCAAATGAGAGAGAGCAGTTGTGTTTTTTCCAGGGCATTAAAAACATCAATATAAATAATGCATAGCAGAAAGTTGGGTCTAGACAGTACAAATACGTAAAAATGTTGTTGTCCTGGTACTCATTTACCATCAATCTGGTAAGAGAGAGAAGTTTCCAAGCAGCACCAGTACCCTCTTTAGACATCTTCTTTGCTGCAAAATTCAGAGAATGTCTGCAGAGTACCCTGCAATACTGGGCAGGGTTTCCCTGGGCTGGCAGGGATCATGTAGGACAAGTCCAGTTTGGCAGCACAGGGACTTCTAGAGCTGAGGCAGGGCCAGCCAAGTGGGCTTTTTCCACTCCTGGGAGCCTGAGTGGGTATCTCTGTTGGCACACACCTTCCTGACCTGGGGAAGCGTTAGGTAGTGAGTGAGTCACTGCCCTGCCCAGCACTTCCCAAAGACTTTTCTGATGGAGGGCTTCTTTGCATGGCAAGCATAGGCAGAAAACAGAGCTGAGGAGATTAATTTCTGCCAGCCCTGTGTTTTTCAGTCCTTTTTTTTTTTTTTTAATTGGGGTAAATAGAACCAGAATGACAAGTGCAGAGTGATGGCTTCGATGTGCTATTTGTCTGGTGAGGAACTTGTGAAATATGTGTTTTTCTGTAGAGAGTGCATGGCTGTAAAGAAGGGCCAGAGTCAGCACAACCTCAGAGCAATGGAGAATAAAGTATTCTAGTTTTGTGGCCATTGATCTGATGACACTGCGGGTAATGGATGGACAAGGTTAGTCTCAGAATGTCTGATTTTTCTCAAATCATTGCTGAAGTCAGACTTGAGGTTGCTTCCCTATGCAATTCTGTATTTACTGTTATTAGAGAATCTCATATCTTCACACTCACTTTGAATTTCCTACGCTTTTAGTGACTGATGGCTTTAGAGAAGCATATCACTCTGGAAAGATATTTTTTGTGATCATTTTTATTTACCTGAATTTTATTAATCTTTCCTTGCTGCCTTAGATACATGTTTTTATATGGAATTTCATTTTTCAGTTAATGTGTTTCAGGTTTTCTGTTAGGTTTTTTGGGGAAATATAAGCTATGGTTGGGAAAAATCCTTTCTTTTTATTTTTTTTAATTTACTTTTTTTTTTTTTTTTAATTAAAGTGCACAGAAGAAGAGAAAAAGAAGTCTTAAATTCAGGGAAACAGAGATCCCTGGTTACCTAAGCAATCCCAAGTAGCACAGATAGGTTCCAGACTTCTTTCAGGCTATACTGCAAGAGCAGCTATTCTTGGGGAAACCCCTGCATAGGCAAGGAGTTGTATATTTTGTTATAAGATACTACCTACTGTGTCTCCATTAAAGGAGACTTTTGAAGAAAGAGCTGAGGAAGGAGAAAACAAGAAAGCGGCAACCAAATTGATGCTTACAAAAAGAAGTGAAACGCTTCAAAGCACTTATGTATTTCCATAGCACCGTCTGCCACTGAGGGCATCAGACCTGGACTGTTAAGCCTGCCTTGTAGCTCTGAAGTCCCTTTGGTTGCCTTACTTCTATGTAACTTCCAGATAACCACATTATTAAAACACTTGCACTTCCAGTTGCAACCTGCCAGAAGATGGTGTCCTATCCTATCAGACACAGGCCTCAGCACAGTGATCCAGGCATTTGTGACTGATTATTGCAGCTAATATCTACTGAAGAAGCCAGGCAGTTGCTTGGCTTCCAGTTGACAAAACACAGTCTCTGGTCTCCCTAGCAACACCGATTACCATGAGGACATCACCCTGCTGCACTCTCGTTTCTACTGGCCACCAGTGAAGACAGTCACCTTCAAGGTCTCTGCCCCAGTATTCTGCACTGCCCAGGTATTGTCTAAATTGCTGAAGAAATTCACCTTTCTGCATAACCCCATGGACACAAGAAGGTTGTTTACTCCAAGGATGAGGTCTGTGTATGTTGGAGAAAGGATTTCCCTGGGTGCTGGGCACATTGAATTACTCACAGGAACAGTGAGAACCATCATGGTAGTTCCTTTCCTGTCCATGGAGAACTCAGTTCCCCAAGCCCTTCATCAATGAGATTTTTGCACCCACCTACTTGGGTGACACGTACAACACAGCCACGCACCCTTTCATTCTCACACACAGAAGTCTTAAGAAAAAAATTGCCCTGTAAACTAGTTGGGCTCTTTCCCCTTCTAGGCAGAAGAAGGAAAGAGTCTGAAAGCTTGTTGGTTTTGCTTCTATTTTCCAATACTTTGATCAGTCTCAGACTGTGTACCTCTGGAAGTTCCTAAACAAATAAAAAAGCTGTTGTGGTCAGAAGTGCTATATGGTCTCTCTGGCCTATAAGTTGCCCAAGAGATTTCTATGAGCACTGGGAGAGACTCCCAAGCTACCCCCAGCCATGCAAGCATGAATACCTTTACACAGCACTGCCTGACATTGCAAAACCATACCTTCAAATCAGCTCTCTGCTAGGATGCCTTAAATCTCTTAGCAGGTCCAGAGGAATGACCCACAAATCTTATTTTGAAATTCTAATTAATTCCTTTCTGCTGAGTTTACTCTGCTTTTTTTGCTGTGTTTCCATGAACAGTCTCACAAATCAGTTTACTGGCAGGGATGTATGTAGACATGGCAAATTTTAAGTCAGTGTTGCACCCTATCTGAAGAAAGTGCATTTTGAATGTGTTATTACAGGTCTCTTCACTGTCCCCATTAAAAAACCTTTCCCCTAGAAGAATGAAACTCAAAATGCAGGCTTATGTTTGTACCCCAAACCCCCTAGGAGTTGAAAGGAGTGAACTGATAGCAAGAAAAAGCCTTCTACATCCTTGCTTTAGAACAGTTTTTTCTCTAAGAGCTGCTGTGTAGTTCAGACCACAGGTCCATCTACCACAGTATACTGTCTCCTGCAACAACCACAAGAACAGAGAAACTACTTTCCCAAAGACAAGCATGCCACAGTATAAACCCATCAGGGACTTTGTTGTTGCTGCTAATACCACATGGACACATTCAAATATTCTGATAATTGGGATAATATGATTGATCAGACAAACCGGTTGATTGATTAGTCAATTTCATCTAAGTCAAGGAATATACATATGCTTTCAACACAGAATGATTTTCGTGGAGAATATCAGATACTTTGTGTAATTCTCACAATAAATTATTTTCAACACACAGCACAAAATATTTTTATCTGAAAAGTCTGAGTGAACATGAAAATGATTACAAAATACTGTACCTTGTGGCTTGAGCATGAAGAAATTGTGACCTCAATAGCAGATAACATGTGATGAAGTAGAGCAGGTTCTAATAGAAAAATCTGTCAAAGGGCAAAGGTAATTAGCCACAGTAAGAATCTTCCACTTGAAGGAGAGGATTAGCTCTGTTTGAATTTCTTGAGATCAACAACAGACCTCATTCAAAGAGTTAGCTAAACACATACTATGTTTTAGTCAAAGGCAAATCATTGGGTCAATCCAGGAGCAACTGGGTGAAAATTAATGGTCTGTGAAACCTGGAAGGTCAAAACAGATGATCTAGTAGTCCCTTTAGCCTTCAGCTCTTTGAATCTATGAATGTACAATGGACACATGGTTCATTATAATGAGTAGTGCACAGCCTCAGTTGATATAAATAGACATTTGCACTGATTTGCACTTGATAAGCATCTGGTCGGGCTTGCTCAGCTGAATGCTCTGGCATGCACTACAGTCAAGTTTAAAACTAACAAATGACTGTAGTGCTTTAGAGCTCATGGACCATATGGTGAGTGGGGATTGCAGGAACCTTACCCATGCACATGGACCCAATGGTAGAAGTTTAGTTCTCATCCACAAGCCATTCCACTTGCAAACTGAGGAGAACAGACTCACGGGTTTTGCTGTCTAAGGTGGGCTCCCTTGGACTGTGTGGGGCTCTGGAAAGAGTGCAGCTTTGCCCACAGTTTCTCCCAAAGCTGCCTCCTCACTAGGATGACTGCACCATTCCATGACCCAGTGCCTTCTCTAGACGTCTCACTTTATGTTGCATTTACATAGTATTCTTTGTCCTAGGGCTTAAAAAAAAATTGAGAGCAATTAGATTTCTTACATGCTGCCATCAGGTTAGGGTAGTGACAGTGAACATTTCCTCTTCTATTGTCTGAAGGCTAATCTCAAAGGGAAAATTCAAGTTACTCTCAATTTCTGTCTGTTCCCACTCGTTTCCCTGTGTATCATGCTACTAGTGTTTTCCTGTTTCTGAAATACTTTTTAACTATGTGTAGGTTATCATGCTCACAGTAGTTGCTGTTTAACCAATCTCTCCAGACTTTATCCTTTTAATCTTTCTTTCTAAATCAATTCCTCTACTCCCTTGATCATTTCTGTTGCTTTCCTTTGAACAGCTCCTGTTTGTCAATAACTCTTCCTAATGGCTCACGTGGAGCAGGAAATATGTGAAACTTCAAGGTATAAAAACCACAGAAGTAGCACATGTTCTGAGTCCTGGATCCTGGGGATTCATGATTGCAGTGGAAGAGCAGTCTCCAGGATATCTCTGAGCACTGACCACAGTGTCTGTTCCTCTTGGCTGCTTCACACAGAGCCTATGAGACAGAAGTGCAAGGAAACCTGGCAGTGTGATGATGGATTTGCTCAAGCACCCAAGACCTGGAGGTCACACTCTGGCCTCATTACGATGTGGCAAGAGATCCCCTGTAGGTACAACAAGCTAGTCTGGTTTGAGAGTGACCTCAGGGCTAGCAGGAAGAAACACTGTAGTTGTATCTCTAAAGCCAATTTACACTCAACACACAAAGGAGAATGGGGAACAGCCAGATGATATGAGGTCATTTACTACAGCCGTAGCATGCTGCCATATGATGCATATACATTCTCCCCACAGGTGGGAAGTAATGCTGAGAAGCAACACTATGGATAAAGGGAAAGACACAGTCATTTAGTGATGCATTTTCTAAAATATGGAAATCCAGCCCAAATTATAGTAATATAAGAGATTGCAAAGTGCAGCAGGGGAGATATAAAACGGAGATTAAGGAGGGTATAAGGAGCTTTGCTGAACAAATCATACCATAGCAAATCCATGCCCAAACTCTGTGGGCACCTGACTACCCCCTGGGAGCAAAATGGTGCAGTTCTGCTTGGTAAGAAGACAGGATCTGGTTACAAAGCAGAGCTCGAGGTAGGGGGCCATCCCTCCCATAGCACAGGAGCTGTCCCACAGAGGCAGCCTTCATAGCAATGCACAGGACGTATGAACGGTGAGCCTTCAGCTGGCTCACCCCGGGGAGGCATTCAGGGTACATAAAAAGTTTCCTCAGGCATTTGAGTAAAACAGCCTCCACAGACTGACAACACTGCAGCTCCATAGCAGTGGGGACATGAGGAGATCCCTTCCACAAAGCTCTTTGGCCTTCACTCTGACTCCAGGTTCTGCTGAGGGTGATGGTGTCTGTCTATGAGGGAGATGAAAACGACACAGTAGGGCTTGTGACTCTGTGGTTAAGAGAGCCATGAGGAGGCCAAATGTTGCTTGTTGTCCAAAAGTATCAACTTTTAAAAGTAATTTTAGTGCTGTGGAAGAAGCTCACTAGAGATAACTTGCATAGGAAAAAAAATGAGCAAGGATAAGAACCAGGAGCCTATGCCTCCTGCAGGCATGTATTGCCTTGCAGCAGCTGATGTGCAGCAACTCATCCATCTGCACTGTGAGAAACGTGCAGCTTTCAGTCCAAAGCAGATCAGGCACAGGAGCCCTGCAGGAAGGTGGCCTTCTCTTCTGGGGGACGTGACATTTGGGAGGCACCAGGTGAGCAGCAGACTCTGAGGAGGGAAGGCCAGAGGGGTCTTGGTTTGATGAGATGCAGGCAGACTCAGGATGCTCAGCCACCCTTGCAAGTTGTCTTCCTCCATGGGCCTGATCCAGGGCCTGCTGTACCCTGTAGTGTGTTCCAGGCTTTAATTCAGTTCCTGCACAGAGCAGAGAGCTGTACATGTCATTCATTGCACAAACCAGCCTTTGGGGCTAATGCTACAGAGCAACATGCTGAGCTGCTGCTGGGCATGTGTGCAGCAGCTGTGAGGGTCAGCAGAGAGACCTTTGTGTCCGTAACACCAAATGGACATTTTAAAGGTCTTACTTTCCTCTCTCATGACAACCACAGCTTGGCCACGTGTTTTTCTGCCTGGGATCTGGGTGAGTTGTTCACATTTTGGAACTGAAAACATCGCTATAGACCCAGAGCTGCCTGCCTGAGGGGAAAAGAAAAAAAATCTCTCCTTGCCATGAAAAAAGGTACTTTGGGCACATCAGCTCCTTCTACACTGTTAGAAATCAGGTCTCCCTTGGCATGTGTTGTTTAGTGTGCCCATCTTGCAAACAGGCTGGTTGGAAGTTGCTGCCTGGCAAACACAAGCAAAGGGATAATGGCCATCAATATTGTCTTCAGGCCACCTGGCTTACCATAAGTTTGGAGTAACAGGGCTGAGGTCTCAACAGCACAAACTCTTTTGGTATCTGGCAAGGTAGAAATATCAACACAAGCTCACCAAACCTCACGACTTGCTGCTTTAGGCAACTTGCCACTTCATCCATAGTTTGAGCAGGACCACAAACATGGAAAACAATTAATTTCTCTCCTCTGGGCTTTTTCACCTGGGGAGCTGAGGAGAAGAGTGAGAGGAGAAAGTAACTCTTGAGTGTTTGTGAAAGTCCCAAGCTGAGGAGAGTCAGAATCATAAAAAGATGGTGTAGCAGATAAAGATGTGAACTTCCAATTGGATGATAACCATCTGTGAATGCCTAAGGAATGGGAGTTCAGAGTAGCTGAGATACGAAACAAAGGAGGCAGTGGCTAAGTCAAAGTTTCTTGTACAAATGCCTGTGGGGACTGAGGGACTGGGAGGGGGGACAATTATTGAAACTGTGTTTTACAAAGAAGCTAAAGATGATCCAATTATAAAACGAAGTGCCTTTCTTCAGAACAAGGAGAAAACACTGAAAAAAAATCATTAAAGATAGAGTTACAAAGCTTCAAGACGAGTCTAACATGATAGAGAAAAACCTGTCTGCCAGTTTCTCTAAGTGTGACTTGCACTTCCCTAGCCTATTAGGATTCTGGGGAAGAGTTAATGAAATACTGGACTGAGGGGAAGGGGTGTGTGGGGGATATAATTTATTTAAACTTTTCAAAAGCCTTTTGATAAAGTCTTTCACAAGAGGCTATTAAAGAAATTTGTTACCCGTAGGGTGGGAGGCAAAGTCCTGACATGGATTAAAACCTAGATAAGAGGTGAGAAACAAAGGAAAGGAATAAGCGTCCAATTCTCTGCATGAAAGGAGGTTAATAGCAAGATGCTCCAGGGATCAGCATCAGGACCAGGGATGTTCAATATGTTTATTAACGATCTGAGAGAAAGAGGAGAACAACAGAGATACAAAATTTTGCTGATGGCACAGTTTACTTCTCGCTGGCAATTTATTGGCTGCATTTGACTTTCTTCTTGTGTTCATGGCTTGTCTATGAATAGATCACTGGTTTTACTAATAGGCCTATAAATATAATTGGAAGTAAGGCTCAGTCTAGTGAACAGTATGGAGACTGATTGCAGGAGGAGACCTACAGGCGCTGGAACACCAAACAGAGGTGGATGCAGAGATATAAAGCAAGAAAGTGTCTGCATTCGGCCCCCCATCAGCTCTGTAAGCACTGCTCCCTGTGACTCTGCTGCTGCTACTAATGCCCAACAATGACTGTGGTACAAGCTGCGTTAGGATACCCACCCAAATCATCCTCATAGCATTTCATACTTACACTCCTGTATGGCCTGAACCTGCTATGGATTGATGTCAGGATGTGGGCCTCACAGTTGTCCTCATGCCAGCACCCTCAGCCATTGCCCCTCTGTACATTTCTTGGGGGAAGTGGGCACTCATGCACTCATCTTTAGCTGTATTACTTCCACATTCCAAGTCCTAATTTGGCAGATCCTTCCCTTTTCAGTAAAGCATTTTCCTTCAAGCTTTTGGAATTAAGTACATGCTTCACCACATCACTGTACTGCTGCCAGAGGTGCTCTCCTGTGCCTGCGTCCTGCACCCTGCCCCATCCATATCCACTTTCCACACTGCCTCCATGCATTGGCCTTTCTATGCCTCCTGTTCACTATTCATCACACTGACTGAAACACTCCGCTCCTAACAAGGTTGTGATTGTAGGCAAGTTAAAAGTCCTTCTTCACAGTCACTGCTGCCTCATACATTTGTTCAACTCACTGTACTGAAGTCATTAGTGCCAGGCAGCCCTGGAGAAATGCTTTATGTCATCATTTTCCTCTACAGTGAGGCAACCATTTTTTCATGCAGTTGAGGTCCCTACTTTAGAATACCTCAGCACATGCTGGAAGATGCCTGTATGTCCCTCCTTTGCCAGACAAGAAGCATCTTAGGGACATAATTAGGGGAAAGTACATATTCAAGTAATTTCTTAAGCTGAGGATTTGTTGAATTGGTCTCTGCTTGATAATCACACACTTCCAGTCCAGGGCTGCTAACAGAAACCTTTATTTTTCTTTCCCTGTGGCCATCAAATTTCAGCTTATGTTGGTCTCCTGTAAAGAGCATATAAAACTCCTTGGCTGACCAGACCAGGTAGTAGAAGTTCTTATGCTGCTGGTTGGTCCCAACACTGTGTCAACATGACAGATGACAAGCAGTCGGCTCAGCACAATGGCTGTGAATGTGGTGGAAAGGGAGGGGAATGAGTGCTAGTCAGCTTGTACAATTCCTTGACATGCAAGGTGTTACTGCTGAGGAAGAAATTCCCAGATGATACCTTATTCATCAGATCCTTTGTTGCGCTTCTGGTCACTCAGAGGTTTATGCACAACCATGGTCCCACCTCCCACTGGCTATGGCAGAATGAACCAAGGAACAGGGGTACTCTGGGCAATCAGCTCCTTCAAGGACCAGGAGCAGCAGGGTTGATGTAGTTGTCCTCATGCTAATGAAGTCTGGTGTTTGAAGGCAGCAATTCCTCCTGTGATCTGCAGGCACTGTCAATTGATGCTTTTCACCAGCTGGTGAGTAGGAAAAAAGAGTGTTCTGGTGTCAGTGGAAAATAAGTGGCTGCAGTGTGTAATCAAGTTGCTGAAGGTTTTATAATGCTGCCTTCAATCTTTTATATATATATATATATATATGCAACCACGTATGAGCAGAATGGCCTCCATCTTCAAACTACTTTGTTCTGTCAGAAACAAGCTGGAGCAGCCAGGCGGTTGCTTGACTAATGATACAAAGGGAAGGTGCTAAGAAGGCAAATGCAATACGAACTCAAGCTTGGTGTGCAGCAAACAAATTGAGCTGCTGTGCTAAAGTTGTGAAGGAAAGAGATTATCCTATTACTTATACAGCAGTACTAGACATCGGGGAAACAAGCAAGCTGGAAAAGGCAATTCCCATTGATGAGAAGAAATTTTATATTATTGTCATTGCCCAAACCTGCAGGGATTAGTCACATTAATTTGAATTTTTAACAGTAGTTACTAACATTTAAGGAATAACAGAGCGAGTAAAGGCATAGAGGTGATGCTCTGCATTAAAGATGCCACTGTGGTTTTTTCCAGCTACTCAATTATTTCAAGCAGAGACTGATTCTTATATTTACTAGTAAAATCTTTCAGAGAATGGCTGTTGGGGCCTTTCAGACACCAGTAAATTAACAATTTAATAATGATTCTGCTCATCTCTGTACCATATGGAAACACAAAATACAGTTTTTATGGAAGGACTCCAATTTGAAAAGATGCTAGAGTTTTTATTCAGTCAGTCAGAAACATCATCAATACTTCTGAAGAGGAGGGATGATAATTTTCTACTGTGAAAATATTGCACTCAAGTTGAGGTAAAACTCTACTGTTGTTTTCATTAGGAAGGACAAAGAAGAATGAAAAGCTGCTCTGGAAGCTGTTAGTTGCCTCTGGAGGGTAGGTCTCAAGTCAATGAGGGATGCAGACTGAGATAGACAGATGTGGAAAACAGTAAAAAGTAAAAAAATTGAGAGTAACTAAATGTATTCAAGAACACATTGCACTGATATGTGCAGGTTTGATAGGAAGCAGCCTGGGAGCCATAAATAAAGAAAAAGAAACATCGAGGACAATTATAAATAACTTAAAAGAACGATAAGCTCCTGGACTGCAAATTGGCATTCAGTTATCCACACTTAACAGCATGATTAGTGTATGACTGGTTAATAACAATGCGGAGAAATGTCACTGAGAAAAGCAGGCATATGTGCCTGTATACGCTTATGGACAATATTAACAGCAAAACCAGGCAGCAAAGTAGCAGGAAAAAAAGATTTTATTTCCATTTACCAGCATCCCTGCACATGCACAGTATACACGCCCCCAAAAAAGGGCTTACACATGCCTGCCCAACTGGTAGAGTTAGTAAGAGGTTATACTCACTGGATGCTCATTCAAACCTGTTGCAGTAGGAGCTGTCAGCCTCTGGAAGCAACTACAGGGATCAGTGATCATTATTTAATTACACTGAATCTGAGCACAGGGATCAAGGAGCCAAGCAATAATATATACAGATTCATATACTTGGTACTCTGAAATGGCTAACTTCCCAAATATCAAAAGTAAAATCTATTAGGAGAGAGAATACAACATATATATATATATGTAATTTTTTTTTTTTAATAAATACATATGTATGAATGAGAAATGGGAGCTTCTTCAGTAAAATTTATCTGAGGCCCCAGATGCCACCATGGCACAGTCACATAAAGAGATGATTTGGCAGTAAAATTCAGTAAGGCTAAGTGAGGAAGTGTGAAATTCAGAGAGCTTACATACCATGTTGGGGAAAAAAGCGGGAAATGGAAACACCCAGTATTAACAAGACAATTGAAGTTCAAAATAGATATATGGGAAACTGAAGATCACTCTATAATTCATTTTCCTTTGTATAGACAATAAAAGGAACAGCCTACTTCATAATAAGTACCGTTTATTATGGTATTTAAAATAAATAAAAATACCGTTATTGGACTTGACATGTCCCTCACAGCCACTAGAAGCCCAGCCTGAGCAGGAAGGAGGCAGAGAGGACCTGCAAGGAACCTGACCAAATGCAAAAGGATTTCTAGACCAATGCTTCAATGGCAGGAATGAATACAGTGTAGCTTTTTACTGTTTTGGTTGTTTGTGGTGGTTTTTTTTTTTGGTGTGTTTTTTGTTTTGTTTTGTTGTTTTTGTTTTTTGTTGCTTTGCTTTTTTTTTTAATGGATCTGTGCTTTTCCCTGTGTACTTGCCCCAAGAGGAAAATGTGTATGTAAAAGGTTTTGGGTTCGTTTTTTGTTTTTTTTTTTTTTTTTTTTTTTAATGCTGGGGCATTCCTTTTTTATGTAGCTAGATAGCCCTGAAAAGCAAATGAAAATACAGGTGGGTCTGCAATGAGGGAATGTGAGGGCATATGTTATTGCCCAACCAGCTTCACATTGGCGAACATCTGTATCAGGGGAAATCAGACTCCAGACCTTCACTTAGCCACAGCAAGCCCAGCAAACCAGGAGAAAGTGTCTCAGAGCCACTGCCCACTGCAGCCACCTTGTTGGTGGCAAGTCCTCCTCCAAGGAGGAGCAGAAGGCTTATAATGCCAGGGCTGTACAAAGCCTTACCATGGAAGGAGCCTAGCAAATTGCAGGAGCAAAAGTGGGGCATTGATAAATAACAGCCTTCTCCTCACCTGTCCCCATGGTGTGCCCTGGGCCAGGGATACCAACAGGATGGAGGGAATCTGGAACCCTTGCAAGTGGGAGGACCCCTGCAAGGGGTGTGAGGTGAGGATGGTGAGGAGTGGGAGGGCTCCCTGTGTGTGTGAAGTTTCTGCCCCCACTCCTTTCTGAGCTGGTGTCTCTGGGTGGCAGTGCCAGCCTCATGCTGGGTGTCACATTAACAGGTTCTTCTAGCTGTGACATTTCTGAAGTGTCTCTTCAGACCCTGACGTCACAGCTGACTCGCACCCAGGGCAGAGCTAGAGATGCTGTCAGGATCACTCCCACATGCAATTACTCACAGCAGTTTGTGCACATGCCTTGTCACTTTACCTGGTCCCCTGTCCCTTCCCAGAGGCTGCTGTCCCTCAGAGGTGCAGATGCATCCATCCTCTCCCCTCCCTGCAAAATCCCATTCAAGGTAGCCAGGCTTTCCTCAGGGAGGTGAAGGAGTGGATTAAACCACTGGCTGCACATCCATCAGCTCCCACAGCCTTTGTAGGAAGTGTACAAAGGACCCTGGTAGGTGCCAGGCCAGAAGAGTACAATAAGCAGCAGAGAAAGAGGGAGAGAATAAACATGTACTGAACTGGGACACGGAATAGTAGCCTAGGGCTTTGCACTTGGCATATCCCCGTCACAAAAGGCAACTTTGTGGTGCTATTACCAGTCAGCACTTCTCCTGCACTCCCTTTCCCTTTCATCTAGGTTGCTGCAGTTGCATTTAATGACACAACAGATGTATTCATTTGCATCTTTATACAGATCTCTAAGCTCTACAAATGGGTGGGTGGGTGTGACCCCATTTCCCCAAATTATTCAGCACCTTTCAGTTATGCATTTCTCTCTTTTCTAATGTCTTTTTGAAGCACATGGAAGCAGCAGCAGAGAATTACTGTGGCGTTTTCTCTTGAGCATCAGGGTCCTGATCGCTCCCCTGCCTATGTCAATCTCCTTTAGAAGCCAACAGGAGTCAGAGATGTCTGACGGGCAGAGGCACGGGCAGTCTGCCTCCCCCACCACCTAGACACACTCCCTGAAGAGGGGGGAAAGGCACAGATTTACCCGACATACATCCATACTACATGGGAAGTGGCTGTGGGGAAGAAATAAGAGGAAAATAAGTGACACTATTTATTGAGGGTGTGACAGTTGTGCTGCTGCCATCAAGAGATCGCATTTGTGGGATGTGGGTGAGTTAAAATATTTCTTTTTGCTGTCTGAAGGCAGTGTTTGTGCGGAGCTGCCTGAGGCACGCTCCATGCCGATGTCTCAGGGAGGCACTACCTCCAGTGATGAAGATCTGTCAGCGTGGCTGGGTGCTGGTGCCTATGCCTCAGAACTTCCTCTGCACTGGTACCCAGGTCCCTGGCCATGAGCCAGGAGATACCCAGCTAGAGCAAGAGAGTTTAAATGGGTGGAGAATGGGTCTGCATACAATGCCAGATGCTGTGGATGAACACCCCGTGTCCCATTTCTCTTGAGTCCAGAGCTCAGCATTGACATCTCTGCCTGTTCAGCTGCACAGATTGAGAGCAGGAGGACGAGAGAGGAGGAGAGGAGAAGAAAGGAGGGGAGAAGAAGAGCTGTGCCCCACTGAGCTGTCATATATACTTAGGCAACACGTGAGGTGGGTAGTCTCAGACCTTGCATGGTGAAGTCAGATGCAGAAGAGTAAAGCTCCTGTCCTGACTCCTCTTGCACCTGCACCTCACTCAGGCCAGGTGGCTCTGGGGCCATTTGCTGGTGAGAAGCTGTTGGTGTGGCATGCTGTGAGGGAAATGAGTGCCAGTGAATGCCAGTGCCATTGGCAGAGATCATCTTCAGTTTAATTTATGGCCTGTGCTTTGTGTATAAAGCTATGGCCACAGATATAATGTAATCCTGTCACTGTGTGTACTGAGCACTGCTGTCAATCAACAGTGCTTTGCATCAGTGCATTTTCGTATAAATATGTATGTTGCCTCTAATGGTATTATTATTTATTATTTGTGTTACTGCCGTGCCTCAAGGCTTTGGCAGGGACCAGATTCCTGTTGTGCTTGGTGTCCCGCATGCAGTGAGAGGCAAACCACGTTCTACACAGCTTCCAGACTAAACACACCATAACAGGCACAGTATGGGAAAAAAAAAAAAAACAACAAACCATTTTGATGTTGAAGTGCTGGATCCAGCAAGCCAGCAGCAGAGCTGGGAGCAGACCTCAGCTGGTGGCAACTTCCTATCCAACACTCTTCCCATCATCAAGTCCAATACCCAACACTTGACAACTTTTACTTCTTTGGGGGAAGAAAATGCACGAGACATTTTTACGAGCTGGAAGTTCCCTCTGATCCTTCTCTTTGAATTTACCCATGTGCAAAAAGGCCAGGATGCACACAGCTAGGGGTAAAAATGGTGCCTCCAGGGAGGAGGAGCACATCAGTCAGGAGTCTGCCTGTGACACTTTCTCATCGGCATCTCTGCGTGGAAACCAGTGGAGAATTCTCTGACACCCATGGCATGGCACCCCTTGCACTGGCCCAAGGCCACTCCTGTTAGAGTACTCTAAGCCTTAAACCACATAACATGAGTTTTCTTCTCCTTCCAAAGACCAGGGAAGAGGCATATGGAAGGTGACAGTGCTGGGAGTGCCACTTGAAGGGTGGAACTGGAAGGTACATTGGGAGGAGACTGTGCCTCTGGGGGATCCACACTGAAGCAGGGACAACCCAAAGGGATGGCAGACTATAGGTGACCCAGTCTAGAGTAGGAAATGGGTGAGAAGGAAAGAGACAGGGAAGAAAAGGGCAAAAAAATAAAGAAGTGACAGCAAGAAACCAACATCCTGCACTTCCCACCACCTCACGCCAGTGTCTCAAAAGGACTGAGTGTAAAATACAGTAAAAAGAGGGAGGCAGAGGGACTGCTGGCAAGATGTTGGAGTGAAGCTGAGCCTTGGGGATGAGGAGAAAAGGAGCTTCCCTCAGTGTTTAATTTTCTAATTCTTGGCTTTCCAACACCCAGATCACTAAATAAAAGTTTTTGTTAATTACAAATAAATAAAATTCAGCAAAATTCCCTAAGTGAGACTGGTTTGCCTGCAACAGATGCATAGACAAAAATTAACAATTTTTAGCTGATAAGATTAGGGGAAAAAGTTTCAAAGGCACTTTGGGATCACCGACAAAGCCCTCAAACCAGAAGTAGAGTGAAAAAAACCTCCAGTATTTTTCTTATTATAAATCTGTACATGGCTACTCAATGTGCAAGAACAAAAGCCAGCAGATGATACTGGAGGTCATGCACCTCTGTTGGCACTGGAGTCCAAGACACTACAACTAGCTCAACACTGCATCAAGCATCATAAGACAGCCAGGTTTCCATTCTTCATGAACCAATCCAAAGGAAGCAAGTTGCTACTACATGCTCTCATATTCTCATATTTTTGAAGAACCTCATTACTAACCAGTCAGTATATACAGGGACCAGGCATGCTGATAGACAAAATACTGCAGAAACATGGGCAGTAGGTCACATTATTGCACACTGGATCCTTGTGTGAACATATAGACTGATTTGCACCCATCAGATCTAAATCTGCATCTGTAGAACTTCTGTATCACAGCCACAGCAACCATTTGCACAGAAATCCTACAGATTATTGCTTGAAGCATAGGGAAGCAGTCTGTCCAGATCAATACAACTTGGATGTTTGATGCAATTCAGCAAAGCCAGGGAACCTCTTTTATCTCTCAGACAGCAAAATACCCTTTTATTTTGACTAAGACTACTTCCCATCCTTCTGCATATGCTGAGAGCAGCTATGTTTGCTGTCCTAACTGCCTTACAGTCACTCTAACTCGAGCCTTAAAATGGCCCACTGAGGTGTACCTCAAATAAAATCACAGAAATGTCCTGTATATCACAGTACCAGCACCCGGGAAAAGAGAGATCTCAAGGTCCCACAATGAAATAGCTAGTGAAATTTAATAACACCAATGGCAGTCAGATTTATGTAACTTTTATGAAATCAATAGTACTGGACTTTCCAAAATGACTTGAGGACTGAGACCCCATACAAATGTAATTAAGCACAGATGGCAGTGTGCTTTCTATGCTTCTGAACACCACTGTAAAGCTGTGTTCACACAGAAGTTGCCTTGAACTTGCTGCTGCTGATGCGAAAATACTATTGTCACTAATCAAGGCTGCTTGTAATGTAACAGGCACTTGTCCTTACTTTAATGGGGCTGGAGCTGATGTTTCAAGTCTCTGTGGGAAACAAGTAGGAGATGAGATGGAGTTTGTGAGATAAAGTTTCACCTATAACATTCGAACATCATCCAGCTGACATCTACCTCGTATTTTCCCCAGAGCAACGTCAAAACATTCCTTTGCAGTGCAGGACCACAACCTCTTCACCTCCACAAAGCAACAGGCCCACCCAAGGTGGGTTAGTATCACAGGTGAGTGCTGTGCTCAGGACTCATCTCCTTGGATGGCCCACAGCCACATCATGACATCACTGGATGGCTTTGCTTGGAAGGGACCTTCTGCCATGGGCAGGGGCACCTCCCACTAGCTGACAAAGCCTCATCCAACCTGGCCTCCTGCAGCTTCATGAAATGGCCTTTTCCTTCTTGTGTGCTGCTACAACAGCACTCCCACCCCCTCCAGCTCTCATCTTAATTTACAGAGTGACACATAGAGCAGGGGACAAGAAAATATTCTGGGATCAAGACCTGTATGAAGCGAAGCAAAGGTGGCAAAATTCTAGTCAGCACACAAATCATAAGCATAGGTGGTTGATGGCGGGAAAAGGGTGATCACACGTTTTATTTTTCAGTCTTCCTTAACTGAATGTTTTACTTTCCTGTTGAATGAAAAGGCACATGGAGGTAGAGGAGTGGATGTCACAAAGCTGTCATCAGTCTCTTTTCCACACTTATTTTCTGAAATTTGAAATGACACTAAAAGTTGAAAATTCGAAAAATAAATTCTTCACAGAGCTATCTGTACACCTCTGTCATAATCTTAAAAGGGGAGATATATTTTTAACAGCCTCAGGGGAAAAAAACACCTTGGGGAAGTTCAGAAAACCTTGAGTGCTGTTAAAACCCCCAAATACTTCTAATCATTAAAGACATTGCCTTTTTAACCTTCTCAACTGACTCTAATGCTCTCCCAGGCTTTGACTAAGATCTTGTTCCATCAACACAACATTCTGTCTCCACAAACAGACCCTGGGATGTAACCTCATGGGCAACATGTGTGCAGCTAAAATGGTGAGTTTGCACTCCTGCCCAGAGTTGGCCTTTAAGGGGTCTATTCAACCTCAGTTATCTAGCACAGTGGTTTTCAGCTTATTCAACCCTTGCTAATGGTTTATGGGCTATGTCAAAGGGAAACACAGGAGCTAAAGAAAAGTCACTCTAATATCTGCAAACCTAAGTCGATGATAAAAGGATCTATCCGTACCTCTACCAGGCAATTTTTAGAGGTCCACAAATAGGATTGAAAACCATGGTGAAGTGCTTCAGTTTGCACTGAAGTATCTGTATTAGTCTGCCCTTCTGGGGTGCCAAATGCTAGTGGCTGCCTACTTCAGTATGACCAAAGGGTACTTTTCTAAAGGCCTAAATGTCAGAGCTAGTAAGAACAGCTTACCAAGTTAATCAGGAGTTGTGGATTAAAGTTCAAGATTATAACTTTAATTTGTTTCCCAGTTTTGGTCTCTATTCCATTTTATTTTTTATATTGGTATTCTCTTTTTAATTCAGAGCCCTATCATCCATTCACTGAATGTATTTTTACTGTTAAACCTATCATTTCCTACAGGTAGGAAACCTAATGAAATTGTTTCTTGGTTAGAAAGTCTAGTTTTGATTTAATTGTTTTAATGAAAACTGGTAAATCTAAATTGTGGAAAATTATCAGTGTAAACACCAGCAAATCAGATTGATTTTGTGTAGTTTATTTCCTAGCAACCTCTCAATAAATTAAGCCCACACAAAAGCTGAATGTTCTTACTCTCAAATTCTTGTAGTTGTTTTTTTCAATTTTTTTTTCCTGTTTGTTGGCACAATTTTTTTCCACTCGTTGGACCATTCCTAGGGATTTTTCCTGTTTACAATGCTGCTCTTTTCATAGGTGATGTCATGGTTTAATGCTGGGCAGGCAATTAAATGAATGACAGATGCTCTCTATTAATTCCCTTCCCCTATAAACAGAACGAAAGAGAACAGGGGAGAGAGACTTACTGGCCAGAAACTTAACTACACCACTTTAATGAAACAGCAGAGATGCAATGGAAAATTATTATATATATACAAACATAAATAAAGGTGATATAATGTTCCCCTCCCTTCCCTTCTGTAATGCTCATGCACCCACTGAGGCTGCAGGGCAGGCCCTGGAACAGTCCCAGGCTGGGCTCCTGGAGTCAGCAGCAGTCAGAGGCTGGATGCAGGAACACATGGATTCTGAAGGACACAGATCGGGATCAAAGGCAGATGAATGGGTGGAATCCTCCTAGGACACTGGCCATGGATGCAGAGAGTTCAGCCCTTGTGATCCTTCAGATCTACACTGAGTATGATGCAGATGGGATGGAATACTCCATTTGGAATACTCCATTTGGTTAATTTTGGTCACCCATGTGCTCCACTTCTCCCAAAAGGAGGGTTGCAGACGTGACCCCTTTTCTCCCTTTCTCTTTCTGGACCATAAGATGTTCTCAGAACCAAGCAGTGGCCTTGGTTCTGCAGACCATTCTCTAGCCCTAACTATAGACATTGAGGGTTATCAGTCCTAGAAGCAGACACTGACAGACAAACTTGCTGTTAATTTCAGCAACTGCAGCTACTTAGAAGAGACTTAGCTCAACGTTAACTTACAAGAAAGAAAGTTGTCTCTATCCTGGCTCAGACCAGGACAGGTGACATAATAAACATGTATTTATAATATACATTTCCCATTTCATCAATCATCCTATAAGACTGTACTATTCCATTAGCAGTTAAGTTGGATGCTCAGCTTCCTGCAAGTGCACCTGCATCTCCCACTTCTGTGTAGTGTGTGTGATTGATCCATTTCACCCTCTGAATGTCTTGTCTGTTTGGATGATGAGCTTTTAGGGGAAGGAAGCATTTGCTCCCCACATTGCTGTGTTGCTGAGTACACTGAATGTTGGCTACTACAAAGTGGTTATAAACTTCATTGTTAATAAAAGAAAATAATAACTGAAGTATTGAGGATTCATTCACTTCTTGTTTTTTTCTCTTATGTTTATGAAGACAATTTGATTTTAAAAACATGTGTATGCTATCATCAGTGTTTAAAAGACGAGCATAAATTATGGCAGACAAGAATTAAAAATGCCTCTCAAAAAAATCCAGCATTCTGCTTAAGTTATTCTTTTTTCCGTATCCTCTTCCTAGTATTCATAGGCTTCTCTGATAGTTTACTGTGCATGTGGGTTTATGTATATTCAATTAGGCAGGCAAATTGGAGAATAATGCCCTAAATTACTGGGAATTAGAAGTTTACACAATAGGGAAGGTAAGGCCTAAAACGCCTTTTATGTGGAACTGCAACCAAAACATAAATGCACTCATCTTTCTCCCTTTCCTCCCTCTCTGTGAGTTCAGCAGAGTACCACAAGTACTTGGCTTTAAGTTCCTTTCCAGCAAGGCTGTAAAAAAACTCAGGTCCCAGAAGATGAAGGTTATTTTTCTTAGATCTTCCAAGCAACATTCTAGGTTAATAGTGCTGTCTTCACTCTTTCTTCATCATATACCTGTTTAAAAGGTACAAATATTTTCCAATATGCCAGTCTGACAGGGCTCAGATGGGGGAAGATCAATATTTTATGGCCATGGTAAGTGATTGCCTTTATGACTTCAGCTGCTTTTAGGATTTGCTCCCTCTCATGTATATCAGACAAAGAAGCAATAACAGTGTTGCCTTACCAGCTGCTTTTGTGTTTAAAGCAATGATTTCTTGGGCTCATGCGTCTCCCTGCTTTCTTACCGAGATCCCTTGCTAGATTTTGTCACGCAATCCCACTTATCCCAGTTCACAGGGCTGTGAAATAGCCCAAGAAGTACCATGACACACATTTCACTTATGAATATGCACTTGTTTTCACTGATGCTGTGACAGTCACATTATGGTCCCTGCAGTACTGCTGCCAAAGCCAGAGCTGGTCTAATGGCTTTGTCCAATGGCTTGTTTGCTGTCCCCCTCCTGAGGGACCAGCTGCCCTTGGGGGGGCACATCCCAGCTGAAGGGTATCCCTGCTTACCCTCCCATGCTGCCTCCTGCAGCAGCTGATCCTGGGACACCTGAGACTTCAGCCTTGGTCTTCAAGAAGGGAATGGACAGAAATAGCCATATCTGTACCACCCCAGCATCCTCAGAAGACCGCATCACACCCTGTGGCATCCACTGCTGCTTCACTTCTGGGCCATCAGTGCTCATTAATATGTTTTCTGTCCCCAGTGCTCCCACAGCTCTGAAGGCAAGCTCACTTCAGTCACTTCTCCGCATTGTGTTTAAGTTTGGGCATAGCCCTTAACACAAGCTTTCAGATCACTGAAGTCAAAGGGCACTGAGCACTGGCTTAAATACCCTCTGGAAGGGGAAGAGGTCCCAGGGCCCTGGAAACCTCAAGCAAAAAGCAAATGGAAATAGTTTCTCTGTCAGTAAAAAACCCAAAGCAAGATGATTTTTAAACCTTTCGACATGTTTGGGTGTCTTTACAGCCACTGATGAAGAATAAACAATGCAATTATTAATTATTGATGATCACTACTGAAAATTATGATTATCATCATCGTCACCCAACCCTGCCTCTCCTGCCACCTCTCTAATCAGTGTGATTTTGCTGCTGTTATACATAATTGCAATCTTCCAAGTCAGGGTAGGCGAAGAAACAACCTAGCAGTGTAAATACTAAATACTTAGCATAACAAGAGTGAAAGCTCCCCAGCTCAGAGCAGAGCTAAGAGAAGTCACGGGCTTCCATTCTTTTTAATTTACCATCTGTTCTGTGTGACACAGCCTGTGTCTCTTTAGGGTTTAGTACCCATTTATTATCCAAAAGCCACCTCTGCCTGCTATTAAAATCACGTTGGAGTGATTTAGAGAGGGAATCCGTCCATTTGCCCAAGTGGAAAGATGTGTCATCAGCATAAACCTAAATGCTGCAGCCTTCCTGGACTCCAGGACTGGGAAATGCCTCACCAGCACACATGCCTTCAGCCAGCTTCAGCCCCTTTCCTCCTCCCAGCAGGACCAATTACCATGGATTACCATTACGCATGTCCCCTTCTCTCATCTTCCCTTGTGCTACACACCCACACATCACAAACACACACACACACACACTTTTCCATTGTGCCTCTTTCCTCTCTGTCTTTCTCACAAAAGGGCCTGACTGAGTCGCATCCCATCTCTTCTTTCCTTTTAACCCCACCCAGCCTCCTGGGTTGTTGCCCGCTGTTGCAGACTACACCAGTTCACTCCTTATTCTCTACTAAGCCCCCTACCCCCCCACCTTCCCTTTAATCATTCACTTTTCTGTATACCTGGCTGTGTGGACGTGCTCCTTATCCCTTTATTTTCCAACATACACTACATTCCTATGGCCTTTTACTCAGCCTTGCCCCTTCTCGTCCTTTCCATCTCTCACAGTCCTCACCATTATTTAATAAAACACAGCACAGATGAAGATAATTGCCATCACTCTCTCAGTCCCCTGGGACATCTTGGAACACTTTCACAGGTACCCAGACAAGCATCTCACCTTAATAGTGAATGACTGTTAAACTAAGCAAGAGATTTTCAACTGTTTCCACAAATTGAACCCAACAATGCCTGCTCCACCTCCATAGCTGCCTTCCACGGCTTTCACGGATTTCAGTTAACTGAGTAGCCCAGAGCTCTCCTCAGGGATTCAGGATGAACAGGATCTGGACCAAAAACAAGCCAAGGAAGACAAAGCAATTAAATGAAAGTCATCTTTACTCCAGGACTTTTGGGTAAGGTTTCTGGATGGTGGGGACCCTGGGGGAGTCCACAGCCTGGAGCTTGGTCCTTACAGAGCCATCAGGTGAGGTAGAGGTGCCAAAGCTCCATGCTCAGCAGCGTGAGGGCACGGTGGTGGTCTTAGCACCACACATGTCTGTCCATCTGTGCAACTACCAGAGGGAGACCTGTGCACTGAATGTTTAGGATCTTTGTTGGTTTTCTGAGACAACAGCCACTCTGTTCTTAGGCTTGCTATAGGAGAGGCACGTGTGCTATGCTTTCCCACGGGGGGTGGGAGATGGATAGAGTCGTTGCCCCAACTTAAAACATTTTAATGAAAGCCCTGACATCACTGATGTGTGTCCTTGGTTGCTGTTATTTTTCTTTACCTAATTTGGCTGATAGACTGCAGTAGGAAGAGGGAAAAAAGAGGAAGTAGACAAAGAAAAAATGGGTATGTTCTTGCCAGAAATTCTGAATTGATTTAAAATTAATTTTCCCCCTCTATTTTGAGTCAATAATTCAAAATAAAAAAAATCAATTTTTGTTTTAGCTTCAAATGTCTTTTTTCCCCCCACCAAACAGGCCACAGTGTATGTTTGGATTTGATTTTTTTTTCCTAACAAGGAATAATACCCTGGAAATAAAATTGCATGTTAAGACTTTTTAGTATTTCATTTAGATATTGTGATTTGAAGTTACAATTCAGAGTACAATTACAATTTGGTACTTAAAGCTATGATGCAGTACTTTCTTAGGGTGGTGAGAACCTGATTTTTATAAGGTGTATAGAGAGAGGGGATGCTGATGCCACATGGCTTTTCTAGAAGTGGGTCATTTGGCTCTGGCACTTAATTTTGCTTGGACAGCTTGTAGATAGCTGGCCATTTGTCCCCAGGGTGGGGAAAAAAGGACAGGAGGCATCCTAGACACAGTTTGCTTCACAGTGGCTACCCTCAGAATTGCAAAAGCTGAGGAAAACAAAACAAAACAAAACGAAACACGAAAGTAGCCATGAGATAAGTAAGGACTCAGTTTGATTTTGGTATTAGCCTGGAGCTATCAGAGGACTGCCTTGGGAAAAGCATATCCCCCTTACTTGTCCTACCTTGTGCCATGGTCCCATGCCTGTTCTGTCAGGTTTATTCAGGCAAAGCACACCTCAGCCTGAGAGCAGAGGAGACTACCAGGGTGTGATCTTTTTGTTGTTGTTGTTGTAGTCCCTGCAGAGCACTTGGTGTGTAGGTATGTGGGGCTGGAAAAGACTGACTGACCACTTAAGAGGAAGAGTGGCTGGTGACTTGTCACTCTGGGCAATGAAATGCCCCTGCTTTCACTCTGACAGCATCTCCCACCCCCATCTGCTGCACAGCAAACCTCTCCAGCACAATACCTCCATCTAACCAAAAGCCAGCAGATCAGCAGTGCACAGGACAGCAGTGAAGGGCTGATGTGAGGAGCCCTGGGCTGGGGGAGTCATGAAGACTGCGAGGCAGGAGGGTCCACTCTCAGAGCTGGCATGGGAAGCCCTAGGCTGGGAGGGATAGAAGTTACTGCAAGTTGGTAATGTGGTGCATCAGCAGAGATGTGTGCATAGGGGAAGCCATATAGAGCTAAGTTTAGCTTTAGTCAACACCATCAGTCTTTCACTTTCATGAGCACTAAAATTGACTGAAACTCACCCAAAATATGTATTTTTAAAAATGGGAAAGGAAAAGAAAATATCCAGTTCCTGTAAGATGATCAATAACAGCCAGTGCTAGAGATGACTTTTTCAGCCACAGAGAAACAACTGTTATTGTTGAATTGCTTGGGAACTTTGCCAGTGGACAAAGATAAACTAATAATGTCAAGGAGAGGAGGGGTGAGATTGCTGAAACCTTAGCTACGGAAAGAGGGTTGATGGAAACACTTTCAAGGGGCATGTGGCAGGCTTCACAGCAATCAACTCCAACCAGGCACCAGGGAAAGCAAGGGATGGGAGAGTGCACATTGATGGACCTTCCACACTGCTGCTGTTGCAGCTGCCCAAGCAGGGGTGGCATGGATGCTGCACCAACCTGCTTCAGGTGCTAATCCATGGCATGCCAGAAAACAGAGGGTCTGTTCCTCTCCACATTGCCTTGCACTTCAACTTGGTTTCTCCTGCTCCCACGTAAGTGCCAGAAGGGCAAGCACTGTTGGGCAGGAGCGAGGTGTAGCCACAGAGCAGCCCTGTGGCCCCAGGAGCAAGTCACCCCTTGTTACTAGAACTGCTTCAGACATGCATGGCTTAATCGCTGCAAAGCAGCCACTACCAAGGTTTCATTTCTGCAGCTAAGCCTCCTGTCACCCATGGCTCTGCAAGCCCAAGGATAAGCCCAGAGCAAGCAAACTTGGTGGACTCACCCACCCCATGGAGTCACACTGAGGAGACTTTGGCTGCCAGGAAGCCAGCCCTTAATGGGGGTCCACAGGCTCTTCCAGGGCTGTTTACAGCAGTTGCTAGGTTGCTGACTGTAATAGTTCTGACTTTAAAGGGATCCAGGGGAAAGCAGAGCAGTCACAGGGTCATAGTTCCCTGAGTTTTTGCTATTTCATCCCAGCCAAATAGTAAATCTCATTCCTTAAAATAAAGCTCTTTGTATTTTCCGAAGCACTGCACGAAGGGGAGTTTCTCACAAGACCCTGTCATTCCTACAACACCAGCCACATGACATCAAGGCACAAATGTGGGCCATGGTGTCCACTGACAATAAATGGAAAGGCCCTGGACAGATTCCAATTTGTGCTTGTGAGAGATAGTCTGTTCTGTCTAATCCTGACCTTTTTAAAGTTTCCAAATACTCACTTCCATTACTAAAGAAAAATCACTGCACATTTTGTTTTTTATGCATTTGCTCAAAATTTCCCAGAATTCAGGGGATGGCAGACCAACCCAAACCAGGCCTCCCTGGGCTATTCAGCAGAGAGGGCAGTGTAGCCACAGGGTGCCAGAGAGGCTCGTTGAAGCATACAGAACCAGCCAGAGTGTGAATCAAAGCCAAATCCCAGGGGTTCTGATTTCCAGGGCTGTCTTCTGACTGCTAAATGATGTTTCCTAGCACCTTATGCTCCTGTCATCATCAGTGGGGTAAATACTCCTGCCCTACCCCTTTTGATATATCACTGAGTCACAGGCTGCTTGACAAAGTAAGATGGTATTTTTTCCTGTGTTGTGGAAGGGGGAATTGAGGCATGGGTGAAGGTGAAGTGACTTACCTGAGGTTATTCAGCCTGTGTGTGGGATGCCTGGGACCAAAACCAGGGACTTTCAAGAGCCTAAGCTCTTTCAGATCCCGGGGTCTGCAGATACTCAGCTCTGAATGCAGGTATGTGTTGATAGTTTTATAAAGTGGAGAGGAGAGCTGTCTCTTGCAGAATTTAGGACTCTGAAGCCCCACACTGATTTGGGTCTTTTGGAGGCTTCAGCTTCATCACTTTCAACAACAAGAACTCCTCTCCCACAGGTATGGACAGATCCCCGGACTACCACATTGCATTGGGCATTGTGACTCCGCAAGCATCCCATGAAAGCCTTGCAACTCTAACCTCTTAAATACACTTTTTAGCTCATAAGTTCTTTACATGGCTTGTTCTGCCCTCAGCCTCTCTGCTAATAGAGATGCTTATTTGATGCTCACACTTGCTTCTGTAAAGACCCTCGAGACCTGGTGCCCCCAAGCTCAGTATGCACAGGAAAGCCACCAGAAGCACCCATTGACTACACAGTCCCTACTCTGCTCCCTCTGCTATGCAGAAGGGAGACCACATCTCCAGGAGAGCCCAAGCCACCTCCCCAAATATTATAAACACTCACAGAAATAAAAAAATATTTTGGAGACTCTTTTCTTTCTTACTTCTAACAGGGCATCTGATAAGCCTCAAATGATTA